>VZTF01002078.1:623198-725211 GCA_013397755.1 Cnemophilus loriae
CCCCCGCCGGCCAGGGCCAGGGGCGGAGTTGCCCCGGGGCGGGCGCCTGTCCCCCCGGCAGCACCCCGCGCCTCTGCCCGCCCGTCGGGAACCTCATGCTGTTCTGCGGGAAAAAGTGAATGAGAAGATGCAGTGTTTCCCTGGAGCTCGGAGCTCGATCGTATTTCAAATTATCCCCCAAAAAGTAACCCACGCAACAGCAACAGTAACAACAAACCCTACCCTCGAGCTCTGTGCAGAAATTGCGGGCAACATGACGGATGACAAAAAGTAGGCACAATTTAATAAACAGAGGAAGCATGTCTCACTAATAAAACAAATTCTAAATAAAACCATCTGCAAGCATTAAATTTGAAACAATGCAAACTCTTCGGCTGCTTTGCCAAAAGAGGCACAACGGGGGGTAAAGAGAGGGATGGATAAATAGCCACAATTTTCCAGTTCCTTCGGTTGACAATGGATTTGTACGCAAACAGGGCTGTGGTGACAATGTGGCAGCTTGGATTCTTGGAAATACTTCCATTTTTCTGAAGCCCTGTGAAACACGGTTTTCTGCAGTCCTGAGAAATAGATTCTTTCCTGATACTCTCCACCCTGAAGTGCCTGCTATACAAAGTTGCTCTAAAGAAGAGAAAAATTGAGTGAGGACAAAAAGTTTAAAAGTATATGGCCCAAGCAAAATAGAGGCCTGCTTCTGCCATTCTTGAGCTGCTTCCACTGCTCTCACTGAGCGTTGTGGGGTGGCAGAACTTCAGGGTTAGGTCTTGCTATATAACTTAATTTAAATTGTCTGGCAAAACAACAAGGAAGATAATCGACTTGGGTTCAAAATAATCTCACTTTTCAAAAGCAGCCGGTGTGGCACAGATGATTATTTGGAAGTTCAAATGAGTATCAGTCATCAGATCTCCAGCTGTAGTTTGCTTTTTGTTCCCCATTTCTAACCTCTGGGGAGAGGATTCCTTCTCAGAGGAAAAGCGTGCGGTGTCATTTTACCCCTTCCAGTAATTGCAGATAGATGGACTTTGAGGCACTTGCACTTGCCTTGGAAAGACCATAAGCTGTCAGCACCTTCAGACTCCTCAGAAATATTAGAGATCCTAATAGAGCTGCCCTAGTTTGCAGTTTCTGTCTGTGTGCTGAAATGTGTGAGAACACTCAACTGGCAGTAAATGCAACAATGGGTTTGTAAATATGATTGATGAATGAACCAAGAGAAAAAATAATAATTAAAAAACCAATAAAAATCGTGTGAGTAATACAAATGCACACTGAATGCCAGGCTAATTTAGAGTAATAGTTTAGTTGTAGCTGTTGTAGTCAAAGGCTGCAAGAGGAGGCTCAGAGGGAGGCATAAAGCTTTCATTTACAAAGAAAATTAAATATGTAAGTACAATATAAATAACAGCTATTATGTCTTCTTGTAAACACAGGCACGCTAATATATTGAGAGGGAGTTGCCTTGTCTTAGTGTGTGCCAGTTGCCTTTGTATGTTTAACAGTCAGGTGTGTTGGGTTTGTGTGGCAAGGTTTGGGTAGTGGGGAGGATACAGAGGTGTCTTCTGTGAGAGGCTGCCAGAAGCTTTCTCTGTGTCTGATAGAGCCAACTCCAGCCGAATCTGAGATGGACCCGCTGCTGGCCGAGGCCGAGCCCATCAGCGACTGTGGAAGCACCACTGTGATAACACATTTTAAAAGGGGAGGAAAAACTGCAACAGCAATTGCAGCCAGAGACAGAAGTGAGAATGTATAAGGGAAATAGCTCCCCAGACACCATGGTCAGTTGAAGAAGGATGGGAGGAGGTGCTCCAGGTGCCAGAGCAGAGATTCCCTGGCAGCCCATGGAGCACACCATGATAAGGCAGGATGTGCCCTTTCAGCCCATGGTGCTCTGTGGTGTAGAAGATACCTACTTTTACCCTCTGAAGGACCCCAAGCCAGAGCAGGTGGATGCTCAAATAAGGCTGTGACCCTTTGGGAAGCCCACGCTGGAGGCAGGCTCCTGACAAGACCTGTGGAGAGAAGAGCCCACACTGGAGCAGGTTTGCCAGCAGACTTGTGATCCTGCAGGAGACCTGCACAAGAGTAGTTTGTGAAGAACCGGAGCCTATGGGAGGGACTCCATGCAGGAGCAGGGGAGGAATGTGAGGAGTCCTCCCCCTAAGGAGGAAGGAGCAGAAGAGAAAATATGCGAACTGAAACTGACCACAGGCACCATTCCCTGTCCCCCTGCACTGCTGGAGGGGAGGAGTTAGAGAACTCAGGAGTAAAATTCAGCCCAGAAGAAGGGAAGGCTGGGGAAACTGTTTTAATATTTCATTTTTATTTCCCATTATCCTTCTCTGATTTGATTGGTAATAAGCTAATTTTCCCCAGTTGGGTCAGTTTTGCCCTTGACACTAATTGATGAGTCATCTTTTCTTGTCTTATTTCAACCTATGAACTTTTAGTAGTTGTATTTTTTTTCCACTGTCTGGTTGAGGAGAGGAATGATAGAGCCGCTCTGAGGGACACCTGGTGTCCAGCCAAGGTCAACCCATCACATCAGGAGATACAATCCCCCTGAAGAAGATTTTGTATCTTTTCTATCTAGAAACAAATTATGGAAGGAAGACAGTGCAAATTTGTACTCTCTCTGCAAAAATGTTACCTTTGGGGCTTGAAAAGGCTTCCCTTCTTCAGCAAACTGCTTCCTCACTTACTAAGAAGACATAGGATTAATTTTTTTTAGTGAGTACATCCAGCCACCTCTCCACTATCCACAGAAGTTCTCCTCTGTCTGACAGGCTTTCAATAAAACTTTACAAATGGCAACATCAGTTCAGAATGACTGTCTGATTAGGTGTTGACAGAATGACTGTCTAATTAGGTGTTGAATTTCCAGTATTACACTATCAAATTTGTTCCTCCATGAAAAGCTGGATATTCTCCTGCGGACGCAAAAAGGTTGTTCAACTGGCACTGAAGTTTTAGCCAATGGTATAAAAAATAATGCTTGCAAAAGTGGATAAAACTGAATCAAGCTTGTCAAAAATCACACTTAAATGGTCTTCGGAGCTCTAGGTGCTGGGACTTGGCAGGTACATCTGTCAGCTGCAAAATCTGGCCCCTGCACTGGAAGAGTCTGGAAGTATTTTGTGGAATGAGCTTACCTAGAAACACCCAGTGGCTCACGCACAACACTGCAAAGAGGGTGGGAGTCAGGACCTGTGCTGGAGGTGGGGTGGTGGGCGATGCCTGACTGTCTTCAACAGCGTGCCTAAGGAAAGGTAGAAAAGCGTGCGGGTTCTTCTGCAAGCTGTAGCACACAGCAGCCTTGACATTACTGAGTATTCTCTCGTTTAAGATTGTCAACATCCTACATAACTACATCAATACAAAGAGGCTGTCATCTGCTTCCCAAGCTCTGAGAAACTAGTTGCTTGGAGCCAAACTTCATCTTCCTCCAGGAAAGGTTGCTCAGTTGCAAGCAGAAGAGAAAATCCTAGTGCTATTACCCAGGCAACATTTCTCCTGCACACAGAAAAGATTCAAATTTGCAGGACCACAGTGCTGATGCTCTCTCTCAGTGTGTCACTAGCTGTTAAACATCTTTTAGCATTAGAAACTCTGGTAATAAGCCACACCAAAATCAGGGACACTTCTCTTCCACATTCATAGGTTAGTGAAGCATTCATAGGATAGTGCAGCAGAACACGAACTTTTCTCTTTGAAAATCTGAAAATGGCCCACAAAAGAAAAGGAAATTACATGACTGAGAAGGAAACTCGGCCAGAAGCCCATAGTTACAAATTACTGTAGTAGGGTGGGACAGGCTCCAAATGAGGTGCGGGGGAAGAGCTCTTTGAAGAGCATGTAATTGTGCAGAGCTGCAGCTTGTGTTTTTATTTCTGCTGTACAATAGAAGCAGCGATGACCTTCACCCAGCAGTGCTGGGTGGTTTTTTTCATCATGCTATATGAATCTTCTACTGTTGTTGGTAGAAGAATATGAATCCTTTAGCAATGCAGTGCTCTCCTTGAAGTTATGGGTTTCACTGAATTAAGCCTAATGAACCATTCTCCAAGGAGGCAGAGCCACTCCAGCAGTCACAGTCCCTCAGGCTGCCCCCTCTGAGCTGGATGTCTAACCCAGCAATTGCCGACATTAGCAAAAAGAGGTGGTGGTGGGACTGTGCTGTTGGGGGAGAGGGGGAAAGCCAGACCTTTCTCTTGGCAGCAATGAGCCAGGGAATCAGCCTTGGCATCTGCACCTCTGAGGCAGTGCTGTCTTCAGGATTTCCTGCTCTGTGGTGAGTGGGTGCTGCCATGGCCTCCCAGTCCTGGCTCTGCTGACAAGGCTGTTTACAGGCCATGAGCTAAAGAAGAAAGCTGACTTGGGTTAAAAATAATCCACCAAAAAAAAAGAAGAAAGCGGCTTAGTTATCGTAGTATTGGTCCATGCGTGTGGATTGCCTTTTACCCAGATTGGTGCCCATGCAGGGCTGCAGGGATGGCAGCAGGAATGAGCAGTCAAACTGTAGCCAGAAGCACAGAAATTAAATTGCTTGCCCAAGACCACTCCTTTTGGACTAGAGGAGGCACATACAAAGCCTTTTTCAAACACAAGAGTCTGAGAATTTGCACTGGTATGTTTTTAATGAATAACCAGAACTGCTTTTCCATATGAAATGGTCTCTCTGTAGTTGGCCCAAAGACTGGAAAGCGAGGAATGTCTCTGCTCACAAGCACTTCAAAACTCGGTGGTTTGTTTCTAGGCACCCGTCACATGTTTTGGCAGTCCATAGGAATGTGCACTTCTGTATATCACAAGCAGCTACCCTGGCTTGAGCCAAATAACTTGTGCTTAACTGTAAAGTTGTCTTTAAGAAAGACACTGAGTTCTGATCTTCAGAAATCAAGAGATAAAGAATTTCTCTTTCCCTTTGTCCTCTCCTCATTATAAACATGGGCTTGGATTCTGTGTATGAATTTGGCAGCATCCACCTTCTAGCCACTGGTTCTTTTTATGCTTTTCTTTATGCTTAGATACATTCTTGATATTTGCTTCCTGGGAGGATATTATCTATGCTGTCATCTAGTAAATTCAAAATATTTCTTTCTGAGTAAGTTAACTAATTTGTCTCTTTAAATATCTCAACGAAATATATTTTTACCAGTCCTTATATTGTTTTCCTGTTTTTCCTGTGAACCCCGCTCAGTTTTGAAACATTACTTTTAAAACACAGTGGTCTGAACTGCCCCTGGCAGTATAGGATCCACTTAACCAAAAATACACATATGTATTTATATACAAGTATCTTTACAGCTATGCTTTCAGGATCACCACCATGTCGTCGTGTCAGGACACTACAAGTTCCCCATGAAACTGTCCTTTTACCCTTTCCAGAGCTGCTGTTGCCCAGAGGGGAATGGCCTGTGCTTGCAGTGCCATGCATGGCACTGCCCGCAAAATCCCTTTCTGGGAATGAGTCCGTGTTTCTGACATCGAGCACTCTCAGATCAGATAGCATAACACCTTCTCTCCCCTCATTTGCTAATCTTGACGTCACCTGTGAATTTTATCGTCAGTAATTTCATATTTAACTTTCTGGGATAATACTGAATAGGTTAGATGTAAATACTTCTTAGAAAGTCCGTTCATTACTGGTTGTTTATCTATTGCAGTACCTGGTGGCAGAGTTCCTGAGCAGGGGACATTATTTGAGAGAGGTTGTCTTGCAGTTGACTCTGACTCTACACGTTGACTCTCTACCCACTGTCCTTACCAGGGAGTTGCAGCTACTCCCTGCTGCTCTTGGGAAGGCTGGGGTAGGCTCTCATGATGCTTGCTGCATTACGAGAGAATGGCCCTTGTCAGGCAGCTCTTCCAGTTCAACTTTGAGACAACCATATGGAATGCCTCCTGCACACATCATTTATTACTATTTCATTTTACTGGGAGGGCAGGAGTGTTGCTCTTCCAGAAACGCTAACGCGGTATGTCACTGACAATCTGTGCAACAGTTCCCCACTAGCTGATGTTATTCTTAGGCTATTTTGTAAAATAAGTCAACACAAATGCTCGACTAGAGCACAGAGCTCCAAGGCAAATAGTTCCAGCAGATTTTCACAGGCAGAGCCTCCGCCATTCACTGCTGCACTGGCATATTATGTGATGGGCACTACATCATGAGAACATGATCTATAAATCTCAGGATTCTCTCTTCCAAACTAGAGACAGGTAGATCAAATTAAACTCTGAACCAAATTTTTAATTAAAGTAGCTAAATTAATCTACATCAAATAAATACTTCCATGTGGTTTTGAAGTCCTAGAGAGAAAGAAAAACAATTTTTATACCAAGTAACTTGTTGCTTGTTCTGTCGCAGTTCAAACTGTTTCATGTTGTTCTAATGCATCAGAGTCTGAAAATTATTGTGACTGGGAGCTCATAATAAACAAAAAGTGAAATGACTGTCCAGATCTTCTGGTCTGTAAGGAGAAAAAAACGGGATATAATTGTAGACCTTTGATTTCCTGATTTTTGGGGGGTTTTTTTGTTTGTTTTGTTGGGTTTGTTTTGTTTTGTTTCTTAATCTCAGTTGTCGATAATAGCATAATTGAAGATAATCAAATTGCTTTGTAAAAAGACTATTCACTTAAAGGGCAACATACTGCACTTAACCGTAATATTGAAGAATGTAAGGGGGAAAGAGCCTTAAATTTTGCATCAAAAGCAGAATCTGAAGAAAAACAGTGGTAGAGAATTACAGTGTTGCCTACTCTTATGACACTTGGTATTTTCTTTAAAGCTTCTGTTTACATGGGTTTCTTGGCTTTCATTTTAAAAATAGTGCTTTCTTGTCCTTCGGCTAAGAGGCTGCAGAAAGCCTGAGCTTCTGGATGAAATATTTAAAGATACCTAAGCTAGAAGTAAATAAAAGGCAGCCACCTTTTTATTATTGCTTTAAATATCATGATTGTAAAGCTAATTCTGGCTGCTCAGTGGCTGGCTACCTTTTTTTGTTTTGTAGTTGTTCCTGAACTCTGCAGTCTGACAGGTCTCCTGCCTAATCACAGTGTGTTTAAGCCAAGAACCCCTTTTTTTTTTTTTTTTTCTTTTGTGTGTGTTCTGCATTTGGTTAGCACTTGGGTAATCTTACAGTCTCTACATCTTCCATTAATTCAAGTAATGAAAGGACTAATACAAGTGACTACAATGACCATGATGCGGGGTAGTTTCAAAGCAAACAAATTACTTTATAGAAAGCATGAACACCAAAATTGTTCAAGGTGAAGAAATACATCAAAAAAGGCCCACTGAGCTGAAAACAATGTTTCCATGGGTACAACTTGCATGGATAAGAGATTTCAAAAATCCTTTTTTTTTATTAATGAGGAAAGATTATTTTGTGATTTTCTTTGCCTTTTCCTTTTTATGATGAAACCTTCATCTTTTAGGTGGAGGTAAAATATACTGTGTTCGCCCAGTGAAAGCTTTAGTTTCCCACAAAGGCTGCATGCTATTTTCCTTTAGTAACATTGTTAATGACTTAAGCTTATCGAAGAAAAGGCCGTTTGGTTAATACAAAGTGTCAAAAGTGTTTCTAAGAACAGTTTCAGTAAAAGTACATACAAACTTAAAAGGAAATCAGTAAAAGCTCTGGATTTTTCTTTTCGGACTTTTCTTTTTGGATTTTTCTTTTCTACTGTCTGAAGACTGAAACAGATCCAACACTTTAAAAAACTTTGCCAAAATGGATTTTCCTGTCTTGATCAGTTGTAAGAACATTTGGGCAAAGGAATGACTTAAAACGTGTGGTAGATTCCACGGATTTCCCTGCTAAGAATGTTTTTATTTTAAATTTTCACTAACAGTTTCCTCCAGACTTGTCTGAATATCATTTGTGTCATGATCTCTTCCAGCAGGAGGAAGAAGTAAGTTGGAGGGTGTTTTTCTCCCTCAATTTCTTTTGTGAATGAGTTAGTACATTGTGTATATTCCATTTGTTTGGGTGGCTCATATGGGCACCTTCGCCTGTTGGTGCGTGTCTTTCAGACTTTAAAGGCGAACTGAGAGAATGCCCGAGCCGCCCCGCAAACCCTCGCAGGTCTGAAGTCTCTACTGGCTCCAAATCAGGTTTTCACGCTGTCCGGTGAGAAGGAATTGGAGCAGCCTCCCCGTGCCGTGTGGCGGCGGAGGAGCCGCGGTGGGCTGGCTCCGCCCGGGCCGGACCCGCGCTCGGCCGCTCTCCCGGCAGGGCAGCCCCGGTGCGGGCTCCAGCTCTGCTGCAGCTCGCCCCGGCTCTCCAAGTCCCTGCCCGTGGCACGGCGGTGCCTGCTCCCCAGCTGACCCTGCCTTCCCCGGGCCGGGATGGATGTTCTGTCGCCTGGCTGCCGCTCCCCGCCCTCTGCCGGGCGGCCCCGCGCTGCGCGGAGGCACCGCCACCCGGCCGCCTGTGGGGCTCAGGGAACAAACAGCGGCTGGGAGCGTCTCGCACGGACACCTCATCGCCGCCTCTCAGTGCCTGCGGGGCCACGGACATAGACTGCTCATAAGGGCCCGCAGTCACCGAGAAACGGGGAATGACTTTAAACTGAAAAGAGAGTAGCTTTAGATTCGTTCTTAGGAAGAAATTCTTCATTGTGAGGTTGAAGAGATACTGGAACAGGTTGCTCAGACAAGATGTGTTCAAGGGCAGGCTGAAAGTGGCTCTAAGCAACCCGGTCTAGAACAAGGTATATGCACCCCCCGCCCATGGCAGTGGGATTGGAACTAGATGATCTTTAAAGTCTCTTCCAACCCAAGCCATTCTATGATTCTATGTTTCTGTGATTCTGTGAAAATCAGCCATTCATTTATACACGACCTAGATTAAAAACAATTTTGTCTTGGGCTGCTACAGAAATTTAAATGCCAATTCCCTCTAGGCCACTCGGTTGCCATCACTACCAATAAACAAAGCATAAAGGAGGTAATGAAGTGTTAGGAGATGAGTCCACTCACTTTATGCTCCATTAGGAACACATTAAATGTTTGCCAAATAATTAAAACCCCCCAATATTTTAAACAAAGCTGATTTTCTTCAGGTTTCCTGAAGCTGATCTTTCTCCAGCTTTCATGGAGACTATGCAGGAGGAACAGAAGATTAAGAGTGGGAATCTTACAAGGCTTTCCATGGAGCTCCTTCTTCATGTGGAGCACAGCAAGTAAATTGTAGTATTCCCCCCATAAAGGACAATATTGTTTCTTTTACCTTTGATGAATCAGTAAGCACAAACTGATTTCTGAATAAAGCTGTGTGTCTAAATGTAGAATTTTCCATATTTTTCATACCAAAGCTCATTTTTAAGGAAGATAGCTCCCTGAGGATCAAAACCAAGCCAGAACAAGATGGAATTGTTGGGAAGGTATTTCGGGATTGGAACAGCATGAATCAGAGAGAGAACAATGTAGAGTGAAGGACTGGGGAAAGAAAAGCACTGACAGGAAGCTGTGGGGTGTGGAAATACAAATATCACATCTCACAGTAATGCTGAATGCTGTGAAACTCCTGTCCACCCAGCACTGCCAGTCTCTCAAACAACCTCAAAGTCTTCTGGATGGCAGTCTCAGAGCTCCAGCTGCCCACATGGGCATATGGCTCACGTTAATAAAGCATTAACATTTTCTACATAACTGAAGCAACCCAAAATCACTTCTCTTTTTAAGTTGAGAGGATCACAAAATCATACAATGATCATCTGGCAAAAGCATGACCTAGACAAGATGGCCCAGCACCCTGTCCCCCTGAAATTGTTCAATGCTGGGGAATCCAGCACTTCCCTGGGGAGATTATTCCAATGGCTGATTGTTCTCATTGTTAAAACTTTTTCCTCTTGTGTCCAGTCTAAACTTCCCCAGGAGTAACTTGTACCCATTACCCCTCATCTTTGCCATGTGACTCCTCGTAAAAAGGCAGTCTCCATCCTTTGTGTACCTTCCCTTTAAATATTGGAACATGGTGATAAACTCTCCCCTAAGCCTTATATTCTCAAGGCTGAACAAACACATTTCTCTCAGCCTTTCCTCACACGGCAGGCTTCCTGGTCCTTTGATCATATTCATGGCCCTTCTCTGGACCCTCTCCAGCCTGTCCACATCTTTTTTGCATAGTGGGGACCAAAACTGAACCCAATATTCCAGGTGTGGCCTGACAACCACTGAGTAGAGTGTGGGGAGAGATGGGATGGAGTTGCGGGGTGTGGGACGCGCCTGCAGGAGCACATGGCAGCACAAAGAACAAAGGAGCGCATGGCTGCTCAGAGAGGCTTGTCTGGCCTAGTCCTTGGGGGATGTCACGTGGCAGGGCACCTCTGAGAAGGAGCCTGCCAGAAGCTGATGGGTGTGATCACTCCATAGAAAGGCACTGAGAGGGCGTGTGCGCTGACATGGCAACGTGGGATAGGTCGATGCCCTGTAAGGAAATATGGTGCTTGAGAAAGGTATAAAACTCGCTCGTTGCTTTGAATAAATGATCTTCTTGGAGACAGGCAAGGAGGTCCGTGTGTCTTTGTTCCCCATTGCTACGGTAGAGTGGGATGATTTCTTTATCTCTGGTTGTGATGCCCTCCTTGATGCAGCCCAGCATCCCGTTGGTTTCTATGTCACATCATCACACTGTTCACCCATACTGAGCTTGTTTTCCACCAGGACCCCAGGTCCCTTTTCACAGACCCCAGGTAGACCTCAGCCTGTGCTACACTCCAGGATTATGTTTTCCCAGGTGCAATACCTTACACTTGTCTTTGTTCAATTGGATTTTTTCTCTACTCTTCTTCTGCTTTTAATTTGCTCTGTGCAAGAGCTGCTCAGAAGGTTTGGGCTTCTCCACAATGCAGTCACAGCACTACAGATGGTGCCAAGGCAAGGCTCCTGAGCTGGCCTGAAGCTGGCTAACTCGAGCAATGGAAACAGCCTATGGCAATGCAGATCCCAGAGTGGACCGCTACATGGCTATCAGGACTAACACTAGCTAATTATTATGAAGTTATTTCCAGTATCTTTATACTACAACACAGTTGCTTCTAAGCCATCTTCCTCTATGCCATATGAACATGTGTTATGACTTCTTACGTACCACAGCCTCTGAAGTTGTCATTCTGGTTTTAAAAACAGGAGAATATGCACGGTATTACGTCAGACATATGGTGCCAGTATATATCAGGCCTGTGCTATCTTGCAGTTTAAATTGCATGAGTTATTTGTTAACCTTTTACTACCAGAAATGAGTTTTAGGAAACCTCTCTATCCGTGGGAATATAGATTCATGATGTACTTGGCTTTTATTCTCCACTTTACCGGTTTCATTCTTTGTTGTCCAGAGCTCTGTTATGGCACTGTTTCTCCAGCAAGGGGCATGGAAGATCTTTAGCTGAAGCCTGAAGCTACTTTGCTGGGGCTTGCTAGGTTCTTGGAAAACTATTTCTTCAGGTCCAGAGACGGCATGTTTATGTGCATCTCTGAGCTACCTGCAAGGATTGAATCAAATGAATGCTCAAGATCTGCTGACAGGCTGCAGATCCTCTGATTCTATCCCCATGAGACAGTTTACATCAGTTTGGGTCAAAGAACAGCAGATTTGGAGTAGGTGTGAAAATAAAGTATTCCTCTTTCTCTACTGTTGATGCATTTACTTATAGGCTTCCTCAGTACTTGTGGGGGTACAACACATTCCATTTTTTAAGTGTGTATCTGAAAGCACAGTTTCACAGACAGTGGAACTGAAAGACGGCATCTTTCCGCTCATATTGTGAGCAGCAAAGTGTCCCTTATAGCCTCAAAGCAGACTCAGTCCTTCTCGAGGTGGTGTCAGTGAATATGGCAAAAGCCCTGAATGTTCCTGCTCTGATCAACATGTCATGGGAACTTTGTTTCAGTTTTTCCTTTCTTTGTGTCCTTCCAGTGCTCCAGTGGCGCACATGTGCTGGAAAAAATTGTCATCAAAGCCAAGGACGCAAGCATGCATGTGTTACCCGCTTGCTGGAGGCACCATCAGCAATAGAGTGCAGTGTGTATAGTTCAAACCTGGATGCTGGTGCAGGGGTGATGGGTGATGAGGGAACTGTGAAAGGGTGAAGCATGTCTCTGCTGAGCAGTTAGAAGCACCAGGATGGGTGGCAGAGGAACGTAAAGCCTCAACCCATGTAGTGAGTTGCTGGTGCAGTGTTGCTGAGGGAGGGCTGACCCAGAACCTGATAAGTAAATCAGAGCCAGGCTATTAAACTTCTGCATTTCTGCTCCCAGCTGTGGTATCCAAAACATGTGTGTAAACATGTAAACGAATTCTGATCCATCCTACCCTGTAAGTCTGTGCAGTGGAAAGTAGAAGGATTCAGTTAATGGCAGAGCTGACGTGTCTGTGGTTGTGACTAGTGTTATCACTTTACAGTTACCAGAGTAAATCTCGCCAGCCCTTTTCCAGTATGGGGAGAAATTTTCTGTTATGATGCTTTTTCATTAATGCTATTCAAACTTGGATGGAGAAGCTGAACCTGCACTTTGCAAGAAGCAAATCCTCTCTGAATTCACACTACTCTTCTCTCCCCCACATGGTGAGGTAGCTCAGACCAACTGTCTGCTTTCTGTAGCCCCAAAAAGGGGGACTTGCTGCCCAGCTGCTGAGAGAGGAGGGACTGTGTAAATGATGCTGCTGGCAACAATAAGAAGCACTGGGACTGACAGAGCTCTGCTTCTCTTTGGGATTAGACTGATGGTCACAGTTAAGTGGGACACATTTCTCATGCTACTGGTGCCTCCGAAATGGAGGGATTTTTATTGTTTACTGAGATTCATGTGTTGGGCACTGACACTGCCTTAGGTTCAGCAACCACTTGCATTTAATCTTTCTGTCAAAAGCTGACAAAGCTTTTTCCCTAGGCCCACGTTTATCTCTCCACCTGGAGAAGCTGATGTAACAGGTAGATAAGGCATCCCTCTTACTCAGGACGGAGCAGGAAAACTGCATTCGGAGGGAAAAAAATCTATTTGGAGCTCGACAAGAGCAAGCATCAAAATAAATAGTAAGTGTACACATACATGAAAGAGAGCAATGCATCTTTTGCAGTCAAACGCACACACACACACACAGGCTCACAGAGAGATGATTTGCTTGCACCATTCCCAGTGCTTAGGAGATTTAAGGTTTTCTCTTTTCTGTGCAAGTGTATTAGCATACCTGTACGTGCAGCCATTCCATTAGCAGAAGCTACTCCTGTTATCATGGAAAAATGCGGAGAGGACTATCTTCTTTTTCATGTCTGAGTCCACAACTCTGCCTCTTCTGTGGCATATGCTACCCCAGAATCCTTGAGCAAGAAGAGGAGGTGGTCACTAGGGATTCAACTCAAGCAGTGGAGTAGAGGCAGGCAAGGGTTAATCTCACCTGTCTGGAGCTGCAGGCTAGGCAGTGAAACTGAAGTTAATGGGTTTAGCTGTGTTTATCTTTGGTTTAATCACTTGACCCAGGTCCAGACATTCCACTTAATGAGAGAATCTGCAAAGTCAGATACCTGTGATAAAGGTGACTGGAAGAAGAAAAGAATCATAGGGAAGTATAAAGACCTCTGAGTGTCTTGAGAGACTGCCAGTCTCAATAACCAGAGGAAGTCTTAGCACTGAAGGAAGATGAGACACCAAATTTCTGGCAGTTCCCAGAGGTGCTTGTGCACAAGCTGCTCTCCCAGCAGAGACTGTGCACATTGACATGGGCCACTTAGGCTTTGCTGGGTAACAGAAACCCAAAATCCCAAGCTGTCACCATGCCCATATCCTTCCAAGGACATAGACTGCTTCTTCTGCTGGCTCATATCATACAATGCCTAAAAAAATCTGCCTTCTTCAAATTCACTTCAGTAACATCTTGAAAGAGGGAAAGCCTTTTGAAGAGCTGCTCAGGCAGAAAAAAATTCCATCTTTTCAGCTGCCCACATTTTCCAGTAATTGCAGGTCTGGCCATTATCTTGCACAAACACATGCAGGATGACCCAGCAAGGGCACTCTCTTGGCAGGATCATTCCTGTATATCAAAGCCTGTGCCTTTCCACTGGTCATAGCAGTGCTCTGGCAGCCCACCACTGTGTCTGTTCATGCTCTCACCATGCTGTTCACAAATCCTGTTTTCCAGAGCACAGTCTTCCTCTGTCAATGTAACCAGAATTTATGTGTGTAAATCTTCATTATTTACCAGCCTTCCAGGCAGTGAGAGCTAAGAAGTTTGCAGACACTAACTTTAGGTTCTTTTCTGGATGGTGCTGGAGTATGGGAGAGCAGCAGCTCAGGAATGCACCTCCCTTGAAAGCTCTTGAGATAGCGGACATCACGTTGACTATTCCTGGTTGGTGAAAAGGCTTTGAGGTCTATCAGTTAGTTGGTTTGCAATGCAAGAAATGATGGGGTATAATTTAGCCAGTTTAGTGATGGGCACTGTCCCAGGACAAAAGCACATTTGTGATTCTCCCTCCTCTAAATGTCTCCAGACACAAAGTACCCTGCTCCATGCCATAACAACCCAGCCTTACGTGCCTCTGCCTTGCATCCCACTCCCCAGCACTGGGCTAGTGGCCATGGGAGTGAGCTGGAGACAGATTTCCTCTGCCTCTGCCTCTCTCTCCTCCCTTCTTCTTTGTGTCCCATTTTTAATTTAAAAGTGCTGATGGAATGATGCCTCCCTTGCAGTTTGCAGACGAATCTCAGTTTTCCCAAATTTTATTAAAAATCGACACTAAGTATCTAGAGAAGTCTTCAGAGAGTTTTAAAAAACTTTTTGAATACTATTCATGTGTCCTGATTTAAAAATATTTATCTCTAGTAAAGTATATTCAATAATTTTTGTTGTTAATGTAGAACAGAGTAGAATAATGCATTAATCTCATACGATACTAATATGCCACCTGGGTTTTTTTCAGAATACAGGAGATAAATATTTATTGGATATGGTTGAGGGGTTTTGTGCAGTTATATTAGATATATAATCATCTTCATCTGATAAAAGATCTATAATGATTTCAGGATTACTTTTGTTCTTACAATAAACTGCTGGTGCAGCCCATAGGAGAGCAGCAACGCTTCCTGGAGGGCTGGGGGCAAGTTGTGTAGGGTGAGGAATAGCTTTAACACTCCAGGTCACCGTGGTCATTGAGCCTGTGGCACTCATTGCATATGCTGCTTCTCGTGGCCACCAGCAGCAGGCAGGCAATGCTTTTACTGCTCTCTTTGCAGGTGGAGGAGTGAGTCACAGACAGAAAAAGTGATGTGGCCAAAACCACAGGGGAAATCTGCCGCAAGATTTTTTCCCATTTTGGCTGAGTCCCCACAGCCTTGGGCTGGATAAATATCCTCCCTAATGCGTGAGCAGATCTCTGTACTGTGGGCACCTGTCACTGCCCATCCTCCAAGGCAGCCAGAAATGCACAACTACATCACAAGCCTCATGTTCCAGCATTTAAATAAAATTCTCTTTTCACTCCAATGGCAAGAGGATCTGTGCTTTTTCCTCCTGTCAGTACCAAGCCTAGAGAATACAATAAAGTCCTGGGTGGCTGGTTTTGTTGTAAGGCAAAAATGTGGGATGATGATTACCTTGGGAAGAGAGGAGGATGCCTAAAGAAGGTGCCTGAATTATTCAGCTTTCTCTAATGTAAAGCGAGTCGTTCTGTTCTGCTTCACAGTCATCTAATGGAAATATTCTGGGATTAAAATGGACACAAATTTTGGCCTTAACAGTCCACTGTAAAGAGAAGCTTGGATATGCTGTGAGAAGGAGCTTGCTAATACAACACATAAACAAGCATTTTTTATGCCCTGGAATGGCTTCTGCCTGCAGGCATATGGAAGACCGTGGTCTGCTCCTGTAGGACCCCTGAAAGAAAGCAAAGGTAAACTATGCCAAGGAAGTCCCTAAATTCTCTGGGTAACTCTCCACCCTGGCAACCGAAGATATTTAGGGGACACAGATCAGGACTAGTGGAAAAGTGCAAAACACAGTGTCGAAAACATTGAAAAATGGTCCATTATTTGAGGATTTAAAAAACTGTAAGCAGGAGCCAGTCTGCAGGGCGAGACCATTTCCTTCTCAGGAGTGGAGGGGTAGGTTACCTTTGATCTGATCCACTTTCATGAACAGTAAAGGGATTTAGAAGCACTTTCACCCTGCTCCTACTGAGTGAAATTCTTGCAGAAGACAGAAGAAAGGGAAGACATCTATTGCTGACATTGGTCTGCAGACTAATAGAAGGGGATGGGCCTCTAGCAGGAAGCAACTCGTACAAATTCCTGCAGCAGTATCATCAATGCACTTTACCCCGTCCTGAGCAGTTTTTGGTCTGAAGAGGATCAGAGTCATTTGCTGAGGTGGGCTGAGCCGCATGAGCATCCCTGGCACAGTCAGGTGGTGGGACTGACTTCAGTGGGTCTGCTCACCAGCGGGGAAAGGATGCCAGAACAAAGCCTCGCTGTCCCGAAGGGAAAGTAGGAGATGCACCGGCACTATTTCATCCTCTGCAGCTGGAGCACATCACAGGGGCTGGCTAACAATACTTGACAGAGTTTCAGAGCAGAGCATGAGTTAGATCTCGCCTGTGGCTCATGTGAGAAGTGGAATTAAAATGTAGTTTCTTGATCTGGAATTCTCTTCAGACAATCAATTCTTGTGGGAAATATAATGAGCTCTTTGATGACTCATTATTCCAGGTCTTTCTTGTGATATTCAAAGTGGTCCAAGGGATTTATCCACACAGATACCATTAAACCTGCTGCACAAAACACAATTGTAATTCCAGAGTTGCTTTGAAATTTTCAGGCCTTGTTTAATAAAAAAAAATGAAAAGCCCCTGTTGGGCAGCCTGCAGTGAGTAGGAGCCGTGGGAGGAGCCCTGCCAGCAGTAATCCTCGCCTCGTCCCGCCTTGCTGTGCTCGGGGGCAGCTCATTATAGTTGCATTTCCACCTCCCTCCCCTGTGCTGGAGAGTCATGCCCAGCTCTGCGCCCAGTAGCATCTGACAGCGAAGTCCAGTGCCGAAGCCAGTGGTGGAGAGGTGTGCCTGGCTGCCAGTGCGCCCCGCCGGGTCCTGCAGGGCTGACGGGAGGGAAGATGCTGTGCTCTCAGGCACTGCCTGCAGTGCTGGGTGTGTGCCCACAGTCGGTGACCTCTCTGCATCTCAGCTGCCTCTAGGAGCTCAGTTTCCTTGTTTTCTTCTCTTGCTTCCAGGCAGGAATGTGCCATCTCTTCTTGCTGCTGTCTTAATATTTCTCTGACCACATCTGCATCGCTACATCCTTAGGAGCTTCTTGTCTCTACAAGCCGCAGTGTTCATTTAAGTCATTTTAACAGAGATAATTAAGAGGCAGTGCCCCATGGGGAGCAACACACACCTTCCTCAAACTGCAGGGAGGCTCTGGGCTCCTGCCCAAAGCAGCAACTGCCTGTGTGTGCTGCGAGCATTAGGTGGTGACAGAGGAGTTATGTATCTGCAGGATCCCATGGTACTGAACAGATCACGCAGGCTAACTGAGAAGCCTCTGGTCCACAAAGGATTTCTTTCCCAGCTATCCCTTTTACTCACAATATCTTCAATCATGGGGTTGTTGGTTATGTGCTGTCAATCCGTCAGCCAGCAGCAGTCCCATTGCTTGGCTCCCGATTGGGAAGGGTTGACAGGTGTCTGTCCAGAGTCTGCTCCTTGGACTCGCTCAGATTTAACTCTCTGGGCAGAGGTCACACTGGTGTGAGGGAAGGGAGAATGAATGCTGCACTCATGCCAAGACATGTGGCACCAGAAGGATGCTGGCAACCTGGACTGAGCTTGGAGAGCAGCTGAAAAGGCATTTCAGGGACAGATATATGAGGTGAGATGAAGAGAGGCCAAGTCACAATGCTTGTGTAAGCTATGGCTGAGCACCAGTATAGTATCCGTCAGCTTATGGGACAGTGGGCGAGGAGGGAGAACATCTATCTGAATTGAATGGGAACCTCCATCTGGAAATGACAGCACTGAAGCAGGGAAATACAGGGAAGACTTAGGGAGGAACATATGGGTGCTGGATGTGTGGTTGCGAGACAGCATCACAGGGATAAAGTGGGAAGCCAGATTTCGAGTATAACTGAAACAGTGTCAGAAAAAATGAGCTGGAAGAAATAATCTCCCTCTGTCTTTTCTGAGGGAAATGAAGAAAAGGAACCAGAAGGAACCTCCTAGGGCTGTTTCATTTTCACCACCTGATAAAAGGAGATTGTATGCCAATGCAGTAGGTTTCCTCTAGGGAATCTAGATGGAGGTTTTTCCATTCCCAGTCAACACATAAAATATAATGGATCTAAATATAATATAATGGACTCTAAACCTCAGGGGTCCCAGGCAGACCTGACTGCCCTACCATCAGGAGCTGAACACAGAGGAGGGCCACAGACAGGCTAGGACTTTGGAAAAAAAAATGTCCTCCAACCCACATTCACAATCCCATTGGCCTTGGGTACATGTAGGGACTGCTCCCCAGTGCCTTTATGTCCCTTGCCTCCCGCTGCAGCTCAGAAGGAGGCAGTTTGTGAGACACAGACTCTGCTCTGCCTTGAGTTTCTTTTTTGAAGTCAGTCGGTTTTCCCATAAGATCAGAGCTGAAGGCAGTCACATCTTACCATGTGGTGATTTCAGACACAGATGTATATGTTTTTAGCATCAGGCAGATAACCAAAATAAATCAAGCCCTGACAACCTTGTGATTATGTATATTCATCTAAGAGCACTTAAACCCACCACAAGAAGCTTCTTTGTGTCTAACAACACCTCCCTGCACGAGGCTCCCTCTTATCTGTGTAGTCTTGCATCCTCTCCAGCATTTTCAGTTGTCTTTACCATGTTTCCCTGGGGAAAAGGAAGTGGACCTGTGGGAGGGTGGCAGATGGGGGTTGGGGCAAGTGTCATTCTTACAAGTTGCCAGTTGTCCTCCCTTGGCAAATGCCAGCACCTCTGGGCAGAGATACAATAAAATTTGCCTTTGTAACTTCTGGGCAAGGTAGCAGCTTCTTCAGGGCCAGTCCTGTTTCAAAGCAACATCAGGGGTGGTGGGGCCATAAATACAGCTGTCAGCACTTTGTACTCTGGATGACAGTGTTTTGGTCTTTTTCTGTGGAGTTTTAGACATAGTAAACAAATAGAAAACAATTTAAAAATTAGTTGATCTTTACTAAAAATGCTAAGTATATATGTGACGAAAAGGGAAGAACAAAAAGGCTTTATATTTAGCTCTGTTTCACTCTGAACAGTTACAATTACTCTGTTAATTTTCCTCATGGTACCATCCAGAGCTCACATGCTGTTCTGGCCCTTAACCCAGAAGTCTCCCTCTGCTGCAGGAATAGCTGCAGGGAACAGGCTAGAGGGAACAGGACAATGGAGCCACGGAGGTTGATAGCCTGGTGTCTTCTTTCCTGGTCCCAGAGGGCCACCCAGCAGTAACTCAGCAAACCTAACCAGTGGTGTCATTACTAAAAAGAGGGTGAGCAGACCCTGAATGCAAGAACTTGACTGGGCTGGGACTGCTGGACATCTCAGCACTGAGCTCGGCCCTTGTTTCCCTTTGGAAGAAGAGTGAGCATCCACAGTGGAAGAAATTCTGGATGTCCAAGAGGTATAGAGGGTGGAGGAGGAGGTATGGAAGGAAGTGCTGCACCTCTCTGTGCTTTGAGGCTTGCACCCTTGCTCTGGGGGATGATGTACTGTTCCTCGACGTTCTCCCCAGGCACCCATCACTAGAGGAGGTTTGCGCAGCAATGATGGTGCTGTGGGGCTGCTGCTCCCCCCTGCAGCAGCACTGACAGAGGTGGTGTAAGGGGATGCAGTGGGAACTGGGACAAGAGATAGAGCTGGGCCACGGGTTGTTGTGAGAACACAAGTGAGTTACAGGGGAGGTGGGTGAAATGTGAAGGCTCTTCCTGCAGTTTGACCTACTTTTAGTGTCTTTAGGGGCAGCTGATGCTCTTTTTGCCTGTTATTACAAAACGTTGCTGTGGGAAATTCTGTAGCTTCTCCTTAAAGGCAAAGCTGCAGAAGCAAGGCCGGGAGCCAACACCGTATGGGAGGAAACCCCTTTCTGCTCCAGGGTGCACCTCCACCTGCCCCTGGCAGGGCCCAGTTTCCCATGGGCTGCTGATGTTCCCCAGAGGCAGACCACCCCTCTCCTTGGCTCCCCCCTCCCTGCAGCTGACACTGAATCCTGAAAACTCCTGTCTACCAAAAATAACCCTTGATGTGCAGCAAACCGAGGTCCCTTGCGCTATCATGTCTACTTTCATACACGGTTACACAGCACATGGACCACTGCATGCACACATGGACCACAGCTCCTATGCCCACTGGCCTCTGCCCTGCCTCTTTGCACACAAGCATGCATGCACGTGGAGAATAGCTCTTAAATTTATCTTAAAAATCCCGTGAAAGAAATTTATTTTCATCCGGAAACTCTCTAGATTTAGTTTGTGGAAGGTGCATCCAACCTGGTGCATTGGATGTGGTGAGGAAAACTCCAAACCTGTTTTCCTCCCAAACCCTACTGAATGAAACATGGACCCTTCAGAATAAAACCCAACAAACCAATGACTAAAACATGCATAAAAAGCCCCAAAGCCCAAGCAATTCTATCTTTGAGCATAATGTGGTGAAAATGTTTAGAAACTCTTGGAATATATCTAGCATGAGTTACTTCTTGCCTGGAAGTTGATACCAGAGGCATGAGATTCAATATTCATCTTCTGTTTCTTATTATTCTTCAGTTTAAACGTTTCAAGCATACAACTAGTGAGAGGAAAAAATGCCTATTGACCAGTTACACATCTGCAGTCACAAACAGCAGTGTATGGAGGCAAAACAATATGAAAAGAAATGATGGGCTAAAAATTATTCAGCTGAACACTTATGTAGAGTGCTGTTAGTCTCAGAAACGAGAATAGGTCTGAACTGGAGCTCCTTTCCAGCATTCACATGTTTCAGCCATCTGCCTTTGGGTTAAAACATAGAAGCACAGACCTGCATCAGACATTAGAGGGCTTGTCTGCTCAGATGGATGACACCCTTTTGTTTATCTCTTTGCAGTCTATTACAGGTCATGTGCTCTGTGTACTGGGTAAGACCCGGCTCCCTCGCATTCTGGGTCCAATGGGGATTTCTGGGAGGAGGGAGAAATCACACTGACCAAGAGAGAAACTGAGTTTGCAGATATGAAAGAAGGTATGGACATACAGGGGTGGGGAGGAGGTGGGTGGGAGGGGAAGGAGCTTCATCAGAGAGGCAGGGATTTTACTACAGGGGCAGATATGGGGAGGCTGCTGAGATGAGCAGAGAGAAAGTGCAGCAGTCAGACCCGGAGGAAGTCAGCTTTCCTCGAAAACCATAAGAAGATGGTGTGGACTTTGCTGCTAGTTGTCAGTACTTTAATTTTTACAAAGCCTCTTTTTCTTTTTGCGTTTCTCTTTCCAGCTCATGTCAGCATTGGTTACTTGTACCTCCAGCACTGCAGTGTGGTTGGACCAATGCAGTGGGGGAAGGTTTTTGGGACACTTCAAACCCTTTCTGAGAAAACTCGTCAAAGGTGATGCCTGAGCTGCTGCCTGCTGTAGGAATGTGTGGCTTCCTGTTTCTTCTAACATGGAAACACACTGAGCTTACTGATGGAGTAGTTGTTGGGGCTTGGGATCAGTGAACATTGCAGGACATGGCAGGGAGAGGAAAGAGAGGAGCTGGGTCTGTCAGCAGCACAGTGAAAGAGAGGAACACTTTCTTGTCTTCTCTCTTCTGAGCTGCAAGAACACCCAAATACAAAAGCAAAGGATTGTGGATAGAAACCACATATTTATTTCCTCAGTATGGGAACCCCCATGAGGAAGAAAAAACTTTATCCCAGGAGCTGCTTGAAAGAGCCCTTGGGGCAGTATTTATGCAGCAGCAATAAGCAATATCTAGACCTTCACAGGAAGGGAAATATAGTGCACTCAAAGTCTATTCCCTATATTGTTCCCTTCTGAACAAAAAATAAAAGAGTATATATGGTGCTGAGCTGAAATGCTGGATAATGTTTCCAAAATAATTTGGAGGAGAGAGATGAGGGTTATTTACATTGATGTCTGCAACCTCAAAATTCCCAGGAGGCCAGCAGCCTGCAGCTGGTTTGTCTGCCTCAAAAATAAACCAAGTTACACTCAGGCAGACACACAGGAAGGTTTCTCTACTCCTCCTGCATTTGTGAGTAACACTGAGCAGTACGAGAATACAACATTCTCATATCCCAGGAAATGTCTGTGGATGTCAAAGGTCTAAATTATCAAGCATCAATATGTTCCATCCGAACACTCCCACCTGAGTGCTTGGCAGGTCTGACTACAGCTCTGTCAAGAAACGTGGTTTTGCCACTCTTCCCTGAAGGCACACAGAGGGTTTTGTTGCTATCGGGTCCTTTTATTCTGTGTTGTGTGCTTGGAGCAGTCGCTGAAGCCTTGTCTCAGAAGCAGCCATTTCTTCTGTTCAGCGTGCAAGTGGCACAGCAGAGGCTCTTCCTGCAGGAGCATTGGGGTCCCAGAGGTGTTCTCACAGAGCTTGCTCCCAATCCCACCTGAGCTGAGAGGCTCTTTCTCTGTGGCTGTTTTCTGCAGCACAGAGCAGGGTTGTTTTCCCAACCCCACTCTTGACTCCTTGGCTTAGCTGTAGGACACACCAGCCTGCTGCAGATGATATGAGGGACAGCACAAAAGGGAAGGTCATGGACTCCTGCTGTTGTGGGTTATCAAGTACCTGAAAGCAGAATGGAGGAACAATATGCTGGGAACACACAAGACTGTCACTGGTTGGAACAGATGCATCCTCCAAACCTTGGAAACCGAATGGGCTTGTAGGTGAACAGTCTGGATGGAAGAGGATCTTCTACAGTATCTTCCAAATTAGTAAATCACTACAGTGAAAGATTTTCTTTGACTGGCAGAATCTCTGTAGCTTTGGTGTTTGTTGTTCTAAATTCAGTCTGTTCTATGCTTGGCTTTTAAAAAAAATTTGGATCTGCAGGAAATGAAGATAATATTTCATTTCTTTCTGCCAGCTTGTTCTACAAAGCACTGTGTGAGAAGAATAAATGGGACTGGACGCTGACCTGCCTCACAAAAAGTCTGACCTTTTCCCTCCACAAACACACATTTTGACATGTTTATTTGAGGAAGAACATATACAAAGCCAGATAAGTCCAGGCAAATAAAATTGTTCATGAAGAAGGAAAACAGTTAATATTCCCATTTCACCAGGGCTTTTGAATAAATAAATAGAGAAATTAATAATTAATAGATTTAAACTCAAACTCCTTACTCTAGGCAAAATTCCCCTTCTCTGAGCTCTTTGCTCGAGCACAATATAGGTCAGAAATTCACGATCTGACGTGAAGAAGATTTTAAAAAATAATAAGTGTGGGTTGATTTTCTCCCCTCCCAAAAGAAACATTAACTGAAAGAGCCGTGTGGAAAATAGAAGTCTGTATTGTTCTCTGGATCTTGTTCAATGCTGGGGAAAGGAGGAGGCTGATGTATGGTCTGTGTCTTTCTTACACACGTCTTTGGTTCAATAGGCAGCAATAAAGGTATCCAGGGAAGGGCATCACAAGGCCTCCTGAGCCCTACTTTGTGTAGGGCAGGGAGACAGTCTGTAGGAGAGCTTCCTGAGTGGGGAAACCATAATATAGCTGGACTCACCACTAATCCTCTCTACAGACACAATCTACAAATTATCCACAGCTATTTCCGTGCTCACTGCCTAAAGTAATGGCTAACAGCTTCAGGCTAACAATTTGGCAGACCTGGAGACTTCTTGTGAGAGAAATCAAAGCTACAACACATGAATGATATGATTCAGTAGATTTCGAGGGCTGCTTGTTCATAGCTACCTCCTTCTTATGTGCTTTTCTTCAATTTTTACTCTTGAGAGGGGACACTACAGTCTTAGGAGAAAAAAATATGCAAAACTGAGTCAGTAAGAGAGTTTCAATCATCAGTACTTGGATTTTTACTGGGTTTTCTGGTTTTTGTTTTTTTTCCCCCCTGTTGTTAATTTCTCCTAGTTCTGGATTTTCCTCTGCTTGTCAGCTAAATTGCCATCCAAGCAACCTGTGACTCTTCTGGCTGGATTTTGTCCTTGGGTTTTACTAATGTCTGCATGATGCTTCTACCCAAATTCTCCATCCACACTTAGTCTCCCATCCTGTCCTGCTCTGCTGTCTGCTCCCTGTTTTGTTTCCCCAGGACTTCTGATTCTTCTGTTTATCCCACTTGGGCTGTCTGTCCTTTTTCCGCCTAAACACTTTGCGTGTCTGCTTCTTGCAGGTTTCCAGCTCTCTTGAGATACGTACACAACTGCTTTCCTGAGCTAAGCCAGGAGCCTTCGTCTCCCCGCAGATGCCCCCCACAAATCACATTTCTTTCTGTTTGGAAAAATAGCAAATGAACAAAAAGACCAAACAACACACTGATGACAAAGCTTTCTCTTTAGTCAGTGGAGATGAAAGAAGACTCAAAGCAACTTCTTGTAGAATCAGACAGGTAAATGGCAACAAAAGAAATTCAGTGCTATTTTTTTCTTTAAAAACTCATTGCGGGAAGGCACTTCAACAGTTTGTACACTGTAAAGGTTTCCACATTAGCTCTGTCAGATAGGAGAGATAACAACGTATCATGGCAGAAGGAGTTCAGAAAGGCCTTTTTGACCTTGGTCAGCAAAGCTAACTCTTGTAGACTGTGAAAGCAATGGACTGGAATCATGTTCTGAAATTTTTCTCGGACATACATGCTGAAAGGTTGACATATATGTTTAAGAAATGGCCCAGAAATTGCTCCAGGGATATCTGAGTTCATTTTCTTTGAAGAAGGCTGTAAAACTGCTTTCATTTCATAATGTATGGGGCATGGAGTAGCTCTCTGAACTTCATAAACCCTATTAGAGAAGTCAAGGTGGCTAACATTTTATACCAGACACCTTCTCCAGCTGTTTCTTGGCCAGGAGTGAGCCTTCAGCACTGTTTTCTCACCAGTCATGGCAGGGGCAGAGGTGACGGCCAGGATGAGCGGGGAGAGGGGACTGAGACCTCTGAACACGCATCCACCCTCCAGACCTGGCAGGTTTGGAGGGCTGGTCCAGCTCCATCGTGGGAGTGACAGACAACTACTCTCAGACCAAGATATCAAGTGGCAAATGACAGCACAAGGGGACAATATGTGAAGGCGATATCTTTTTCTCCAGCAGAGTGACTCATTCAGCTGTGGCTGGCAGCCGGGGCTCATTAGTTGCTTTACCTATTGAGGAGGCAGAGTGATCTGTGATTTGCTGAGGAAATATTAATTGCATAAAAAGATAATTAGGGAAAGGCAATTCACTTCATGAAATTACTGTTTTGAGAAGGTGGCAGCTCTAGTGCTGGGGCAAGTGGATAATGCAGGAAGCGGCGGGTGTTACAGTACATTGAGCAATTAAACACACGCTCCTGGCTGAGCTGTATTCATAAACTGAGCAGCCTGTGAATCGCTCGCCCCAAGCACGCTCGAGATGTCATCTCCATGACAGATTCGCTGCCACATAAACAGAGCCTCCCACACTGGCCTGCATCAGTGGATAATTTGGCTTTCAAGCAGAGTCAGGGCTCTCCAGGGCAGCTCTGGGGACCTGCTGCTTTGCGATGGGCTTGGCCCCAGGATGGGTGATCCCTCTCTGCCCTCAGCTGCAGAGGCACAGCCAGTGTCTGCTGGTGCAGCAGCTGCAAGGGCCTGGGTGGTCACGTGTCCTGGGTGTCCTCTAGACACGTGTCCCCTCTCCTGCGCACACAGTCTCTTGCCATGGCTGTTTGCAGGCAAGCCCCGCTGTTGGGATGGGCACTGCCAAGTGCCCAGTTGGGATGTGGATGACCAGAAGGTTTGGATGGTCCCTTGGTGGAGTGTGGCCCAGTGTCTGCAGATGGGCTCCCACCCTGGCAGCAGGGTTTGGGCCCCAGGGCTGATGTGATGCTCTGGTGACAATGGGGAGAGGGTAACTAACACTGACTGCAGTGCAGCCGGGGCTTCTGCCTGCTTTGGCATTTGAGCCTTATGCACAATCTTCAGACAAAGAAGCAAAGCAGTTTTACCCACTGAGGCCTTGCAGAGAGCAGCAATGCTTTCATGTGCAGTGAGACTGGTCATGGTAGTAACAACAACCCTATTCCAGAGGCCTTTGTATCAGGGACTCAGGAGTGACAAAGGGGCAGAATTACAGGGAACTGAAGTGAATTCAGGGTGGCACAGCTGTTGGCTGGCTGCAAAATCCCAAATCCTATTGTATTGCTTCAGTCTTTGTGTCACATGTGATCCACTTGGGTTTCATTAGTAAAAATATTCTCCTCGCACATGGAAGACAGAGGCTGCGAAGCTGCAGAGGAGCTGATTCAGATGAGAATGTCCCAGCAGAACAATTGGTGCTATTTATAAAAATTGCACTCTTTGCAGTGTATAATTAGAGGCTTTGCCTTCCACACACAAATTTGAGATAATGGCTCTGAAAGAAAGTGAAGGAAATCCAAACAGAACAATTTCTGTCCTGAAACTCACTTGTTAAGAACTCCTTCAAATTTTCCCCACACTTTCTTCTGGATATCTCGTCTCTCCATGTTCCAGCTAAATGACTAGTGGTCTGGGGATGTGGAAGCACCACAGAATGTTATAAAGGTTTTGCAGCCAGGAAGGTAGCTCGAGCATCTACCTTTTACTTTTTAGAAGTAAAACCTGTGGGTTTGTCACGCCCTCATAACTCACAGACCACTTTTGAAAGCCCCAGCTGTTGATGACAGAGCTGCCTGGAAAAGAGGAAGCTGCTATGGCTGGAGAGCT
Organism: Cnemophilus loriae; assembly: GCA_013397755.1. NCBI lineage: Eukaryota > Metazoa > Chordata > Aves > Passeriformes > Corvidae > Cnemophilus > Cnemophilus loriae. The sequence continues at coordinate 650,091 of VZTF01002078.1, forward strand.
GGACTTCCAAGTCCGAGTGAAATGTATTTTCAAAATTTATTGTGGAAAGGCAAAGCCCAGCTGTTCCTTTTTCCATCTCTAACACAGAAATAGCTTTAATTGATAGTTACATTTTAAAATTTAAAAATATTGTGTCTCCGTAATGTTAACACATATCAGAGTATGGATTAAAAACATGACATTAATTTTTAACAAACTTTCATATGCATTGCTATAAGTGCACACAATTAAAGTGAATTACCAGCTAAAACCTTTTGAAAAGACAGCAAGGTAGTTCACAAAAATCAAAACATAATGAAATCGGAAAATGGCTCATGAAACCCTTCTGGATCACCATTTTTCTTAAAACTGATACTAAGTATTCCCACATGATATGTCAGCTTTCATGAGGCAGCCTCTTCTGATGCTGTGCTGTCAACACTGCTTGTCCGTCCACAGCTCAGCAGCAAGCCCAGACAGTGCTGCCAGCCTTGCTGCAAGTGAGGAAGCTCCTCAGCAGATGCCTTGCATTTTGGGAGACGTTTTGGCCCTGCACCAAGGGAGGAAGGGAAGCCAAAGACCTGGTCACTGAGCTCTCCTACCAGCACTGTGGCCTGGGCTGATGCTGGCAGGGTGGGGACAGCCACCGTGATGTGTAGAAGCAGATTTTAATTAAATCCTGTCATATGGCAAAACTCTTGGAGTCCAAACACCAAGTACTTCTGCATCTCGGCAGAGAACAGCTCATCAAAGTATGGGAGATCTCAAGTGCAAGTGTGGGGACTGCTGAGTGTGTTTGCTCGCCATATGAGCTCTCTCTTTACAAATTATAAATTGATGATAATTAAATTATTTTCATATATAAATACCATTGTTTAAAAGTGATATAAAAATTTGCTTTAAAAGCAGTAAAGAGAATACTCACAGTCCCCCTGCAAGGCAGCTCTTTTTTGCTCCTATTTTGCAGAGAGATAAAATAAAGTGCTGTAGATCAGCATAAGTATCTGGTTTGGAGATCAGACAAATAGCTAGATGCAGAGCTAGAAATAGAAATCAGGAAACTTATTTTTCACTCGGTGCACAACAGTTATCACCCATTCTCCTCCTATCGGAAAAGGAAACAGCAAAATTATCATGGGAGTGCTGTGAGTATTTGGAAGGTTGGCAAGAAAACATTTCCTTCCCCACACGTAGCTCTGTGTTGGCTTCCCTTCTCTGCCGACCACAGTGAGCAGTATCAGACCCTCTAGTCTCGTGTCCTAACGAAATGTGTCATTTGCATTTCTGACACTTACTGGGTGCCGTGAACTCCTCCCAGCTACAAGGCTACCCTTATTGAGCCTTCCAAGCCTCCTCTGGGTGGGAGATGGAAGATCTGGTTGCTCACCAAGCAGGGGCAGTATATTGAGCCAAGCTTGTGCACTCTCTCTCACAGTAGCTTTCTCTGAAATCAGAACATACACCACTATTTGGAGACGTTCACTCCTGACCCCTCAGCTTCAGCATCACAGCAAATATGGTTACCACAAGATTCTTGAAAACTCTCCTAACTCTCACCACCTTTTTTTGAAAAAACCAGTCTTACCTAGCTGCTTGACATAGGGTTCAGAATATATGATTTTCTGTGCTCTGCACTTCGTTGCTAGCAATCGTTCCTCAAAGTTCATTTCTTCCACCTCTGTTTGCTGAGATCACAAGAACTTGCTTAGGATCGAGTGATAAATGTTTAAAAAGTGCTTCCAATAGCATTGACTGAAATTTGGCAGGCTAGATCCTGTCCAGGATAGATACAGGCTGAATTGGTAGGACAGTCTGGATATGGGTCAGTTTTATCCAAGCAGAAGGCGCCACCATTGCAGCCTTCTCCTGCCTGGGACATAGCAAGCAACCTGCTAGCAGGACAATGATGACAGTGCAGTCTCTGTATCTGCAGATAGGCTGCTCCTGCAGCCTGGGACCTTTTTTTCAGCATGCTCATTTGAACAGAAAGAAAATCTGTGGATAGGACTGGGGAGTCACCCATAACGTTCAGTATGACTTTACTTGTTTGATTTAGCATGGATAATTCCTTAGGCATCTGATGATCAATGGGACCTGCTTGCAGCTGGGCCCCTTAATGCTGTTCACTTTTCAAAGAAATGCAGTAATGGGGTAAAACAGGCAGTAATGAAACTCTGAAAGACCCCAAAGTAGAGCTTCTTTTTCTCTCCTTTTAATTGCAAGGCTAATGTTCCACATAAATATCTAGCAGCTGGTTATTTGTGTATGTCACTTTGAAAGCCTGGCAAAAGAACAAGAGAGAGTACAGCTGGGAGTCAAAAAAGCTTTCAGAGGAGATAAGGCACTTTGCCACCAGCACTTCATGGGAGGAGCATTCAGACAGCAACATGATTTTTGAAAGATTAAGTGCAGAGAGTATTAAGTTCATACAGAATTTAAATATTTATTAAACATGTGTACCAGAGGCAGCCACAAAGCACTAGGTTTAAGAGAGAAGTCCTGAGATAAAAGGTAAATACGGGTGGTATACAATGCTCTCTGGTTCCGTGAGGAGAAATCAGTCAGACATTGCTAAATGAAAAAAAAAGCATAAACCTCTGAAATGAGCTGAGCAGTAATTGCCTAATGCCAAAAAGACAAAGCACAGAGTTCTTTCCTCTGTTGTCTTTATTATTTATAATTAACTTTTTGCTCAAACCTGCAGCTGTAACTGCTCCGGGTACAGAGCCGTCTGGGAAGCTACCGGAGGCTGACATTTTAAAGGCAGAAGGGATCTGAGCTAGCTCCTGAAAAGCAGGGTCTCTGCCTCTGTAGACAGTTCCTCTGATTTCTCATGCAAATATATGGATAAATATCCAATTATCTGTATCTGACAGACAGGCATGTCTGTATGAATGGAAACATGCAGCTGTGTGCTCATCTCAGACTTGGTGTTTAAAGACTGTCTCCTGCCTCGAGGAAGTTGGCATTCAAGAGGAGAGACGTGTTAACCCCCAGACATTAGCTGAAAAGCCACAGAAGTTCATGTGAACCACCTCCAACAGAACTGGCTTTCATGGACACAGGTGAGTAGAAGATCAGCTAATGGTCCGACAGCACAGCATGCTGAGGAGCAGAGGGCAACGCACGGCACGTTGACACAGCAACTTCATGTGCTGGGCTGCTGGGAATCAGTGCAAATGGAGGCTATGCGGCTCAGCAGGGAAAACCAGAAAGAAAAGTGAAAATAATCACAAGTGAAGATGTGAAAGGGAATCCTTGCTAAAGAAGAAAGTCTTGGTTAAACTCAGAAATCAGGTTTTAGAAAGGGATCAGCCACTGCAGATGAGAACCTCTGCAGGGACATCAGTCAGAAGAACTCAGCCTTAATATGAGACCCTTTTTTTTATGCTCTTAAGAAATAACACTAAATTTTGAACTCCAGATGATCTAATTAAGTATGTTCCTGTCATCTTACCTTAGTCTAAGTAATGTGAAGAATATGTCTCTTGGTACTTGCCAGCGAGCTGGATCTTTCGACATTTTTCTCACGGAAAATCTTGACTCATTTCTTTCTCTCACCTCCAATATTTGTCCATTACCTAAATTCCACTTAGGTTAACTAAAGTAAAGATGGCTTAAGATGCCTGTTATAGTTACTCATTTCTGGTAAACCACTACTCATGTTCATATAATGTTCTATTTCTAGTGATTATAAACAATTTCCTCCATAATACAGGGTTGTTTGACTATTTATAGACCTACTAAAAGAGTTAAAATTATCAAAGGGGGTCAACACTTGAGAGACACTACATGATCAATTGCCAGCTCCAGTGCCAGGGCAAAGAAAAATCTAAGAGAAGATAGCTTGAAGAGGTGATATTGGATGGAAGGAGTTTCCCACCAACCATTTCCAAACAGGGTTTTGCTATCCAGATATGAGCCCCTGGCAGAGCTGTTCCTTGGTGCCACGGGACTTCCTTTCTCACTCTTCAGAGAGGTGGCTCCGAGGCTTGCTCTGCAATACAAGTGCTGCTGCCCTTGTTCATTGTGCAGGACTTCACTTTCAGGATGACTGTATTCAGCCCTTTCCTGTCAAATCCATCTCCTTTAAGTTATCTCCAAAATGGAGAAATTCTTAGGCATTTTCTAACCCCCTGGTGCCATAAATTCAGAAAGCTAAATGGACTTAGAGCAGCCTAAGCTAATTTACAAGATCCGTTTACTGGCAGGATTTCATTTCCTTTTGGATCCTTAAAAAATTGTAAAGGTTTTTTTCCCCCCCTGTTTTTAAATGCTTGCCAAATGGTCCTGCAAACACATTGACATGGACGCTCTCAACACGGACAGTCTCTAACTGTGCAATTAATGACTTCCAAATATTTGCACTGTGGGAATGTGGGAGTGCTATTGTTTTACTTCCCAGGCAAGCATGATGTCCACATCACTCAACACCCCCTTCCAAGGTTTCTGGAATAGCTGTGAGAATGTGCCCTGCGCAAATAGCTGCATGACATTTTTATCCAGACCAGATTTACTTTATGTGCTTTCTTCAAATATTTGTGGAAAATAGATAAATGCATCAGGAATGTATGGTAGGGAATGAACTCTTTCTGGAGGAAAACAGTGTCACAGAGATACTGCAGCTCTTTCTCTGACCCTTTCTGCTCCAACCTGCCCTGCTGACTGCTACAGCTCATCTCTGGGTTTTAAATGGTCTTGGACAAGGCCCCAGAATTCAGGTACTTTTTTCAAAGAAAAATGAGGTGGAGACTACTCATACATCTCACAGAAAATCTGTTTTCCTTCAGTCTTGGGTTTTTCTGTGACTATGTGTGCCCTGCCAAGCATTTTCATCTTGTTTCCTCACCAGACCAAATGCAGGCCAGTCTGACAGTCCTTACCAGGGCTAACAATGCTGGGACCTCTCGCCTTTCCATGTTCCTTCCTACGAAGGGTGATGGAAAGGTGGAAGTCTCCACAAGATCACCATGAGGAAATGGGCAGAGCATTGTCCCACTCCCATTTCCACAGACAGAGAAGCGCATGCGGGTCACTTGAGCAGAGGTCTTTCATGCATGGTGAGAAGTTCAAGGAAAAATGGATTTATTTGTTCAACATTTGAAGACATGAAGTCAAAAAGCCTAAAAATCAGAGCTCATTTTCCTGGTGGGCACGGATGCACCCAAGAAGTGACAATACCTGCATCTCCACCACACTTTTGTCCATGTTGGTATGACTTCCACATTTCTGGAAAAAGAAATGAGGGATAGACCTGCCCAAAGGCCTTTTAATCTCTGATCTTTGTTTTGAATGACCTTCTAGGCTAGTTTTGGCTCAAGGGATGGTATAAATTGGGAAGTCCTCCTCCTGATGGAGGTAATGAAAGAACAGTTTGTTCCAAGCAGTACCAAACTGACTGCACTGAACAACACAGATACTTCTCTGTGAAACCAGCAACCTCTAGGTGAAAACTATTGATGCCTGACTTTTTATTTTCTGTCATAGTTAGCTTTCCAAATGTCAGTGCCATTCAGTTTGCCAGCAGTAGCATCGCTATGCTAGAAACTAAGCTGGGATACTGATTTATACAGTAAAAGCTCAGAGTGGAAAAAAAAACCCCTTCAAATTGCAACATGGTTTTATCCAACCTCGGGAACAGCCAGTAAGGTTTCACAGTCAGAATTCATCTAATATATTTTTCTGATGAATTCAAAGTCCAACTTGAATTTGAGTTTTGCTTTCCAAAAGAGGGTTGTGTTCAACAATGTGCCTGTTTGAGTAACCTCTGTAGACAGGATGCAAGAAGCTCAGAGGTAAATGTTACAGAAAGCCCTAAGCCCTCTTTGCGCAGCTATTCTTAGCAGGGACTTTATTGACCCAACATCATCTGTATTGCTTAAGACGCCAGTTCTGGTAAAAAGTGCTAGACTGGCAACAGTGGGGACTTGATGTTTATTTACCCACTGAACCAAGAGAAAAGAAAACAGCAGCAGGGAATACTTCCTTCCCAGCACTCCCTGTCAAGTTTATTCTTGTTACCTAACTTTTGTACTGAAGCAGTTTTTAGGAGCTCCAACTAGGAGCTCCTGCTGCTGAGCACTGTAAAAATAGACACCCTCTTCCATTCTAGCAAGCAGGACCAGGACAGCAAAGCACTTTTCACTCCCACGAGACTTCCAATGAAATGGCAGCTATATTCTGTAGATTATCACTGTCTCGACCAAGACCTGCAAACTCATTTTATGCAGGGAACAGTGTGAACACCTGACATCACCTAATCACTCACCGTCTCCTAAGGCTGCCATCAAAATCCTGTTTTAGGAGGATCGTGACCTGAAGCTGTGACACGTTTCTGAGTAGCAGATATGCTTTAGCGAAAAGAAGAGGAACAGCAGAAGGAAAACTGAGACAAGGGGATAGTTAGTAGAAACAGTGCATTACTGAGACATCTGTTTGCCACAGGGGCAGCAGAACAAGACAAACCTGTAAAAATTGCCTTCAATAGTCAGAGTTAAAGCTGAAGAACCTGACAGTATCTTGATTTGGGGGGAGCTCCAATGAAAGGAGATGGCATACCCATTTGGAGTCCATTCAGTGCAGCACCCAGTGACAAGTGAAGCCCTCCAGGATGGATCACTCTAATTGCATCCTATTTACAGTGTAATTGCCCTATAAACAGACCCACACACACAGCATAAGATAATTTGGATCTGTAATTATGTGCAGTTAGAAACATTCATTGCTCCCTGCTCTACTTATCCCTAATGAATGGCCTGTGCAAACAGCAGGCTTGGTACTGGGACAAATTTAAGTGTGACATGGGCAAGGGTAGTGCCAGAGATCAGCACCATTTGTCATAGAGTGAGGAAATGAAGGAGTATCAATGTCTAGCATGAGCAATGAGCAGATCCCCGAAGCCTGAGTAGGGGTCAGAGGAACAGTGCGTGACCAAAGGATTCAGACGGCTCAGACTCTGCTTTTGACCTGGCAGTATGCTTTCAGGAAAATAATTTGGGTATCTTTATGCATCAATTTCAGCACCTACGAGACAGGACTGGCCTCCTCATTTCTTTGAAATCCAGATGGGACACAAAGAAGAAAATTTTCACAAAAGAGCTGAGATATTGTACTATTTTAACAATCCACAAGGGAGCCTCATACATTAGAGTCCACTAAATGCTTTGAAATCTTAGTGGATGCAAAAAAATTAGAGACACATGACTTAAAGGTGTTAGCACTGCACCTTATGAGAGAAGCACTGGCTGAAGATGCTGAGGAACTTCTCCATGTCAGAAATTTTAAGACCAGACAAAACTAGAAGTGTCTGAGGTGTTGGCAGCAGACCACAGGGAAACAGGGACATCCTCATCACCTCATGCTTGTGAAACAAAGCAATTTAATGTTGGAAAACTATATTCTCTGTAGCAAAGGAAGCCCTTCTGGGCTTGACAGATGGAGAAAATGGAGGTTTCTGTCCCTATAAGCTACAGTTCTGGGAAACAGAGCTGGGCCCTGAGTGAATCAAAACTGTCTGTGAGGCTCTCCAGCAGAATCGTCATTTGCTAAACAGTGATGATAATGGTAAAAAAATATCCATGTTCTAAAAAAAATCTACTGCAAAGGGAAACCACCCAGCTGGGCTTCCACTCTCTGTGTGAATTCAGGCTGTGGTATTATCTGGGAGGATGCTTTCTTGCTGGCAAATGTTAGCCAGTACCTGCTGGAAGAGGAAAAAAAAAGCAAAACATTTTATCTGGCCCAGCTCTCCTGGGGAGGTGTATCCTTCCAGGAGTGACTCAGCAGCTTAGCTTGGAATTGCTCTTTTGCTGCCCTCCATTTTTTTCTTGCATTCCAAGGAATGCACGTCATTTACTTTGGCCTCCCTAGGCCGATTCTTGCAGTGTTTGTTCTCTTTCCCTCCCAGAGGACCATGTTCCCCTCTGGACTTCCCCATGCCATCAGGGACAGAGCTGGTGCAGCAGGACTGCCCGGGGTGGCCGTGCTGCTGCTTCCTCAGAGGGACAGAACTCAGCCTTGGTGCTCCTCCACCAAGAGTGTGCCTTGTGCAGGAGGCAGAAAAACCTCATATGTGCCATTAGTTTTGAGGAATTAATTCACTAGGAATTAAACATGAAATTCTGTTCTCTCTTGTTTGATTAAGGTTAGAAAATATCATCTCGGTGGGGCTGGCATCCTTTCCCACACATAGCCTCTGGCAGCTAAGGCTTCTCCTCTTCTGTACTCAGTAGTTTAGTGCCCTTCCCGCTGGGTGCCCTGATCCGAGAGAACTTGTTTAATGAAATCTCCCATCTAATGGCAAAGTTCCATGACATAGGGACTTACCAGGCCCCAGGAAATCTAAGAAAAAGCAGAGGAATTTTTCCACCCACGCGGAGCAGAGTGTGAGCTGTGGGTGGGTGGGCAGCAGACTGGGCTTTGGTGGCTTTGGAAGAGAGTAATGCATCTCCCTGGAGAAAGGCAACTCCGACCTACCCTAGGGGACCCATCCTCCCACTCTCTTTGAGGAAACACTAACGGAGGCTGCTTCTGGCTCGTCTCCTTTCTGGCGTGTGCTTGTCATTTCGGACCCCTATTCCCATGAGTTTGCCTGCATTTTTCTGTGCTGTACAGAGAAAGTTTCATTCAGATACCAGCCTCACCCTCCTATCACGCTGCTCTTCTTCACGTTTCTGCTCTCTTAAACCAGGAGAGCCACATGTCCTCTGCTGCAGCCCTGGATCACCCCAGCAGGCTGCTCAGCCCCACGGAGCACAGCATCACAGCAGGCCGGGCTCCCTGGTGCAGTCCTGGCAACTCAGCAGCCTGCTGCCAGCTCTCCCTGTGCCAGGAGCCCTGCACAGGGAGGCATTAGCCAGGCACAAGCCTATGACTTGGAGCAGTGCAATGCTGGCCCTGCTTCAGCTGGAGACCTCAGCAGGGCCCAGCCGTGAATAATCACAGCAGACTAGGCACAGCCTCCAGGCTCAGCAAATGCTGTATTTAATGTGAATAAAATAATTACAGGAATGGCACTCACTGTAGTTAGAAAGAAAAAAGACCGCCTGCACCTTCAGTGCGTGTTACCACTAAGGAGCACTGTTTTCTTTAGATGCTTAATTTAAATTTTCTTTAAATTCTTCTTCCTGCCCTGGAGCATTTGAGAGCTTTTGCGAACTAGCAATGGCAGAAGAGAAGAGGGGAAGAACTTGAAACAATATCTGTGCTGGGCTCCAGCAGCACTCTGGGGCCAGATCCTTCTCCTCACCCCATGAGCAGCCAAACCTCTGCTTGGGCCTAGAGGGAACACGGAGAAGGGGTTTATTGTACAGCTGCCTAAAGGGCAAGATCCTTTTGGCAGCATGAGGAAGAGAAGCAGCCCATTCTTATCTTTGGCACTAGAGCAACAGAAGGGCCCCACCATTAGAGTCAGAGAGAGAGAGACCTAAGATGACATTTTTAAGTTCCCTGTCAAAGACAGCAGTTGCGGTGAGCAAGACTCTTCTTTAATTTGCCAGTAGATACAGAGCTGCCTCATGATGAACAGTTTTTTGCAGCCTGTGAACATGGAGGATGGATCATTTGAACACATCTGTGGTTTGTAGATGGGGCAAGTGTTTTGCTGAACTTCAGGAGACCCTAGGATCTTGGCTGCGTGCACAATTTCAGGGGCTTTTGCGAAACAGCACCCACAATAACAAGCATTTTTCCTTGTTCTTTCGAGAGCTGCACAACTCTTCCAGAGTATTAAGAACAAGGCTACCCTGTAAGTCCTAACAACATCCATCAGGAAGGATGGATGATATGACAGAGCATGGAATAAGTGTATGTGGGAGGAAGGGAGGGGTATGAAGAGATCATCTACATAATTTTTAAATCCAGGCAGATCAGATATGCTGAAGCAGCTCCTTACATCCAGGGAGATGCAGCAGCTGAGCAGGTGATTAATGAGGCCTCAGCTTGGCTGTGCCGAACATTCTGCCAAGGCGTGGGAAGGGACACATATCGGTGAGCTGGGGTGGAGTTGCAAGGACGCAACTTTAAAAATCAGTACCGTTTGTCAGCTTGCTGCTTCCTCAGCCTTGGCAGTTCCTCCCTGTTTGGGTTGCTCCAAGCATGGACAAGGGGATTGCAACCATTAATTCTGGAAGGCATTTTGATAAAAAAAAAATTTGATCATTAAAATGATTTTTTGATTTAAAAAAGATAATAAATTTCATAATAGCACCATCAGCAAACACATTAATCCTCATGTTCCTTGGAGAGGAGCAATGACAAAGATTAGTGAGCCAGGCAAGTTGAAAGAAAGATGAAAGAAATTAACATAATATAACATTGACCTCAAGGAAAGTAGAGGGAGAAATGTGCCATGGTAAGCTATAGTGCATAAGGAAGGAGGAGAGAGAGCATGCTGACTGAAGCAGCACAACGAGCCTTGGGAGAACCATAGCAACAGAAACAGATTGAGGTGATAAAGCAAGAAATGCTTCACGGGGAGAGGTTTCTCAGGGCAGAGAGATGACTGAACAGCACTGAACCAAGAGCAGCCAAAGAAAATCTGTTTGGAATCTGCTGGCACTTGCTTCAGGAAATAAACCAATGGAGGTCAAAGCAGTCTCTTACCTCAGTTCAAATGAGCCCTGACATGTCTGGTTTTCTTGGAGGTGCAGCAGTTCTTAGGTCCAGCAAAAGTTAAGGCAGCATTAATAATCACAGTGCTTGGCTCTAGCCCTAATGCCCACTGGAGTGCATATTGTGTGATAAGATGTGGGGTCCTGCCAAATGGCCATGTGCCATTTCATTGTCCAGTTTCTTAGGCAAGTAATCTTATTAGACTGTGGCAGAAAAGATATAAAAAGGATAATTAATTTTATCACATGATTTTGAAATAATTCATACAGTGTTTTCTCTTCTATATTTATAGACTCCAAGTTTTTAAACCCAAAAGGCACAGTGCAATTCAGCCTCACCACCTATTTAAGCTAGCTGGCCAGACTGTCTTACCAGCAATTTCAGTTTCAGATGAGCATCATCTGTTTAAGATCCACCACCTCTGACTGCTTTCTTTTTCCCAGTCCTTGGTCCATTGTAAGAACTGTTCCAACATTCAGGTGCACATTGGAGCCTGTTCAAGCTGACAGCCGACAGGAAACCTTTTCTAAATATGCTCAGGATTGCAGCAACAAAGTGCTCAGCAAACAATATTGTCATTGCAAGGTGTTTTTCTGTTAAGATTGCTTCAACACATTGTTAATGATGCCATCCTTGGGATCTTGCTCAGGCACCATTCTGGGGGGAGGCTGGATGCTATGCTGGTAACGGCACAGGTGCCTTCCACTTTCTGCTGTGAAGCTTTCTACAGACTTTCCATTCTCACCTCCAAGTCCAAAGAGGATAAGGCATTTTGGTCTTGCAGGAGGCCTGAAAAGACTACATCACTGAAGTTTCTGAAAGGCTGATCCACGGTGGGGATAAGCCCATCCATCCATGCATCTGCTAGGAATTTAGAGAGAGAGGGCGAAATCTTGTTCCCCTCTGAAAAGGGAGACAAAACTGCTCCCTGATTTCAGTGGCACTAGCAAGATGCAGAACGCTTTGTTTCAGTCAGTGGTAAATCTGCCTCTCCCTTGAGGACTAATGGGACGATCGATATAACCAGTGTAGGTATTGAGGACCAGAAAATGTGCTGTTGGTAGATTGTAAAGGATAGGGTGAGTGGGCTTTAATTGTATTTGCTAGCAGTCTTCACCACATGTTGTGTGAAATAAGATATTACTAATGCTGTTAATCTGCAGTGACAGCAATCTTTTTTTACACTGTGTGCTGACTGCTCACAATCACTAATCACTGGCGCTTGCTTTTCTTCAGTTCTTTCCTTTAATGAGCAATTAGCCTGTACGATGGTGGACCCATTGTGGATATAATTTTCAGGTGGATACCTATGCCATACCGTTCAATTATTATAAAAGCTGCATTAACTGAGTTAAATTATTAAGAAATATTTCCTGGTGCATGAAGTGGCAGCTGTTCTGGGATGAGGGGAATTCTCTAGACTCATCAAAAGCAGATGAAAATGCAGCATAGGTCCTCACTGGAGAAATATCTTTGGCTGTCTCTACTCAGCCTCTTAGACAGCTCTCAGGCCTGAAACGTAATCTTAAGCCTACGTGTGCCAGAATGGAAAAAAAAAAAGCCTCAAAACTTGAATTCAGGGCTTGGACCCTGAGCTTTGGGAAGTGGTGGCACAGTAGTCCCCCGGGTTCTGGCTGCCCATGTAATGGCACATCAATAGAAAACGAGTCAGGTTTGCGTCCTGATCTTTCTTTGTCCAAATTAAAGACATCTAGACAACTAACCACAGCCATTTTGCCTTTCACAGAGTCAAACTAGATAGGATGGCCCTCTGCTTCCTTTTGCTGCCCCACTGTTTTGCAAATGCAACCAACAAATCTAGTGAATGAAACTGCTTGCGAGCATGGCAGTTCCACTCAGATCTAATGCAGATTCTGCAGAAATGTTATAGAGTAATTTTGTGGAACTTTTTTCTTCTGTGGGCTTTTAGCTTCATGCTTATATGCATGTATTTGATCTCTTCTACTCTTAAAATATATCAGAAGGACTAAGAGACATTAATGATGAGATGGATGGCAGGTCTAAATTGCATTATCAACACTGCCTTGTCATCCACCATCTGGGTAAACTAACATGTAATAGAAGTGGAAGTTTAAGTAAAAATATCTGTTCAAAGGATTCAAGATTTGCCTCTCCAGCTTTACAGACTAAGCTGTATGACAACAACTACAGAGAGCAGTTTATTTTCTCTCTTCAGAAACAGAGTTCAGTGGCATGCTCTGCAGGCAAGCCTGAGTTTAGGATTCCATGGAATCTCAGAGCAGGGAAGATGACCCTCAAGGGTCCCTTTCTGTTCCCAAATCAATTGCTCGGCTCAAATGCTGAGATAGGCTACTGGATGCAAAATCAGTACATTGAATATATTGTGCCAAACTTCAGATTTTGAAGTTCTCAGAAGTTTCTGTTAGTTAGGAAGGAAGATGTTGTCCTGTGCTAGAGGCACAAAGCATTATCTCCTCCTCTTGCTCTGCCCATATGCTAAGACACAGTTCAAGAACTCTCATTATCCTGAGATCCTGGTTTGTTCATCAGCTGCCTTTGCCTGTGACAGCACTGGCATGAGGCACAAGGGCTGCCGCTGCTAAACCCATTGCAGCAACTGCTGATGTCTGGGGAATTTCCTCCCTCAGACCTTGTATTTAGCTATAAATAGAGAACAATGCAAAACACAATTTGCAGGGCATTTTCTTGGTTGCTTAGCTGGATGCCTTCTATCTGAACAGATGAAGACCACCCAGAGCATGGTATTTTCAGCAACATTTGTTTACTTCTTCATTGTGCTGGAGGCCTGAATTGTGCTAGACATACTGAAGTGGTGGGCACTGACTGTATCCTGCAGCTAAATTCTTCCATAATTTCTTGGGAAATGGGCTGGGCTGGCTATAGGTGTACTTGAAGCAGGTTTGCCCTGAACCCTTGGCAGCACTCCACTTTCCTTCTGCTTAATCTGTAATAACATCCATTAGCTGCTTTCCACTCTCTGCTGAGAGAGGAGGCTGATCTAAATGCAGGAAGGGTCACAGGAAATTTTAAACAACCAGAAATCCACTGGTGAAGCTGGCTGTAGGCAAAGGTGTCTCTGTGGCTGCCGAACACAGAGTCCCTCTGCCAGTGGGACACACACAGTCCCTGCTCCTGGATCAGCTCCATCAGCTCCTGAGGTGGGCAGGGAGGGAGGAAACCAGACACAGTGGATCCACTCTGTACACAGCTTGAGATGTCACCGACGGACTGGGACATTCTCTTCTGTGATATTTCCCTGGTGGTGGTATTTAACTGTCAGTCTCCTGGAATTTCATCCTCCTGAGGCCTACAAGAGGGAGCAGTAGGCTGGATGCTCAACACAGGGCTTCCATACAGAGCACAAGAGGTGAATTTTTGAGATGAATGCACAAATTTTGTTCTGGCCATTTCAGGAGAGCGGTAAGTAGTGCAGCACTGGAGCAGGTTGGCTTGTTGAAATAGTTGTGAAATCTCCATCCTTGGAAATATGCACAACTTGGCAGAACCAAAGGCAAATAACCCAACCTGAGTTGGCCTTACTTTGGATGAGATGATCCTCAGAAGTACGTTTCCTCCCAAATCATCCTCTGGCACTCTGATGTCATGTCAGGATGACATGGCCTTTGAAACAGCTGTGAATGTTCCAAACACAGGCTGGGCAAAATGCTTGAACATACGCATCTAAATTTACATTTCTAAACTTTAGGTTAATAAAAGTGACCAAAAGTGCCAAATCCACTGATGTAGATGGGCTCTTTAAACAAAAAACATTGCTACTTTTTACAGCTCACCTTAGCCTTTCCTTTGTTTTGCTCTTTTGCGTTTTTCTTGTAAATTAATAGTGAAGAAATCCGACTTATTCAGTAGAGCTGACCAGAAAGAAAGGATTTTTACAAAGGATCAAATGCAGAGCTGTTTAAAGATTCAAACAAACAAACAAACAAACAAACAAACAACAACAACAAAACAACAACAACAAAACAACAAAAACCCCCCAAAACCATAATACCACTTGCTCCCCCAAACACACCACCAACAGCCAGGAATTGTAAATTCTACAGAAGCATCCAAACAGCCCAGTTCTTAAAGCATTTATCTTAGATATGGGCAAGCCAGAGTTAAGATCTTTACTCTTTCTGGTTCACTATGTGGTCAATGTTTTTAATTATATTTGTTTTGGCTTAGGATAGAGTGAGTGCAACCTGAGATCTGCTAGGGGATTAGGACCCGAAGGACAGCTAGAGGAAAAAGCCAGCTTTGTTCTCTAGCTTTCATCCAAAAGCATGCTTGCTCAAATTCTGTACCAGGAATAGTTGGAATGAAATGACAGATCTGAGCCCATAAACCCGAGAACTGAAGAGAAATCAGTTACGCTGGTAATTCATTAGTCTCCCTGAGATAGGAACACAGGCTGACCAACAGAATTCCATTAACTGTGTTAAGAGGCGGAGTCAAAACAACACAAAAGTGCAAGCCTTGAGTGGATATGAACTATTTCAAAGCATTTTTCAATATTTTCAAAAAACGTCCTACATTTCCCTTTGGGTCGGATTTTTGCCTGCTCTTTTTCTGCTCTGCTGCAGGTTGCACAGATGCACATTCCTGTTTTCTGCTTCCATTTCTGCTGGGGAGGTGAAGCAGAGACTGGGGCTCAGGTCACACACACATAACAGGTCCTGTTGCAATCCATCTGTGGATTAAAACATAGATTTGGTGACCTGCCTTACCAAGAGTGACTCTTGGGAACCTGTTACAGCTGCTGTAAATGGAGCAGAAAAAGAACCATCCCTTCTTTTCAGGTTAAGGAACTCATTTGGGTACAGCCTGGAACAAAACTCTGTGAGAGCATCACTTGAGAGCTTGAACAAGTACCTTTCCTGTCACAGTGCTGAATTCCTCAAAAATAATGCAGTCATGAACAGAAACATACTAACTATTAAATGTTTAGTGAAACCAAAAAAGAAAATTGGCACGGAAAGAAATGTTCTTTTCAAACTTCTGAAAGAGCACTACAGGCAAGAGGGAGCAAACAGCAATATTACAGCCTAATAACAATGCTGCTTGAGGACTCCTTTAAAGTAATAAATATGTTTTTAATAAGCATATTTCCCCATTTTGGCGTCTCTGGGTTCACATACAGATGCAATTTCATGTGCAGAGTGTGGCTGTGAGGATGCATTTGAAATGCCTGGGGACCCTCCAGATGGGGAGATGTGGGTATGTAGAGGAACAGACTCTTTTAGAAGGGATTTAATCTGAATTGTCTCTCAAAGATGAGAAAAAGCCAGAAAAGCTGGCCATCTCCCAGCCCCCTCCCTGTTTTCTGCCTCCCCCAAAGATGACTGCGCAGGAAGTTCTACTCAAGAGGGTGCAAGACCCAGTGGCTGAGCAGGGCAGAACATCAGTGTCCTGGCTATGCCTCCCGCATCACGCCACAGGGTATGGGCTTTTCCCACCCCGACCCCTGTGTGAGGGCCACCAGCCTCTGGGACAGCCACAGGGAACCTGCTGGCAATGCCACAGTGGCACAGCGTGACAGTCCATCTGCCAAGGGCCTCTGACACCTCTCTCATGGATCTGTAATAAAATTAATCATTCCTCTGCACTGTCGGGTGAGGGAGACAGCGGGGAGGGGTAGGCAGATTTCGGGTATGATTATCTTGTCTTCCCGTGCTTTTTGCCTTTTAGTAAATAAACCTAATAAGATGCTGGGCAGCAATTCAATCTGTCATGCTTCACACATCAGAATAATTCAGCCAGAAATAGAAAGCATTCAACCCCCATTAGAGGCAGTGCCCTAAAGAACAGGCTGATTTCTCTGTTTTTTGGCTTGTAATTTATTTCACATCAATTATGCACTGCAAACAGAAGTAGCTTTGTGCCAAGCTGTGATCTACTCTTCTTTTAAAGACATCCTAACTATTTTATTTCTTTTCAGACTGCTTGTTGGCAGATTCCTATTGACAGCAAAATCCTAACTGTGTGAAGAAGTCACACGTAGCACTTCGTTCCCAGTGCTACAAGGTAATTCCCTCTGTGGCATGAGGTCCTGAGTCAGCTCTCCCCAAAATGTTTTCCTCTCATTATGAGGAATGCAAATTTTGTCTGGCCTTTTTCTGATTGTCTCTGAGCAGGAACCATATGTTTGGAGAAAAATGTGACCATCCCGATGACCACGATAGTGACCACACATACCCCGACACTTACTTCTTGGCAGATCAGGGATCCAAGCCTTGCATCTTAGGCTCATCAAAAAGAGATGTCCAAGAGAGGAGCAGAGGTGCTGACACCATGGTCCAAACCACCCTGCTGGGAGCCAGGTCTCATGTTCTCCACACGTCTGCATGCTCCAAGGCTGGCTGGGAAGCTCCTCCAAGAGACAGATCCTCTTTGCATAGTCGGGCAGTTCTACCCCTCTGCTTCTCTCACTACATTGTCATGGTAATGGGTCTGCTTCAAACAAAGTGATCCTCTGGTTTTTTTAATACTAAATTAATTATTTGGACCAAATTCCAAATTGCTTTGCAATAATTCTCATATTGCCACTAGCACAAGAAGTGGAAACAGTTTATACCTCAACTGCACCTTGTGGAAAAGGCACAGATCAGATCTGCAATAGGAAAGCAGGGCAGCCACCACGCACATTTAGGCAGCATTTCTGAGCTGATGTTTCTGTAAAGCAGAGGTGAAGCACCTGAATGAACCAGCCCTGCTGTTCAGCTCACTGCCCAGTGTGATGCTCTCTTGCCTTCCCTAGCTCTCATTGCTCAGTGTTGTCCAAGTTTGCATGAATCAGACCTGGAAT
The DNA here is from genome assembly GCA_013397755.1 of Cnemophilus loriae. Taxonomy (NCBI): domain Eukaryota; kingdom Metazoa; phylum Chordata; class Aves; order Passeriformes; family Corvidae; genus Cnemophilus; species Cnemophilus loriae. Next base: position 667,489 of record VZTF01002078.1, read on the forward strand.
TCACAGCCTGTGCCAGGAATTGCTCATTCCATGCCATTCAAAGTTTTGCTGAATTGGGCATTCTTTTGATACTGTTTTTTCAGTCATTTGCAAACACACAAGAGGAACTAAAAAGGTTTTGTTTCTTTGGTCCCATGTCTCCATCATCTGTGCTATTTTGAAAGCTTGTTGCAGGCACACATGGAGATCTTTGTTCTAGGGAGCCATTGCTAGATGCTATCTTGGGAATCAGGAGAGAGGCGGGCAATAGCCCTCGCCAGGGAGAAGCTTGAGGTTTTTCATATTCTTCTCGTACGATGCTGGAGCCTGAAGGGAAAGGCATATCACCAAGAGCTGCAGGTAAAAGCCACGCCTGCCCAAGGCATCCAGGACTCTGATCCTAAAGGGGATCAAAGTGGGAATGCTAATTAATTCAGTCATCGAGCTGGCTATCATTTCCATCATTAGCAAGGACAGGCAAGAGATCAGTCATTCTCAGTGGCTGGCTCTGGCCCAGGGGTGGAGATTGCAAAGTCAGTCCCCGGTGGCACCGCAGTGCCAGAACTGTGAATGCATTTGCCAAAGTGGATCCAGAGGGCCTGGCCTGCCACATTCCAATGTCTCTGCCCTCTGAAACAGGGGGGTCAGGCTGGACAGAGGGGGCCTTACCTCCCCTAGTTGCCCTCTGGAGGGCACAGGAAAGCTCCCAAGTGCCTGGCATTTCCTGGGGGAAAGCAGAGCCTGCACGTACCCACTGCTCAGGAGGAGACAGTGGCTGGGAGCAGGAAGCTGCATGCCAGGAGGCACTGAGACTGCTCTGCTTTTGAAGGGTGTTATTTAATTACTTTGCTGCATAATGACATTACCTGTGTGTTTCCTTTGCTAATACATTTTTGCCGTCTGTAGGAGACAAAGTGATTCTTAATCACACCGCTGTGACAGTTCAGGTATCAATAGCTCACTGTGTTGGTTATGAACTATGGCAGTATTGCCTTTACATGTATTTTTATGCCATTTCACCTGCTGAAGGTTGCAACTATTTCTCCTTTCTAACTTCCTAGCTAATACTGTTTCTGCAGAGCCTTTCTGTGAGTTTTGCAAACAAGGCCAGCTTGTAAAAACCATTATGAGCTCTTTTAATAGCCAGGGTGAGCTGTGATTGAGCTCTCTCCCTGGTGAAACCAGACTGTGAGGTGCAGGTTTGGGATGCAGAGCCAGCCAAGTTGGCTGCGAATCACCCTTGGCTTCTCATGCCCGTGTACAAGTGCCACTGTAGAGGGGTGGTGCATCTGCAAGCACATTAGTTCTCCAACCTCCCCTGGATAGGTACATAAATATATATATATAAATACTCCTTTGCTTCCAAGCAATTATTTTCAGAAAAATCTCCAAATCTTCAGGGTTTACAGGAAACCAGCTAGACCAAAACAATTTCCTCTGGTCTATCACTTAGGCTGAGACACTATGAGGCTCGCTTGTTTTCCTTAGAGAGCTGTCCTAAAATCCCTGCCAGGAGCTCAGTGTGCAAACAAGGTAACAATGCTGGAGTGCTCCTCTCAGCAGGTTGCATAATGTTTCCATGTCCACTTCTCACAGAGAAGCTCTTTGCCACCTCTAAATATACTCACAGCCAGGGTTATGTTCTTCTTATCCTTTCTTTTTGTTCTACTTGCTGGGAAAAAATGAGGAAATTTGGGTGTTCTGTAATAGAAGAAATTTTATGTCGTACAAGCCTTCCTGAAAGTTTTTCATGATGGGATAGAGAAAAAGCCAGGTTCCAGCAGGCTGGGCTTTGCTGGGACAGCCAAGGGGTCTGTGGCTCACTCCTGTCTCCAGAACAGGCTTTCTGTGTGTCTGGGAGGACTGCACAGGCTCCCTGTCTGCCTGTCCCCGAGCAAAGGCCCTGCTGATACACAAGCCCATCACAGAAGTATTTGGACAGAAGTAAGTAATGAAAGATGAAGCTGTTAAGAAGCCCTGAGCTGTCCAAAGCACCCAAGTACAGCTGAGGTGCTCCCGGGGAGAGGAAAGGTGTGGGCCAGGTTGCAGCAACCCAATCCCAGCTGATCCTGGCTGCAGACGTGGGAACCTGGAGATTGCGCAACACTACCTAATACTGTACTCACCTCCAAACTAGAGGAAAGTGCTGGTCCCTCACATACATGTCTTCTATTTAAAGACAGGCCAAGGGTCTGACTGGATCAGGACATCCCTCCCTGACTCAATGACCAGGGACAAAAGCATCACCTTAACCATCATAGTGTGTTTCGAGAGTGGGAAGGCAGTGATTTCTGATGCAGATGGAAATCAGCCTCGAGTTGAAGCACAATGATGGCCTTATCTCATAATTATTTCCTAGTGAGTATCATTTCACATGCAAATCCCATCCGTGGAAAAATTTAATCCTTTTAAAAAATCTGAATAAGTGACAAGGTCTATAATTTCCTGCTGTGGTGACACTGCACAGTGTCATCAGGCAGTGTGGTGGTTTCAGCACCCGCTGGTCTCATCTGCCTGCACACTGCAGGAAGCATTGCCAGGAGCTTTGGGCTCCGCTGCAGGTACAGCCAAATCTGCCAGGGTACTGGGCAAGCTGCTCTCTGCAGGCATTTGCCATCTATGGGGCCTTTACAAAACAAGATTTTCTCCAAACAAGCCCATTCAGGAGGCAAAATGCAGCTGCATAAATATAACCCAGGTGCTTGGGGAACTGAAAAGAGTCCCTGATATGTATCAGAGAAAGGCTAATGTGGGTCAGGCTGATAGCTGCCAGCTGCCAGCCCGTGCTAACCTTGGCTTAGCACAGGGCTAGCACAGAACCCTCTGCAGACATTCTATATGCCATCCTCGTCCAGGCTGGGCCTTCCCAGAGAAAAACTATTTATGTACCTCACTAATTGTTGTCCCCATGCCTATCTGGGATGTTCTTGAAGAATTATTTGGAGTGTTTTGGGGAGACCTACATTTTCTCATGCATTGCTTACATCATCACCCTCTTCCTTGTGTCACTGTGAAGCAGAAAAGGAGAAAAAAAGAAACCCAAAGATGTGAATTTTGGTAGGAATATTACTGGTCTTCAGAAGCCTCTAGCTGAGAGGCCCAAGCTGACAGCAGCCTGTGGGCCAAAGCCCATGTTCCTGCTAGGGATGTCCTGGTGGTCTGCTGAGGATGTTGTGGAGTGAAAAGTAAAGAAAGGCACTCTTCAACCAGCTGTTTGCAGCTTTCTGTCCACTTTCAAGGAGATTAATTAAAAAGCTGTAAAAATCTTTAAATACGTTTGGTATTTATACAAACCCTGCCCCAAACCTGTCTTCCACCAACCTGAATTTTAATGTGATGAGTACCACCTTTCTCTAGATATTCATGTTCTTTTGATTGGTGACTCTCCTGTTGGTTCACTGACAAAAAAAAAAAACAACCTATATATACATATGACTCAGTCATATATAGGCATATAATATATACAGTTCACAACTGCACCCTGAGCTCACTGAGAAAGGTGAGAAGAGGCTCGTACTTGAGGAGAACTGCTTTCTTTACCTGGGATGGGAGCCTGCCAAGAGCAGGAAGCCTTCAACTGCAATCTATAGCTATCAAATTCTTCACCAGCTTGCTCTCACATAATTAAAGCACAAGTGGTGCTAGTTTCGATATTGAAAGCAAAAAAAATCTCATCTCTGTCTCCCAGGAGACTCCTCTAAATGAAGCGACCCATCCTGCAAAGGCTTCCCCAGTGACAAACAGAGCGTGCCTAATGCTGAATCAAAACCAAAACACACAGATTGACAAGAAAGAGTATCTTGGACAGGGGACAGGAATACACAAACACAGAAAGCAAAGCACAGAGACCAGGCATGGAAGGAGCAGAGCCAGGAGGCAAGTTAATTTAAGAGACATGAGCTGCTCCAGGCTGGATGTCTTGACAGCACCGTGACTGCTGGAGTTAATGCTGGATTATAAAACAAGCTCTTGTGCTGGCTGCTGCTGAGGAAACCTTCACTTACAACAGGAGCTGGGAGAAGGGAACAGTTTGCTGGAGCCAGAAAGCAAATCTGTGGGATATCTGTAACCAGGGAAAAAGCTAAAAGGTGTTCCAAATGGCAGGAGAAGGCAACGTAGACCTACATATCAGGAAACCTTGGGTCTGCTGCCAGCCCTGGCCCTTGTAGATTTGTTGATTTATGCAACGTTAAAGCATGACTGAGCTCTACTCACTTCAGTGGCTTTATGGCCTGGCTTTATTCTAAAGACCAGCAGTTGAGAGGACAAAGTACAAAGTTTTGTTTATATGTAAAGACGATTCATTCAAATTTAGCTCAGAATAAATAACAGCAATAAATGGCTGTCTCAGAGCCCCATCTGTTAACCCAGGTAGAGGCAATTTGGTGGCCAGCACTCTAACTCTTAATGGCCCTGCTTGCAATGCAGGGACACATCCTGCCTTGTCAAACCAGAACAGGCATTTCTGTCTGGTTTCGCGAGAGAAGGCAGGACAAACTCTCTGCTTTGAGGTGTTTCTTTCAAGGCAGGAGGTGAGTAGATTTAAGAAATGCAGAAAAAGTTATCTTCCCCAATGGTGTACACTAATGCTGCAGATAAATCTACTCTTTCTGATGGCCATTGCTGGGCTGTCTTTTCTCTCACTGCCCTTATCTCCACCTGTCCCTGTTGCCTGTATCTGAACGGCACCCACACCCCATGAACCTCAACGTGTGGTCTAAAGGACAGCCCTTCCTGGTTGTGTAGAGAGCAGAGAAAAAGCTGAGAACTAGAGACAAAATTGATTATTCTCCCACTTCCTGGCAACATTAGTATAAATTCTGTATTGTCCTCTATTCATCCCAAAAGAACTAACATGACTCAGAGGACGCACATTAAGGAGATTCACAACTGCACAGCAGGCACTAGTGGAAGTTATTTTATGCTCGGGTTAAAAAATGTGAAAGAAACTTAAATTTGCCATTTTCTTCCTTGTTGCAGTTCTTCAGGAAGATAGATAATTGTACATAGACAAAGGAGAGGAAGAAAGCCTGGGAAAAGCAGCTGTTATCTTTGTACATATGTATGAAGCATGCATTCAAACCCCAGAGATATTCCACAGGAGCAGCCAGCCCAGAGAGTACCCTGAGGTCCTACGAGCCCGACCATGAATGCAAAATTGATCATCCTCAGTATTGGAAACTGGCTACTTTACAATCTAGAGATGCTTTATGATGACCTTGCCATGGGATTTATGCCTCAGAAAATGGTCTCGCTGATTAGTGGGAGAGCTGCCTGCAGGCCCCTGGGGATCTCTGGTCTTGCATCAGAGTGCTGAGCAGTGGGAGAGGAGCATTAGCCCCCTTTCAGCCTATTGCTCCCAGCAGAAAGGAAATATGATAGCTTGCCGATCCCCCGAGTCACCCTCAGCAACAGGCAATCATTAAGAAAAAAAAAAAATTACATTGGCATTACTGCAACGCAAGGCCTAATGAAACTGTTGCTATATTTAGAGATAGACTCCTATGGCTGGTCTCACTGCAAGGCACTTGTGCTCCTCAGTTTTATAGCTAGTTACTCCAACTCAAAAAGCTTCAGAGTAAAACATTTTAATCCAATAGCTTCCCGAAGCTGAGTCCTATTCCTGTGCCAAGATTTTCCTACTTACTTGCCCCCTCCTAAAGTGCTAGTTGTGCAGCATGAAATATCCCCTAAACATTTTCCATCAAGCTTTCTGCTGAGTATATTCCTAACCTTGGGATTTCCTGCAACCCCTGGTCCTGATAAATGAACTACTTAATCCTCTGCTCTGTTCATGGTACTCTGCTTGTCACAGTTCTGCAATTTTTGGGTAAAAATAATGCCTGTCCCAGGTGGGTAGGTCTCAGCAAATCCTATCTCCTCATGGGCTGCAAATAACCCATGAAACCTGCTTCTTCTGAGCAAACAGATGGGTAGCATCAAATTTAGTATCTCTAAATGGATGGAAGCTTCTGTTCCTTACTTCTTATAATTTATCAGTTTACTTTGGAAACAAACATGTATTAGGAGACAATGGATATCCCAATGCCTGATAGAGACAGGGTGACGTGTTTGGGGCTGTTAGGTACAGAAAGTTCCTAAAAAGAACATGCCAGAGTTATCTGGCATAACTCTAAAGCACAAGGTGTGAACATGGTGCACATTGATACACCTACTCCAGCTTGAAATTATAATTTAACTGAAATTATATAATTGGGCCCAAATAACAGCAGTGCTGCGTTCACTCTAAATTCCCAGTAGCCAGCAAAATCCAACTAAGAAGGTGGATAAATCTCTGCATGATTATCTCTTGTTGGTCTTTATGCTGGACAGACCCCGTAAATGTCAATTTAGGGGATCTGGAGTTGATGTAACCTGGTATTTGGTGCAAGCTGTGTGAGGCAGGAATCCAACACCTCAAACAACTCTGGGAAAAACATGCTCAGTAGATGCTGAGGTATATGCACCTGTACATAACTCTTTGTCATTAAGCCCTGATTGTTTTGTTTAATGATATGATGTGATTTGAATGCTTGCAGTTTATATAATTATAGCACTCATTACATCTGCATTGTTCAAAGTGCTTCCTTACGGGAGAGATTATTTATGTGAATGACACCATTTGTTCTTCTGTCACAGATCTTAATAATAAAAAAAGAGCTAAATATAGTGCGGCTGGTAGATCTTAGACAACTTTTCAGTGTTGCTTGCTGTAGTGGAAGTCATAAGTGGGACATTCAGATTCACCTTTTCAGTACATGCAACACTGCAATAATTTGCATTAGAGCAGGAGCAGTCTGCACAGGTGTAGAGGGGAAGTAACTCAGGTAACGAATGACTGTATTGTCAAACTGTTTGTGAAACAGATGAGAAAGGGCAAAAATACATGCAGCTAGCTCTAGGTAGCACAGCTTAGCTGCACTTCCCTGGCACGTGGCATCTCTGCCTAGTTGTATAATATTGTTTTGACACGGTGACAAACTGTGTCGCTAAACCATCTCAGAAGAGAGCATCTGCCCACAGGAGCAAGGTATTTGTTTATATGGTTACATGTCCTAGCTACTGCCAGGCTGGATAAGGACATCAGTTCATCAAAACCTCTCTAGCATGCTCTAATGCACCAATTTTATGTCCTACTACATCAAATTGTCAGCTATGTTTCCCATATCTAATATCTTTGGAGACAATTAGTTTCACTCACCATAAAATGTCATGTTAATTACAAACAGAATGAAATGTACTATGCATTTACTTCATCAATTTTGCACATCAGACAGTGTGTTGAACTGTGCAGTTCAGAAGTTTGATTTAGAAAAGCATCTCTGATACTGCAGAACTGTGAAAACTAGAGAAGCTTGTCGGAACATGGTTGGACTTTGATCCTCAGCAATGCAGACAGCAGATCTTATCATCTTTATTTCACTTTTTCTGAGTCTAAAACTGACTCTGGGAAGTGCTATGTGAGAAGTTCTTGCCAGCTTTCTGGCAGTCTGTGCTTCAGACTAAGCTGGGAGTACCAAAACAGCAGACTCCAGAATGGCAGTCAGTACACTTTGTCCTTCATGCCAGGAAGGTCACCTTCAACTTTTTCCAGGGCTTCAGGGACTGACTCATTCATATTCATAGCCTCACCTGGGAAATTTAGCCCACAGGAACCCTGCAGCCACAATTCATGACTTGTAAACCTGGCACATCACACATCCTGCTCTGACATACATTCATTCGCTCCCAGATCACATCCCAAGATCACAGTTTGGACATGTCCAACTTGCCACGCTAGGAACAAGTGCATTTGCCAACAATTTCCTTTCTGGGGGAACTTTTCATTTAGGAAAAATGCTCACATTTTTGTTCATGACTTCGTACACATGATGGGAGGCGATCTGCTGTTGTTCCATACATCTGCACCCCCCAGGCTGACACACAGGCAGTGTCGTCAGTCTTTTGTGAAAGATGAGGAAACCGATAATTTACTTGCCTGACACCCTATGTCCACAGAAGAGACTTGTCACTTGCTTCAGGTAAAATCTGAGGATCCAGAAGCAAAAGAGAAGAATGGATCAAGCTCTCTGATTCAGACTGTCTTTGAGAGTCACAGGGCACCCCTGGTTCCCAATTATCAAAAGGATGTCAAGCCATAAGGTGGAAGAACCCTCTGTTTTAGTAACAGGTGACATCTTGAAACTAAACTACTAACCAGGCATATATCATGGTGTAGTCACTGCACATGACCTCACCATGCAGAGAATGTGTGCAAGGTCCTTGAAGTTTCATGGTAAATCTTATCTATTTTTGGTTCCTCCACTGAGGGTTTTGAGCAATTCCTTGGTGGACAGCATGTCAACACTACAATTTGCTTGAGAGTGTCCTACCGTGAATATTTGCCTCTTTGCTCCTGGGATTATCAGGCCTCTTCCAGCAAGCCATAGAAGATGTGGATCAAACAATCCACAGCAGATGTTTAAGAGTACAGAAGAAAAGTACTCTCCAGTAATGCTGTACTGATGTGTCAGAGAGACAGGCTGAGAGAGTAAGAGGGGAGAGACATCATTAAGTGCACTGTGCTTTTACTATCTTTGTGTCCGAAGGTCCATGTGCCTACTGACTCACCTGTTTATTTTCTTCCTTCAGCTTCTTTTGGACTCTCACCTGCTCCAGGACATTGGCAGGAGACAGAGCTGCCCAGGAAGTCTCTGCCACATCAAAAGAGCCCACCACACTTCCTCTCCTCCACCCTTTCCTTTCCCAGGCTGCCTTTTATGTGCTGCTTGGCAGCCTGTAGCATATGTGGCCCCTTACTGAAAAGAAGCACAGAAGCATTTTGAACTTAAACTGAGTTGACAGCATCAGTGCTTAGACCAGAAAGATTCAGGTAGGGGGACAAGGAGGCCAAATGGCGCTTCCCAGAGACTTCCGTGCTGACGTGATGAATCACAGCCCTGTCCCTTTCCATTGCTCTGGGCACAAACATCTATTCATTGTGCTGACTGCTAAACCGTAAGCATCAAAGGGATTTAATATTTCAGGTCTGAATCCATGTCCAGGATTGCTGCTGCTATTGCCATGACATCATTTGGGTCTGAGTAGACAAGCGATTTTTTAAAACACCGCTGCCTACCTGCACAGTGTTTTCTACCCGTAATAGGGTCTATTAATGAGGGAAACAGTTAGGAAAGTCCTAAGGTCAAAATGATGATGAGCTAGCTCTGTTTATTGGTAGATATATCCAAGTCCTGTGCACAAATGTCTCATGATAAGTCATGGCCAAATCACCACCCACTTGTCACAGTGTTCTTGGAGGAAGAGTTAGGTCAAATAAATATATTTATCCCTTCAGTCCTTCAGGGCTTTGCTTAAATCAGAGGCAAGAGATGCTGCCTGTGCAGTAGGCAGCATCCATTTCTCCCCAGCTGCAAGCCTACTTTACATTTATCTAAATAAATAAGAGCATAATCAGCTTCCCTCAGAGCTCCAAGCACTGCTGACTCCTTGGTAAGGCTGTCAGGCACCGCTGGAGTAGTACAGCCATCCACAGCATCCTGGAGGAGGGCTCTGCTCTTTGGAGAGGTGATGGCCGAACCTGGGAAGGTGGCGCATGGGCCCCAGGCAGGGCCTCCTCAGCATGGAAAGATTGGGTCAGCTGGAAAAGAGGGAAGGTGTCCAGCCCAGCCTGCAAGGGAAATGCTCCCCTCTTGCTTTCCTTTCAAACCAGCCTCCAGTGATCCCCTGGTGACCCCTGTTCCCTTATGAGTGAACTTGAGTATATCCATGATGGACTGAACTTGTGCTCTCTGGAGAAGTTGCTCTGGGAAGGCTTCTCCAAGGGTCAGCAACCGAGAAAACACAGCCATGCAGGCTCAGTATTTGGGGAAAACCCCATCTCCCAGGCTTTTTCTGCTTGCTCCGAGAGGCAGGCACTGCACAGGAGCAGGGGGTGAAGCCTGAGTTTTGGAGGGATTGGCAGGCAATGCTAAGGGCCAGGGCTTGGGGCTGCACAGCTGCAAAGTGGGGCAGGGCTCGGGGCTGTCTGGGCCCTGTGCAACCATGGGGCAGCAGCCGAGCTTGCCCGAAATCATGGAGAAATACAGAAGGGGTAAGGGCACAGCTGTACAGCACCCTTGGGGTCTGCTGCCACTCCCATAAGGAGCCCTGTGAGCTGGCCTTCCCAGGGAAGGTAAGTGGATCTGGGTGGGCCAGAGGGGTGTGAACATGGCCAGAGATGGACTACTTTTGGCTCTCAGATAGGGAAGATGTAGCAGGAAATCCCTTGGGAAAACTGCACCTCTGGCCCAAGATTCTGCATCTACATTCTCCTTCAGATATTTACATTTCTTCATGTTCATTTCTGCAACCTATAGGCACAGGACTGGTAGAGGAGATTACGACAGCATGAGGCTTTTGTTTACACATTATAGAATCACTTTCTGTTTCTAAATGCTGTTGGGAGGCAATCTCCTCTACCACATAATGAGTTATTTCATAATGCCAAAGTTTAAAGAAAATATTTTTTTTCCCTAAAACAGGAAAGAAACTGCAATCTACCAAGTACACAAGAAGTACAAACCTACTGGAAAAAAAAGTATGTCATTTTTCTTCACATGGCTGAGATGTGGTATCAGCAATTGGAAGTGGCATTTTTCAGCATAAAGGAAAAGGCAGGAAAATGTGACAAGTCACGTACAAGGACTTGTTAGCTCATGTAGCCAGTTTATGCTGAAAAAATATGTAGAGCACAACCTTCTTAAATTTGTGCAGTTTCAATTTCTAAAAAAAAAAAGACAAAGCAGCCCACCCTGTTGGGCATGTTGTTTCCTTTCAGTCTGGCTTGTGGTTTGGGGTTTTCTTTCTCTGTTTTAAATACTTTCCATGTAGGTTGGCAGTGGAAAAACCCACTTTGCTCACCACCCTCTCTCACCAACCAGCTCCCGCACAAGCCAGCACAGCACCCAGCTCTCCAAGGCTGGTTTTGCAGCAGTGACAGCCAGCAAGGGAAGCAGGAAGCCTTTGGATGCAGGACCAGCGTCCTTACAGGTGCAGACCATGTCATGCAGGTGCAGGTTTGCAGATCTCCAGTAGTGCCTTTGATGATCTGCATGAGGTGGTTGATGCTTGACTCAGGCTGGAAAAGTTCAGCTCTTGTTCTGTGGTGACAAGTAAACTGCTCTCAGTCAGACAGAACATTGTGGTGGTGGCTTCCACTCTGTCCCTTAGATTGTCCATTGCAAAGCAGGCTTGTGAGACAGATGTGTGTGGGTGATAAAGACCTGGAGGATGTCTGTAGCTGCCTCAAAGGGGTCCACACTGCAAACTTAGGAGAATGGCAGTGCATAAGCTCTCACTGCCGTAAATTAATTAGCAGGACAGAGCTGACCATGTGAAGCTTTGGAAGCTGAACAGAGATCATCATCTTGCTTCTATGGGATCAGCAAAGCACAGCTAGATGCCAGCCCGCAGATGACATGTGTCCGTGAACAAGGAAGGAAATAGCTACACACCCTCCTTTAGCCCTCCAGTGAGGAGTAAACTACACTGGAGCAGTGACAGTGATGCAGAGGGCAGCCACGGCTGGGTTGTTCCCCTGCAGAAGCTGCTGGGGAGTGATTCCTTGGCCACAAGTGACTCCATGCTCTGGAGTGGGGTGAAGTGCCCGGAGGTGTCCTGCCTGAGTCATGCTGCCTGTACCCCTTGAGAAATGCCTTCCCAGGGCAGCCCCAAGACACCTGGTGTTTAGCAGCTTCTTGGGGCACAGCTCAAAAGCACCACAGGCTCCCTCCTCTTGGCAGGGATGAAGAAAGCAAAAATAAGCCAGCTGTAGGAGACACAGGCAGTCCTGGGGAGTGGAGCAAGTGCCCGGGTTTGTTTGTAGCACCCACAGCAACAGGAGGAAAGACTGGAGCAGGACTCATATCAGGAATGGCAGTGGGGAAAAAATAAAGGCTCTCTCGGGGACAAGGGGGTCCTTGTGCCCAGGGTGGCTCTGCCCACTATTTGGGGGGATGCCACAGGGGCAGAGCATGGAGCAGCTCTTCCCAGGCAGGCTACTGCTGCTGCCCACTCTTTAATGACAAATAATACAGAACGATTTACTGGGTTTATTATCAAATACACCTGCTCAGTGTCAATACAAAGTGGAGCACAGAGAGAAGGGATAAGATAGGCAGGGGACATGGAAAAGGTTTCGGTGACCTTGTTATCTGATAATCTCAGCAATGACCACTTCCCTCATTTTTCCTCAGCAAGCTTCTTCGTTCACGTGGCTATGGCTCTCCCAGTGACATAAGACTGTGAAGCTACTTGGAAGCGAGTGAGCAGAGAAACCCTTCCTGCCTCTTTGATCCCAAAAATGGGGAAAGTTGGGCTTTGTGCTCTTCAATCTCCTGTTAGGAGGCTTAGTTAGGTGTGTATTGTAGACTTTTTGCAGGATATATTCATCTGGTATGCTCAGAAAGGCAATGCTATCTTTGCAGGAGATACACTTTTCCTCTCCCTCCACCCCTTTTTTAACGATCTCATTCCCAGGGCAAGAAATGGCAGGTGGTTTCACACCACATATGGCCAACTCATAATGTGCATATCCACAGAACTAATATCCTGCCATCAGCAATGTGCTTTCTTTGGATCAGATTTGGAAGGTGATATAATCCTGGATGAATTGTTGGAGGGAGACACACAACAGTTTATCTGCCACTCTCCTCCTCAGGCATCACAGTGGTTATGCTCAGCACTGGCTTCCTGTTTGTGTGGGGTTTGTGCTCAGCATCACTGTGTGCTGAGATTTCTCACACTTGCTGCCAGCTGGCCAACAGCTGGTTTCTGTGTGAGAGCTCAGGGCAGGTGAGGAGAGCCATGCAGTGCTCCTCAAGGGGGAAAAAAATGGTAAAAAGCCTGTATTAGAACTCACTCCTCCACAACCCATTCGCAGAAGCAATGGTTAACATTTGTTCAAGTTCCAGTAAAACAGGAGTGCAGTGTAAACACGTGATTGCTAATACAAGAATTGTTAAAATAAACATATATGTGGGAGATGTTTTAAATAAAGAATATTTGTGGGAGAGAAGGAAAGGGGTAGACAGCTGTGTCATCTTCACAGCCCTCTCAGCACAGCAGTAGGGGAAGGTGACTCTCAGAAATGCACATGTATGTTGCAATAGGCTGCACTGACATCATTACCCACCAGTGCACCCTGTGTCTGTTTGGAAGACACTGGGATATACTGGAAGGGGTTTTTGTGGCATCAGGCCATTTCCTAACTCACAGGGAGACAACCAAGTGCATCTCGTGCCACCAGAACTGACTCACAGCATGCACGGAGCTCTGCTTCTTTCACCTCTGTGGCACTGGGGTTTGGTGCTGCTCTCCCAAAGTGCAGTGCTCTGGTTTTGATGGTTTGTTGGTACATCAGTCAGTGCAAATCTGGAGTTTGTCCGGTTTGCATGGTAATTTTTGTTTGACTTGAATAGTCTTGCTGGGAGATAAATGTCTTGCTAGCAGGGCTGTCTGGATCCCTGAAACATATGAGTTTTCTCAGCACCTCCCAGGGCAGTTCCCAGGGAAGCAGCAGAGAAACAGAGCTAACTTAATTATCTATCAACTAACAATGAATAAACACATCTCACGATGAACAAAGAGCATCTCCAGGCCCTTCTGTCTCCTTTGCCTGCAAATTGTAAAGGAAAGAGAGAAGCCAAATGGGCCATCACTCAGTTTCCTGGTCTGGGAAATATCAAATCTATTCTTATTTGATGTTGTCATAACATTTCTACGTAGGTGAAGCAGTATTTGTGGAGGCATTTTTGGATTTGCCAAAAATGCTTGGAAATTGCAGGTGTTTGTTTCAATGAAAAATTTTACAATATTTGAGGAAGTGTCAATGGATCAGAGGCCTGTTTTGTTTTGGTTTGGTTTGGTTTGGTTTGGTTTGTTTTGTTTTGTTTTGTTTTGTTTTGTTTTGTTACAGAGAACAAAGAGGTAGGATGTGTGTATGGGCTAAGTGGAGAGCTGCTGTAACTCAGCATGGGAAAGAGAATCTGACACATGTCCACAAAGCCAAACAGATGGAAATACTGTTTATACAAAACCTGTGTGCAGAAGGCAAGGAACAATCTGGGGAAGGGAGGGGGAGATCCAGAAGCAGCATAACTGATAATGTATGTTTAGTGCCATGTGGCTTTACAGTACTTTATGAGCCCTAATGAAGGCTCAAAAAGGCCCTCCCAAATGACAGCTACAAATGCTGTCCTGCAGAAGAGGTGTCTTGTTCTGCCTGAAATAACCCTATGCCATAAAACTGCACATTTATATAGAACAAACAAAACAGGGAAATGCAACCCCAGCCAGCAGGAAATCCTCAGATGCACGAAGGGAAATAGGCTGTGCTAGTAAGATGATTCCTTCATTATGTCACCTAATTCAAGGCAAAATATAACCCCAAGGTTACATATTACAGGGAGAGCCAAGCAACCTCCTTTTGATAAGCACTGATGGTGAGGGTGAAGAGACATGGGATTGGTTTTCATTTTGACTGTTTCATGAACCATAAGGAAACTTTCATTCATTTCTCATTTTGAAGGCCAGACTGGATGGGGTTCAGGCCAGGCTGCATGGGGCAACCTGGGCTATTGAAGATCTCCCAGCCCATGGCAGAGGGATTGGAACTAGATGATTTTCAAGGTCCCCTCCCCATCCAAACCATTTTATGATTCTATGGTGATGATTCTATGATTCTTTTCCCTATTACAGTTTTGGGCAAGGTACACCTTACCTAGCATGGCTATCAAGTACAGTGGGTCACCAGTGGATTGGAAAAGCCCTTGGGGAATTTCCCTCTCCTCCTTTGACTGGTTTTTGGCAGCAGGGGCTCTGCCTGCCCTGGCTGATAGCAATGCTCCCAGAGGGCAGGTAAAGCCCTTTCTCTCTCACCCTCCACTTGCCTCACTCCTGCCCCTAACTACCATTGCACTGGCTGTGAAGGGTGGCTGAAGCCCCAACACACACAGCCTGGACTTTCTCAAACCACTTGATTATGACAGAGAAGACAGAGGGCCCCTGCTTGTTCTGGCTGTGCAGGTGTGTGCTTTGTCTCTAAGCCACCCTGCTCCTTTAACTCTCGGTTCATAGGCAGGTTAGCCTTTCCTCCTGGTTTGTCTTCTCTAGCTAGTTTCCATTTCAGTGAGTCCTCACACTCTTCTGTTTACTCTCTTTCGCATGTGGAAAACCATTTTTTCAGTGGATCTCACCATCTGTCAGGTATTGCTGCCATTGCCTGAATGGCTACACTGACAGCACGTGATGGAAGCATTTTCTGTACAGTTATCCAAGCACTGAAGAATAGCTGTTCAGGTAAAAACATCCAGGAGCACAAAGATCAGAGAAAAGTATTGCAAGTTTATTCTCATACATTTTATCTGCAGATTTTACTCGTATCCAACTGTTGTCCACCTCCTAGCACTGTCAAAAATAATGTAGCCCAGTGTCATCCCTGAAACATGGTTAACTTGTTATTGTCCTGACACCACACTTCCAGGGGGAGGTAATATCTGGTTTTCCTGTAAATACCTGAGGATAAACACAGGTTCATGAACAAATCTCAGGTGCTCCAGGCAGCAGTTCTCAAATAGTGGCACAGATATTCACGGGTCACAGGTACTCTCTTACAATTGCAAATTAGGAAAACAGACCCAGAGAGACAGATTTGCATCCTTCTGCCATGTTTCTCCAGCTGAGCTTCCAGATCAGGTGATGTGTGAACAGCTCTTCCCAAATCAGGGAAGACACCGTGTGTTTGAGCTAAAGCAGATCTGTCTGAGCGACACTGGCAGGCTGCCATGAACATGCTTGCATGTGCAAGGAAAGATTGAGGAAGTTTGGCTGCTGTTGCCTCAGGATGTTTCTCACTGCTGACTGTAGTAACTCATGCGGTGAGACAGAGCCAGCCTCCTCTCAGAGTAGGAAGAAGATAAGAAACAAGGAAGACAAATTGCAAAAAGGGAAATTTTGGTTGCATATAAGGAAAAACATCCCTCCCTGTATCCTAGTATTGCAGAATCATAGAATAGTTTGGATAGGAAAGGACCTTTAAAGGTCATCTAGTCCAACCCCCGTACAGCAAGCAAGGACATCTTCAACTAGATCAGGTTGCTCAGAGCCCTGTCCAACCTGACCTGGAATGTTTCCAGGGATGTGGCACCTCTCTGGGCAACCTGTGACAGTTTCACCACCCTCATTGTTAAAAAAGTTTTCCTTATATCTAATCTAAACTTAGCCTCTTTTAGTTTAGAACCATTACCTCTTGTCTTATTAATACACACACTGCAAAATGTCTGTCCCCATCTTTCTTAAGAGTCCCCTTTAGGTACTGAAAGGCTACAATAAAGTCTCCCTGGAGCCTTCTCTTCTCCAGGATAAACAACCCCAGCTCTCTCAGCCTGTCTTTACAGGAGAGATGCTCCAGCCCTTGAATTATCTTCGTGGCCCTCCTCTGGCCACCCTCCAACAGTCCCACGCCTTTCCTGTGTCTGGACGCAGCACTCCAGGTGGGGTCTCATGAGGTTTCACAAGCTCTTTGGCAGCAACACCAGCCACAGAGACATGTATTAATAGACTGGGTCCATCTGCTTTTTCCAATGTCACTGCCCACAACTGGAAGGAGAAAGGAAAAAATAACCTGTGCTCCAGATTCCCTTACCAACCGTCCCAAAGCCCCAGAGTGTCTTTTGATTGCTCTGTAAAAGTGTTCACGCACTGGAAAGGGTGCCCAGGGAGCCTGCAGTATTTCCACCCTTGGAGAGACCCAAAGCTGAGCTGGACATAGCCCTGATGGCCTGATCTAAGTGTGAAGATAGCTGTGCCTTCAGTGGGAGGTCAGCTCAGATGACCTTCCATGGTCTCCCCCAATGAAAAGAATCCTGTGATGTCCACTAGGGGGAAGAAAGACAATGTAGACCCTGGACAGGAGTGAAGTGAGTGACTATGATGGCAAGAACTTCATCTTCTAATTCTATTCTAACTACTCATTCGGGAATACATTATCAATATTATGGTCTAAGTTCACCAGAAAAACAAGCTCAAAAGCAAATAAGTTTTAGAAAAAATACTTGGGACACACTAACACTGGACATCAAGACATCCTTTCTTGATCTTCACATGGACACAGTTCCAGTGACAATGAAAAACCTGAAAAAGTCCTAAAGAGACAACTCTAATTACCTCCCCTCACTATATAGAAAATATTAAAATGAAATGTATTTGAAGGTATAAAGAGTGGAGGAGAAGAGAATCTGTCAAATGTGGTGCTGACCCGTGGTGCTAGACATGTGCTGTGTAAAATAATCCTTTCTCAAATTCTTGTTGTGAATCAGTCATTAGAGCAGAGAAAAGTGAAGTGGTTCCCTTTCAGATAAATCATTTGCAGTGCCTTACCCTCAGGTTGCCTCTAAGGGGACAGACAGGAGAAGAGAAAAGGATCTTGTCCAGGATCTTTCTGCAGGAAGCCAAAAGCTCAGTATTGCTTATGAAACATATTTTTGACTTTCTGAGGAAATATTTCCCAGCCAAATGCTTTTCATTTTTCAGCACAATTAAAGGAAAAGGAAGAGGCAGGCTTGGTTTGATCGAAATAGACAGCAGATGCTGGAGAAGAAGAATGGGAAATGTTGTCAACTGGAGCAAAAAGGACAGAACAGCCTGTTGTGCATGGGCACAGCTGGAAAGGGCCATGGCTTCACAGCCTTTCTGTCCGAGGCTGGAGCCACTTCAGCTTTTCGTGTGGAGGAGGACAGGTTACAATAACTCTCGCAAGAAGGGAAAAATAATTCCTAAGCCCCAGGGGTGAAAGAGATCAACACTAAAGTGAAGGCAGTCATTCCCTATAACAGAATTAACTGTTTCCAGGATCTCTTTTTACAGCTACGCCATCCAACTTCTGTGTGACAGAGGAGGTATTTACTCTCTAATTTAGTATATATTCTTCTTGATTATAACTTTTTTCTGCAGGCATTCAAGATACTCTATGCAAGCATAGGAAACAGGAAGTCTTGAGCTAAATAAATTCCTGTCTAACTGCAGAAAATAGAAGATAGGAGATCAAATAATTTGGTGGAAATGATCTAGCTAGGCAGTACTGCATCTAGGCATAGAAGTCAGATATATGGAGAAATCCATACACCCTGAAATAGGTGACCCTTCTTCAGGCTTCCTGAAGTACAGCTCCTGTGACAGAGAATGTGCTCTTGTGCCCAGAAACGCACCAGGTTACACAAGGTTGTTAAAAACCCCCACACCAGCCACAACAAACTGCAGCAAAACTCCCCACTTCGATGGAAAAAGCACCTTTGATCAGAAAGCATCTGCCCTGGGGTGGCAGGAGAAACCCAGCAGAAATTTATAAATGTTGTTCAAATTTTTCTTTGTTGTTCTTTCTTAACAATAACAGAAGTGGCATTACTCAGTGTAGGTCTGCTTGTCTTATGCAACTAAGGCAACTATGAAAATCCTTCAAACTTGCAATAACAGGCAGCAAGTTCCTATTACTGAGTTCTCGTACATTATTCCTCTACCCAGTAGGTCTCAAAGGGGCTGGCAGCCTCCAAGCTTGCAGAGACAAGCATGTGGCAACCTGGGTTCAGTGTGGCAAGGGACACGTAGAAGAAATATCCTCATGTTCGTAGCATTGCCTTGTTAACGAGTGACCCAACACAACCCTGTTTTGTGCACTGCTATCCTCGTAGACCCCCACTGTACAGCATGTACACACACATGTACAGCTGCTACAACTTCTTCTGTTGAAGGCTCCATCAGCTAAAAAGTGCTAGAGCTGCTACTGCCTGTAATGGTCCCCCAGACACTTTCTCACAGCAACAAATGTTATAATCTTTTGCTCTGAGAGGAAATATACCCCAGCTTTTCCAAGAAAGTACAAACCAAAGCACCCTAGCACAAAGAAACCATTCCAGCAAAGGGCAGGTGTGAGGAGTTCCCTTTATTCAGTACCATTATATGAAATTATTTCTAAATGAAAGCCTTTCACTCTGAGTGGAAGAACAAACACAAATATTAGCTGAGTTGGTCTTGATGAGTTTCCTAGTACCTCGGGGTTTGTCATTATTGTGGCTGAAAACAGGGAGAGGGAGAGAGGAAAATGTGCCATTCTTTCTCCTGTTGTTCAGAGAAAAAAACTGAAATAAATCAATGAATAGTTCCCCTGCAAGTGGTATGTATCAAAAGCAACAAAAGCTGGCTATTGAAGAATGTCCTTTGTTACAACTTGAGCAGAAATGTCACATCACAGAAAATACTTAATTTCAAATGGGAGTGAGGAGAGATTTTCAATTTGAGCAAAGGAAAGAAGAGGCAAGAACTTCAACATCTTCTTTTCCGACTTACCAGACTGACTTCATTTTTATAGAGATTCATCTAAACCAGACATATTCCCAGCATCTCCTCACTCCCGCTCTGACATCTCATAAATTCCGCATTTTCACACCAGCATCTGCTGAAGGCAGGTTTTATTTCCAGTCCCGCATTTCCAACAAAGCCAGCAAAAAATGTTTTTTGCAATGGTTTGAGTTGGCAGAAGGTTAAAAAGCCTCCTGAAGCCTTCAACAACAGACTGGCACCTCGGTGGCTGTGCCAGCACACCACCTCCCGCTCTCCATGATGCCAGTGGTGGGGATACACGCAGCTCCCCAAGCCAACCTGCTGCCTCTGGCTTTCCTAACATCTGATATCAGGTCTGTGCCGGCGTGAACCGCTTCACGGCACAAGCGAGCATCACACTGCAGTCCTGTGCCACGCTGAGGTGAGCGCTGGCGTGCAGAACCTCCGCCAAGGCAGGGCTCATCTGTGCGTTTCTTAAAATCAAGTTCCTGCAGTCTTGCTTCACCGAGTTACACGGTTGCTGCTCAACACAGCCCTGTCCAAAACCCCTCGTGCTAGGAAGGCTGAGGGTGGGAGCAAATCTCATCCTGCTCCAGACCACTTCCCAACACACCCAGAAGAGAAGAGGGAGGGCCGTTGCGGGCAGCTCCGCAGAGAGCTGGTGGGTGCCGAGTGCCCTGGGTGGGCGCTGAGGCACATTCCTGGTGCCTGCTGCTCTCTGCTCTCCCCCAGCAGAAAGGTGCCTGTGCCACCTCAATGCCTGGTCTTCTCTGTGCAGCACAAGAAGATGGAGAAGCCAGCACCAGGAAAATACTGTTCTTCCTCCTGCACATGACCCTGCATCCCAGTGCTGCCCTTTGCCTTCCATGCAGCCGCAACCAGGTCTTTGTCAGCCTTGGAAACACCGGGTGCATCCTTCCGAGAACGCCTCCAGGGGAAGATGACCTACAGTATATGTTGAATTCCTGACATTTTTGGAGGAAAAGAGATAAGAGTCTTATTTCTTTTTTTAGGAAATCAGAACCCTTTTTTTCAGAGAGGGGTAGATCTCGTGACCCCTGTCTCTAATGACTGTACCTTTGGACTTCCAGCACTGTCCGGTGTTTCTGTGATTCATGACAAATCTGCAGGGCTGCATTCATAAACATGTATTTCTGAGCCCTTTAAAAATTCAGTTGCAAATCAGAAGAGCACTTTCAGCCTTAATTAGGATAAGGCTGTTTTCTGCTGTGATGTAAGGTAAAAGAAGTGCAGGATGAAAAAGTGGTTAGAGGCATGGGGAAACTCATAGGAAGACAGATTAAAAAGAGAGAACCTATCTAGTTTGCAAAGAAAATGAGTAAGAAGGACATGCTACATAAAATATGAACAGGCTAGAAACAGCAAATCCTTAATGCTTTCTTCTAGAAGAAAAATAAGATGTTCAGTGGAGCTGATGCTCAGTAAATGCAAAACCCAGGAAAAAAAAGTAATTTTCACACAGCATACAGTCAGCTTGTGAGACTCAGGATTTAATCCTGGGGCTCAGCAGAACCCAAGGAGGGAGTGCGTGTTGTACAGAGGAGGATACTCTCGAGTACTATGGTAAAGGTTGAATTTGTAGCTGGAAAACTACAAGAATTTGGGAGGGACATAAACTATCTTGTTCCAGGACATAAGATACTCACTGATGGAGAGTAAAGGCAAAAGATTCACCTGGGGCCATTTATTTAACAATAGCTTGCTGCAGGTTACCTGTGCTGTCCTCGGAAGCATTGCTGAGAGCCAGAGGCAGCCGGAGCTACAGTGTCACACCACCAGGAGCTGCATTCTCTCAGGGCCATAGTCCTCTATGGACTCCGTACATTCATTTCTGGGAATTGTAGCACTGCTGTGGAGCATCATCCCACACACACAGCATGGATTTCAGCAGTTCCCAACATAAACCCATCCTGCAAGGCAGGTGAGAGATGAGTGGAACGTGCAAAACCGAGAGAGACTTCAGTAACACAAGCATGACCTCTGATCCAGCAGTATTAAAATGAAGCATGTTTTAGAATCTCTAAATTTATGCCGTTGCCCAGATTGACTTCCATAAGAAGGTCACCAATTTCTATTCATTTACGACCATAGTGAGGGTAATAACTCCTGCTTAAGTAAAAGATAAGTTTTAGAAAAGCAACCAGACTTCTTCTGAATAATTGAATTAAAACCCCTTTTCTCCTGTCTGCTCATGGTTAATTTTCCATATTGTTTCTGTTTCATCTACATATATTTCTGTGAGCCAGAATATTCTTTGCTGTAAGTGAACAAAACTGTCATTAATATATCTTAGTGGCAGCAATAAATCTTGCCCAGCATCTACATTGCACCTCAGTGAAAACATACATACCCTGCAGTACAGACTCAGTCACAAGATGATGCTATTTCTTGGTACTAATATAGGATTTTATGTATCAGAAGCACTGTGGCTAATATTAGCTAATTATAAGGTAATTAATCCAAATTTAGATGCCAATATAATTTTATTTTTGTGTTTGAAAGCTTTTAAGCTTCATACAGGCTACACTGTTCAATTAGCTGAACTCTCATTAGATATTGCAGTCTGCTACTCATCGTCTCAGACAGAAAAAAGCAACATTATTAACCACTGATGGTGTTTGATACAAATAATAGCTTTAGCGGTTGTCTGTCTTTGTCAGCGATGACAACCAGCAATTCCTTCTCCACATTAATTTTAATGATGACTTCTAAAATGAAGCCCAGACATAGTGGTGAAAGCTCTCACTTGCAGAGAATCAGGGGAACCAGGATGGCCTGGTGGGCTTTTTTCTTGTCTCTTAGGGGCTAGATAGGAGTATTTTGTAATGCAGTCTCATCATCGTATCTTGTCAGTTGTGCAACAGGTTCCAGTGAGACAGTGGAAATTTGGCATTCTGGGGGTTGCGCCTTCTCAGACAGTTCTCTACAAGAGCTGTCACTATTTAATCCTGATAATCTAACATCAGACTTGCACAGGTCAGATGGCCCCACTCTGCTCAACCAGTGCTCTACCTTGCGGCATACTTGCCTGCACAGGGTTTGGTCACCCACCCCATAAAAATCAATGTGAACTACCTCCTCCTTAGTCTTGTCAACTTTATACCACACTGGGACATCCAATGATTTTATACTTAGCCATGCAGCTGTGGTCATGGGGGTTAACAGCACCAGGAGCAGGGAGATGTCCCACTGAATCTCTTGGGTGTATAGGTTCTTTCCAATGCAGATATTTGTTAGCTGCAATCACAAGCATGATGTGGAGCAGGTACAGCTGTGACCTTCTGAGTTACTCTGCATTTCGCTACAAGTTCAGCACCTCTTTTCTCCCCCAGGTCCACCCAAAGCTTTTAGGGGCCACTGATGGCTTTGTAGAGCCCCCTGTGCACTCTGCCAACTGTGAGTGCACCACAGGCTCAGTGAGAGCAGCAGCACTGGGATGCACTGAGGGTAACTCCTCACCAACGGGGCACTCATCAGGTACCTCCTGAATGAGCCACTCTCCTCAGGGGTGCTTATGCTATACCTTGCTGTAAAATTTTATTTTCCCAATTTATGTGAGGTTCATGTTACCTCTGGGAAAGATGAACCAGACTCTTTTATGGCAGCTTTTCCATATCCTTTCTCGTACCAATATTCTCAGTCACCGGGAGTGCCATCAGATTTCTCTGCGCTTCAGCTCAGGAGAAAACAGCTCTGGGCTCTGAGCCATATTGGCACAGTTTTGCAGCTACAGCTTTCAGAGCATCCACACCTGTCTCTATGTTACCAGCTTGTCACTTCTGGACTGCAATCCCAAGGGCTGGTGACATGGAAGTGGCGGAAGGAACAGCAGGCATTGCATGAGTTGGAGGGAGCGAGCTGGAGATGGCCATCAGCTGTGACAGGTTGCCTTGCCTGTTCTTACCCAGAGCAATGATCTCACCTTTCTATCTAGCTCAGCCACTCTACCTTTGGAGGCGGGAAATTAATATTTCTGCTGGTTTTGTCTGCCCTACCAAAGTGCATTTCATGCATGAAAATGTGAGATAGGTTTCTCTCCAGCACTTATGGACAATTGCCCAAGACACATCCTCAGAGAGTCCTTACAATAAATAAAGCCATTCAGGGATGTCTATCTTTTGAAGGTACTGCATTCAGTTAGCCGGAGCAGTTTGGTGATGCCATTCCAGTACAGCACATTTAATTTCTTCTGGTGTTCAGATCAGTTACCGGATAACCCAAACGGATCTTTCTGTACCCCCACAGTATCACTGCTCGTGAGGAAATAATCCAAACTCTGAAACATAAAAACCTGCTATGCCACCCAGCACTGATGAACAGCATGGAGCAGATCCAACACCCTGGTCATATAACATCCATCAAGATGACAGAAACCAGGTTTCATGCCCTACACTAATTATTTTTGCACAGTTGGACATGCCATCCCTAGGAAAATTTATTCCTTGTATCTAGTATGTCTTTTATGTACACATAAGTTCAGTAAAGTCCTTACAAAAAAATTTGGAATGCATCATTAATAACAAAAATGGTTATGATCTATGGAACAGGGTGCATGCTTGCATTCCTGCCCAAAATCCAGGAAGAGTATTATTAGTCTTATCTAAATAGATCTCTTATTTTTTCTCTGTACTCTTTCTGAAATGCAATCTGCCTCACAAAAAAGGCAGCAATTATCCCCATTTTTTTGATTCTTTTTGATTTGGTTCTCTGGTGCTCATGTGCATTCCTATAACACATCTGATGCTGATGGAGGTCTTTGAGTGCAATCACATGGAATTCACTGCTCAGAAACCTGGCAGTGCCTCTGCTAATTCGTTATGCTGCAGATGTACACATTGCTCTACCCAGTGTAACCTAATGATAATGAGTTTGCCACGTAAGTATGCTTTAATACCGTGATAAACACCTTGATTATGGTGTGACAGAGGTCTAGATCTGCTTTTCAAAACACTTTATTTCACAAATTATCTATTTACTTTCCTGTCACTACATGAAAAAAAGGCTGTTTATTTTCCTGCCATATTACTGAAAAATTATTGCTTTGATGACAAAAAAACTGAGCGTGGGAATCAGGGCACCATTTCCAAAACCAGAACTGAAGGGGTGATCTGAGAACCACAAACCAGCATTTCTGTTGTTCATCCTGTTAGATCTAAATGGTACAAAAAGGAGGAAAAAACACAGTCTCTGCAGAGGAAAGACTTACCTCAGGGACTGCTAAAACCAATCTTCACCCCCGGAGCTATTCCAAGCTTTTCTGGACCCAGGCAGCCCAAGTACCCTGGTCCAAGCTGGCCCTGCTTCCAGTGGGCAATTGGATAGACAACCTTCGCACATCCCTTCTGACCTAAATAATACTCTGATTCTATATTCTCCCAATGATGAGAAAAATGCATGAATGCCATAAAATAGCTAAAATTCAAAATTCATTGCCACTGGACATCATTCTGATCAAAAGCAGAAACTGTTTTTAAGATAAAAACCATCTTAATTGTGGGAATACCAATAGCAATTACATACCAATGGCAATTAAATGTAATAATTTGCATTCAACCTTTAGCACTGGAAGTCACTGCAGTTTTAAATTACATGAAGCTAAAAGCTGCTACCTCAGACAGCTCGGTCTTGTGAACTTGGGCTTCTCCTGTACACACTTCCTCTGAATTCCTGCTAAAGTTGCTGGAAAGGTGGCAGCATTAAGTGGGCTTTTATCCCGACTAGCATAGCTGCTTTTATGTACAGAAGTGATGAAAGTGAATGGTGCACGAAGTGGTGAAGGAGTGGTAAGCAAGGCAGCAGCAACACCAGTGTGAGGCAAGGCTTTTTGAAGCTAATCGTCTTCAATTAGCCTTTCACCTTCGAATAAAGACAGACTGTTACTGCCAAAAAATGCCTCTTGAATATTCATTTAAATTAACTTCCCTTGGCCTGATTTTGTCTTGTTGGGATTTGCTTTCTCTGAACACTCACACAGGATGGTTGCTCTGGCATGGAGGGCTGTGAATGGGACTGTCAGAGCTGTGTGCTCAGTTGTTTGTGAACGAGAAGCTTTCAATTTATTCACAAAACATTGATGTCAGAAGCAATACACTGGAGTAGTGTGGGCTTTTTTGAGCCACTTCAGTAAAACAACTTGATTTCCAGGAGTTGTTACTGGCCCAAGAGGATTTAAAAAGAGAAAGCTGGGAATAGTGTTTGGCTACAAAAACAAACAAAATTTAAAAATACATGAAACTATACAGTCAAGGGAGAGAAGACTAAACAACCCAAGTAAGTCTTACTCATTACAAATCATTTGCACCTATTTTCCCCACTGGGTTGAACTGTACGTTTCTCATAATCCATCACACATTTTGGAAAGCAAGACATTGTGTAGTGGCCGAAATATGCTGTCCCACACTTCCCGAGTTCATGTATTCACTTCTTCCCAGTCTTTTTGAACATCCCTGCAGAAAGTCCTTGAGTTGGCCCATGTGGGTCAGAAGTGCTGACTGACATGGAGAGATATGTCCCCAGAACTGAGACATGCCAAGCAGCCACAGTAGCATTGGATACCCTGTGCTTTAAATGCAGCCTTGACATTTTTGCTTCCCTGCATCATTCTGTCTATGGTGTCAGGCTGCTTTGTTCCAAATAAACCAGAATCATAAGGCCCCATATACCTTTTCTTAAAAGACAAAGCTCAAAGAGCCTTGTGTGGTGGGCTGACCTCAGCTGAATGCCAGGTTCTCACCACAACTGCTCTATCATTCCCCTCCTCAGCTGGAGAGGGAAGAGAAAATACAACAAAAGGCTTATGGGTCGAGGTAAGGACAGGGAACAGAGATCACTCACTGATTACCATCAGGCAAAGCTGACTCAACTTGGGGAAATTAATTTAATTTATTTCCAATCAAATCAGAGTGCAGTAATGAGAAATTAAAAATAAATCTTAAAACACCTTTGCCCCACTCCTCCCTTCTTCCTGAGACTAACTTTATTCCTGATTCTCTCTCCCTTCCCCACAACCCCTCTTTTCCTGCACCCCCCACCAGCAGCACAGGAAGACAGGGAATGGGGGCTGTGGTCAGCCCATTACATGTTGTCTCTGCAGCTCCTTCTTCGTCAGAGGTAGGACTCTTCACACTCTTCCTCTGCTCCAGTGTGGGGTCTCTCTCACAGGAGACAGTCCAGTTCTTCGCTAACTGTTCCAGCATGAGTCTCTTCCCAAGGGGTGCAGTCCTTCAGGAACAGTTCTGTCAGCAAACCTGCTTCAGCATGGACTCCTCTCTTCATGGGTTCGCAGGTCCTGCCAGGAGTTTTCTTCATCACAGGCTTCCCAGCCTGCTTTGATCACTTCCACTGCTCTGATGTGGGTCTCCTCCATGGGCTGCAGGTGGATCTCTGCTCCACCATGGACCTTCATGGACTGCAGGAGCACAGGTTCTTTACCGTGGTTTGCACTATTGGCTGCAGGGGAATCTCTGCTCCGGTGTCTGGAGCAGCTCCTGCCCCTCCTTCTGCACTGACATTGGCGTTTGCAGTGCTGTTCCCCTCACATAGTCTCACTCCTCTCTCCTGCTGCAGTTTCAGTTGCACAGGGTTTTGTTCCCTTCCTAACTCTGTTATCCAGAGGCACTGCCACCATTGCTGATGGGTTCAGCCTTGGCCAGCAGCAGGTCCTTCTTGGAACCGGGTGGTGTTGTCTCTGTTGGACACAGGGGAAGCCTCTGGCAGCAAAAGACACCCCCGTAGCCACGGCACTACCCAAACCTTGCCACACAAACCCAGCACACCTTGGCAGTGTACCAAGCCCTCCTAGCTCCTACCTGAGTAGCAATAGTTACACCTGACTGCCCTACACAACTCCACGTGCAGCATGTAATAGTCTTCTTGACAGCTCCCCAGTCACTGGAAACCCGCATAACTATTCAAGGCACATTTTTTTCCTCCACAAATCATCCACACATTTCCTTTCCTCCATAAATGCTGTGATAACAGCTGAAAAGTGAAAGCAAAATAAAGCTGTGTGATACATGTGAAATGCAAAATGGTTGCTCTGTGCTGGTACCATTTGTACACTCCTTTTCCCCTATCACCCACAAAAAGGGGGTCATCAATAGAAAAAGGCAAGAACTGTAAAGGAGGGTGATGCCTTGTATTAGATGCACTGGTACAGTCCATCTAATACATCTGGTACAGTTTATCCTGACAGCAGATTATTTTAGCCATATTTTCATTGAAGTTACAGGCTTGGAACATACAGATCAGAAGTTCAGAGGTAATAAAAAAAGGGAGATACACAGAACTACTGAGCTGCCACTAGGGTCTCCTGCATAGGAAACAACTGCCCTGTTTCCTGAACAAGATACGAACAGAAACAAACATTAGCTCAAGGACAAGCAGGATTCAGGGCAAGCAGAGAGCCCCAGTTGGAGAGAGCTCTTAGTTCAGAGCCTGGTCCTGTCAGGTGCCATGTACAGTGAGGGAAGGGCTATCAGCCTCATGAGTCCTTAAGAGAAAACAAAACAAGCCAGTGAAATCACTATTACTAAAGAGGACCGGCGCACTGTGTCTTTGGAAGGATCAGGAGTGCTGTTTCTGCTCAGAACAGCCATCAAAAAGTGATGCACAAGATAGAAAGGGGTACAACCACTCCCTTAGGGTGAAATAGCCCATGGACATGAGGGGCAGCCCCAAACCTTTCCTGTTCTGGAAAGCCCTGCAAGCTTGCTGCCTTCCTGGTACAGGTGGTTGTGAAAGCTGGTGGGAGAGGGTCTCTTTTTGCACATTAGTGCATTTGCCTCTGATGTGTTGACACCTGGAACTTTGTAGAGCCGCAAGGGAACAATAATTGCCAGATGATTCATTGGAAGATAAATGCTTCGGTCTTAGAGCCCTTGTGTGACTCTCCATTATTTATCACAGGCCTTTCAAGGCTCTGGAAGCACAGGGAGAGGATGTGGTTTAGGCATGATGGGGCTGATTTGGAGGTGAACAGAGCTGAAACTCCTCTCTCTCTCTCTGTGTACACACAGACGTGTACACACAGGTGTGGACACACATGAATGCACACACAGGCATGAAAATTTATTTTCACATGAATTTCATTTTATACCAAACATTCGCGGAGAAGGATCAGGCTGAATCTCTGTTTAAAGCAACAACATGAGACTGCAAGCTCACTTTTCTTATCGGTCTTAAATTTATATAAAAGTCCTTGTCCCATTCCCTATCTGTAGGAGTGGATAATCTTCCTCTATCCCTCTGAAGATTCATCTTAATTGTAATGGCACCTGTCCCAAGAATGCTCCTTTTCTTTAGAGCCAATTCCAAATCCCTCAGGGGTTAAAATTCATTCATATCAGGATAGGAAAGAAATCTGTTCTTTGTGCAAGTGGTTCAGACTAGATAACATCAGATCTGGCTGTCAGATCCCTAACACATGACTGAGAATAATAATAATCACGAAAGAACATATTGCACATCATCTTTGGTCCAACCAAAACAATCCCCAGGCTCTTTCTCTATGCCCTGTGGCCTCAGCCAGAGCTGAGATGGTTAGATCAGGGTGAGGATGATCATGGCCCCTGTGGTGGAGCACAGCAGGGCTGGGCTCATCGGCATGCCGAGAGAGGCCCATCCCAAAATGGAAAGCACCACAGAAGGCTCATTTTAACACTCTACAGATGAATAAGACCGCAAACCAAAAAATATATCATTATCTGGGCACATCTTGTAATTCTTGTTCAAACATTTTGTGTAATTTGCTGCTACTTTCAACTTCTCTGTCCCCCATGTGGCAATTTTTGACAAAGGGGAAACAGTAAATGATCTATTCTTGGAACACTTTCCATTGCTTATTCAGAGCAGACTCTAATTCAAAGGATAAAAAGCCCCATACAATCAGGGGTATGAATAGGACTGTCTGGTGGAAATCAGCCCACCATTTAGTAGCAGACTGGTTACGGTTTGTTACCTCTCACCCCTAGAGCTTTGGGGACAGGGAAGGAACCTTCCAGGGAAGCAAAATAAGTCAAAGATCAGTCTCATTAAATACAGCTTGGGCACAGGTCTGTCACTGACCACTTAGAAATGATGAAGAAAAAGCAAGGAAAGGCACAAAAAATATCTTTTTCCTACCTGCATGCTTGTCCGGTAATAGGATGTATCTGATGCAGCAATGTCTCAAAACTACCATTAAAGATCACCTGGGATTTTTTATATGATATAAACCTAGCTCTGAAGTTTCAAAAATTTTTGTTACTACCAAGAGCAGCTGTGCATTGCCATTAATGGATATGCTGAAAAAGGAGGGGCCACAGTCTTACTTGCAGACCTGTCTTTGCTCTTTTGTGAACAGCTGTGGGGCTGAGATGTTCCCCTGCCAGCTGAATGTAAAGACTTCTGCATTTTCGGGGGACAAAATTCCCCATTCAGTGGATGCAGATGTGGACAATGTTTGACATACAGAATTTGATATACATTTGTTAAATGTCAAAGGTGTAGAGAGAGGCAATCCACTTTCAGAGGAAATTAGTGATTTTAGTGTTTATGGGAATTATAGAATCATGGGAATGATTTTAGTTGGTAGGGACCTTTAAAGGTCATCTAGTCCAACTTCTGTGCAACAAGCAGGGACATCAACTACAATCAGGTTGCTCAGACCCCCATCCAACCTGGCCTTGAACGTTTCCAGGGAGGGGTCACTCACCACCTCTACAAGCAACTTGTTCTGCTGTTTCACCACCCTCACTGTAAAAAACTTCATCCTTATATCTAATCTAAATTGATTATCTTTCAATTTAAAACCATTGCCCCTTGTCCTACCACAACAGGTCCCGCAAAAAATGTTTGTCACCTTCTTTCTCATAGCCCCTATTAGGTACTGGAAGGCTTCAAAAAGGTCTAACTGGGGTCCTCTCCTCTGCAGGCTGAAGAATCCCAACTCTCACAGCCTGTCCTCACAGGAAAGGTGTTCCATCCCTCTGATCATCTTCATAGCCCTCCTCTGGGTTCAATCCAACAGGTCCAAGTCGCTCCTCTACTGAGGACCCCAGAGCTGGACACAGCACTCCAGGTGAGGATCTCACCAGAGTGGAAAACAAAGAGTAAGTTTTTTCTCCCCTCAAAACAAAATCAAACCCAAAGCACTAATTTTCATGTATAAACACTAAAACATTTGTTGCTTACAAGTGACTATGTGACTAATTCCAATTATAAACACATCCCATCAACATCATCCTTTTTCCTCTGATGAATTCAATTGCATTTTATAAATGTTAATAAAACCATGCCGGGGGGATTGAGAGTGCCTTATGTCATGTATTGACACTTCCTTATTTGCAGAAGACACTAAGAGGTTATTGAAGCACTTTATCATTTTTTTTGGGCTGGCACAGGGTGGTTTCAGCCATGCTGTGACTTACAAGTACCCCCTTGCTCCACGGCTCAGCTGGGAGCTCTCCAGTGGAGCAGTGAGCATGGCTCAGAGGGCTTCTCCCCTCAGCTTCCCTCTGCTCCCCATGGCAAGTGTCATCTGCAAATCTGTGCTCTGCTTTTATTGCACCCAAGGTCCATCCATGCTAAGGGACCAGCTCAGCACATTAGCAGGGTACAGACAGTGGTCAGTTACTGATGCTCCCACAATTTTCTGGGAAACATCTCTGACTGCAAGGAAGGGTTTAATAGAATTGTCAAGCTGATTTACAAATAAGGCTGCTCTCTGGTGCAGATGATGGTGCTGAAACAATCTTTGTGGCTTGGAATTTATTTGCAATATGGATCTTGGAGCATATTTATTTGACAAAGGGAAAGAAAATAATTACTTGGGCTACTGCTGGATTTGTTTGAGGCTGATGCACCAAGTCAGCCCAAGGCAAAATCTCCAGGTAGTGTTGCAGATAAATGATGGACGGATTGGTCCTCTCTGGGCAGAGTGCCAGGGCATGTCCTAGGGAGCCCCACTACTCTGTTTTAAATGGTGTAGTAGTAAATAAAACGTGGCTAAACCGACCTGTTGAGTATATACAAGGAGCCCATTTACTCTGTATTCCCTAAACTGGAGGCAGGTAATCTCCTTTATCTTTGTTTACACTCAGCTGCACACAGGTTTATTGGGAGGAAAGCAGCTTTCCCTGCGACGCAGAATGCAATTACTGCGGGATTGTCCCTGTGCCTCCAAGGGCTCCCAGACAGCAACTGTGCCACAGGCACTGCCAGCGAGGAGAGCTGCCAGGAGCTTCTCAGGGCTATGCTGGCCCTTTGCACTTCACACTGTGACAGGCTGGTGAGACCTGTCCTGCTGTCCTGCTGTCCTGCTCCTGAGGACTCTGGTGGTGGAGAGATGTAGAATCAATCTCTTCAGCATCAGTTCTTTCATTTTGTTTTACTGCCTTCTGTAGGTGTGACTAATTCCCTCCTTCACTGCTGCTGTTGTGAAGTGTTTATACTCTCCCATCAAGTCTCTCTCCTCACCCTGTGCAATCATTCTACGGTGCACAATTCAGGTTTTGCATGTCTAGCTTTCTCTACTCCTCATGTTTCTCTTAATTCCTTGCTGCCTCAGTAATTTTCTCCTTGCCACTCTTAGCACTTCTTAACTAATTTTTGTAAAAAAAAAATTTATAAAGAGAGAGAAACAGAAGAGCAGGATCATGGAGCACCCTTGTCTGCAGGTGTCCCGCCCTGTTCATCACCTTCATCCTTGGATAGCTCGGATAGTCTCCATATCCCCGTGTAACACAACGGCACGGGCTCTAAGGCGTATACAGAGGACTGGCCAGTGTCTCTGCCTTGAACTCCTTGCACTGGACTTAAGAATGTGTGTTTTTAACCCTTTGCACTGTAGGGCTACACTAGCCAAAGTCAATCCGACTTTTGTCAGACACACCTGTGTTAGTTATTCTAACTGCTTAGCTTTCAAATTCTAACTACACGAGGAATTGTGTAAGCTCTGGGTTTGGTGGGGGGTTTTTTGTTTCCAATTTTTTTTCCTTTGGAATCAGACCAACACAACAAAAGTGACTTCAAATAAATATTTCAAGTTCCGTTACAGATTTCAATCTGGTTTAAGATAAGTTGTGATAATTGTGGAAAAGGACTGAAGATAGGCAGACTTACCAAAACCAGATATGAATACACTATCAGGAAGCCACGACAGGTGAATAAATTGTGGAGTAATACAAATAATCAAAATAAGGGGGGATGGTAATCATAACTGTCAGTGCTGACAGCAGTCTCATACCAAAGAAGCACTGTTCAGTGGAGAGATAGGATCAGCCACAAACTAATAAAAGAACAGTATGAACGAATTGTACACTGAGCCAGGGAAAGCAGCTGATGGGCTCAGTGTCTGCTTAGACTCTTCTGCAATAAAGCTCAACAATGTCTCAAGGGTGGCAGTGATGGGCAAGAGATCCCCATGTGCTTCTTTAAATCGTCTTTCTGACATTGAGGCCACAAAGCACAGAGGCAATGAAATGACAGATAATATTCAGCTTTGCTTTCTCTGCTCCTGGCTCTGAATGAGATTTGCTGTCCTGAACCCAGGAAAACTAGAGGGCAGCTCTTGGCTTTGGGATGGGACGAAGACTCATTCAAATGCCTTTTTACATTCCTCAAGGCAGTGAGGGGACAAAACGTTCCTGTATTGAAGGGTTCATGTTTGGTAGCCACTCTGGGGTTTGGACATTCTAGTTACTTGTCTACAAGGCATTAAATATGCTGTTTCCCTGCACAATCAGCAGATTTACGCTTTTGACCCACTCGGCTTTGTGGTTTATATCTGATAGCAGACTTTGGCTTTATATCATTAAGCACCAGAAAATTAATAGAAAATTATCCAATTTCTCGAACAAATTAGAGGACTGTAACCAGTGTCTGAACAAGAGAAAAATGCCTGGAATCATCTTTATCTAATCTAATTTGAATTTGTGTGTAGTTGTTAAAGAAAAATCTATGCACCTCTAGCTGTAATCGTTCAAAAGGGTGAAGGCATGGCAAGCATTTTATATGCAGACCTACACAAATAACACCAATTAACCTGCCCTGATCAGTTCTCTAGAGAAAAAATTGTTATTGACAAGTTCTTGCAACAGTAATGACTGCCAAGAGAGTTGGTTTTTTTTGTTTTTTTGGTTTTTTTTAAAAAACAAACTCATAACCAAAGATTGCCATAAGAAGAAAAGGACAATAAAGTGTCAGGGAGAAGAACCAGCCAAGTAGAAACAATATTTAAAAGTTTTGTTTGCAATTTTCAGTAGGCAGCCAAGAAAATGAGATTAATTTGCCATGGATGCTCTCATTACTTGTGAACTCAGGGCCTCTAGTCTGCCAGTTTCCAGACGCTGGGACTTCCTTCCTGCAGGCATGAACAAAAAGGGGTGGCTGGTCATTAGCTGGTCTGAAGATGACAGTGACATCCGGCTTCAGTTCTTACTGGATTATTATCTCCTCTTAATTAAAATGTCCTATAACATGATTTCTCCTTTAGAAGAAAGAGCCTTTGAAAGCTGTTAAACCTCAAGACTAGGTAGGAGAACTTCCATCCTCAAAAATTTGAGAAAAGGGAAGGGTCATTTTTCCAAATTAGAGAAGCAAATCCAGGAGTATATTTGCTGACTGGTTCCAGAAAGGAAATCTTTATCCTCGAGACGAAACCAATTAGTGAGGCTCATGACTACATGTTCCACAAAGAGTATTTTGTGGGAGGAGAAAAAAAAAAAAAAATCCAGTGCTAGATTTTGAAAAGGTGATGAAAAATTTCTTGTCCTTCTTTCCATAGAGTGGGCACAAACGATTGCAGGGCAAAGCCTTCAGGGCATCGCACTGGCCTGAGCCCACTGCTCTTTGGACCAACACGCAGATTCCCAGGTGTTCTTCTCTACCAGCCATAACCCCAGCACAGAGCCCACCAAAGCTTGCTCAACCCTAAATCACAGTCCTGAGAGTAAGTGGCTTGTTTTCAGTGACTTGACTGCTGGAACTGAGTCATATTCCCTATTTTGTTTATATACTCATCATATTTGCTTCCCACTTATGCATCACTCCAGCTTATGCCGCAAAATTAGAAAATGAGAGAGACTTGTTAGAGACCAAATATGATCTCTGGTTTGACTCAGCAGTGTTTATGTGGAGCTACCCAGACATAATGTGGTTTGGAACATCGATGATGACAGAAAGGACAGGTTATAATAATTTTCCAGTCTTTACCTCCCCCCCCCTGAAAAAAGCCCAACCCACCAAAATTAATTGGCATCCCCTGACATCTTCAATAATAATAGAAATAGATACTCAAGAACATGCCTTTTAGATCAGAGTTCAAAATTTAAGACTCCCTGCAAAAGATTGCTGTTTTCTCCCATCTGTAGGAGTGATGCTCGTGACAGGTACTACCTCTCCCTCCACAAATGCTCTTGCTCATTGCTTCACATATGGGAAAAGATCATCCCAATTTCACACTTCAGATGTCTGCAAAGGGCTGAATCATCTTTATCTCTGGCTCTGACTATGGCTGGTTGTTTTAAGCTCCTGTGCAGGTGTTGATGGATGAAGCCGCCGGGAGTGGGGTTTCCCACTGCGCGTGGCAGGTGCCATGCCTGGGCAGAGGCTGGCTGGCTGCGCTCATTGCCGTGTGTGGCTGTGTCTCCAGGGGGTGGCAGGTGAGTCCGCATGGACAGCAGCTGCACAGAGTTCTTTCCTAGCATCTGTGTGGGGACCAAAACAGGATCTGGCATCCAACAGAGCAGATTTGTGTAGCCAACAGAAACTGGCAATGAAGGCAGCAGCTCCACGAAAACAAACACAAATATAGAGGCACAGCAACAACTTGATACAATGGCCAGGATGGGAGATGAACTATTGAACTGACTGAAGCAATCAAGCACAAGCCAGCTGCACAGGGCATTCGTCAGCTCAGGAAGGAAGATGGGCGAAGTATCCCTTCCTTGGCCCTGGAACCATGATGTGCTGTGATGGCAGCAAATTGCCAGCACAGAAAGCAATGATCAGCTTAGGGCATGGTTCTAGTGAGGGCCTTTTGCCAAGATGGGAAATAGCAAGGACACTGTTTGAACCTCCTGCCTACCAATTATACAATTGCCAATGTGTTGCATGGCAAATTTTTGGCTAAGGTGATACTGGAATCCAAATCTACTGGGTCTGTACCCTCTGCCTTATTCAAGTATTTGACCAAATTCTCTCTATTCTTTTCCCTAATGGAAACATTGGTTTCAGACTGGCACTGCCTGGTTAACAGAGTGGAAGCAGCCATGAGAAGGGTCCTGATGTTCCTTCTCCTCAGCTGCAGCAGGGCTGCATCCCCAGGATGGAACACCCTGCAGGGATTGCAGCAGCAGTGTTGGGGCTGGACAGTGGAGCCACACTCCTGCCCTGAGACAGTCTCTGTGTGTGTTTACGACAGGGTGCAGAAGAGCCTCAGAATGGCTGAGCCAGGTGGCCTGGATCGTATCTCTGTAGAAACAAAAACAGATCATCTCCTTCCCTCTAAACACTCTGCCAAGGCAGAGACCATGCTGGACAACTCACCAGCAGTCTTGGAGACGTAGCCAAATTCAAGACAAACACTGACATCAGCTTTTGAATCCTAACCAGCCTGTGCAAAGATACCCTTACTTACACTTTGTTTTCTTTCCAAGCCCATGTTCTTCAGAGGCCTGGGAACAAGCTGCTTTCTCACACTGCGTGAGAGTTGAGCTAGGACAATCTAGAGTCCGGGAAGAAGGGAACAACACGTCTTAATGGGGTCACACAGTCTTGTCAACCTTTTCTTTTTCTATGGGCCTTCTGTTTTGTTGTCTCTAGCAGGGCTTCTGGATGACCCCAAAAGCATAAGTCAGAGCAGTACAGCAATTTGTGGAAAACACGTCACCCCAGTACAGCTCACAATGTGTTGCTCTTATGTAAGGCAGCATGTATCTCAAAACAAACTGGACCCACGTTTCTACAGCATTCAGCCCCTCTTTCACTTTCTCTCCACCTCGGTATTGCACTTCTCTGTCTTGTTACAAAACACCCATCCCTATGGCTCCCAGCTCGGGTGCTACAAACATGGGTTTAGGACCATGGCTACTGTGCTGTGTAAATTCCCTTAGGGTTAAAAAAGAGCAATGAGATGTCATGCAATGAGAATAATGACTTTGTGCCATCAAAAGTTTCTTGGGAAGAGAACCATGCCATCAGATTTGCAGGATTTTAAGCTTTTTAACAGATAGCTTGGAAGCACTCATTGACCTTGAGGGGCTGTACCTAACAAGGTGTTCTATACCACGGAGGGCTTATTACCATGGGGAAGACCAGGCAGCCCAGGGCACTGCTCAGTAATCACCTTGGTGGATACAGCAAGGACAGTCATCACCTGGCCTGGCACCATGGCCTGGACTCAGGTGAAAATATTCAGTAGCCTGTGACTAACTGAGTTAAAAATGGGGATTCTTCTGTCACCTTAAGAAAATATTCCTGGCAGATAATCAATCTCATCTTGTGTTAGAGAACTACTGCATCCCTCTAGGATGATTCTCATGACATGCAGCATATGCTGTGCTGCTCCAAGACCACCTGTCATGGTCAGAATAACCTGGAGCTCTTAAAAGAAAAATCCGTCCTTCAGTGCAGGTCGAGGGGAAAATGAGAGGAGCCTTGCCTGAACACCTCTTTCCCCTCGCTCTAGTTTTGTGGGGAAACCATCGGTATAAAGGGTTGGATGGGTAGAAACAAGAGGTATTGATGTTCTATATGTACTTCTCTTGGTGTTTCTAGAACAGCCATGCACCTGCCTGTGATGTTAGTGTTATTTTGGGGGCATGGACCCCGTTTGGCATCATGGTGGGCAATTGCTGTAAGGTGCTGCGTATCATGGGCTTGTTAAGGAGTTGTTGCAGCTGAGTTTCCCCAATCCTTGCTGGGCTGTTGGATCCATAACCATGACAGCCAGGAACAAACTCTGATTTTCATTGGATCCTTTGCTTCCATGTCCTTAGAAGGTTTAGGCCACAGACAGACACTAAGTTTTTGTTTGATTCACTGTTTCACAAAGTGCTTAAACTGGTGGTAGTGAGAAGGAGCAAGCAACCTCCTCTGGTGTGTTATAACGGTCTACTGGTGATAAGAGGCTCCTCTTTTGGGGTTCTCTATATGCTTCCCATCAAGAAAATAATCTGTCACACACAAGGAAGTTGGTCCTGTGCAATGAAGGTCCTAATCTGTCACGAGGTGTTTTGAGGCTTGTGATGCACTGAGAGGTTTCTTCTGGACCCAGCTGGATGAGTGGCCTGGGGTGATCATAGAGGTCCCTTCTTCAGGGATCATAACCTTGCCTTGCACTGTCCCTGCCTGAAGCCAGTCCTTGAGCCAGAGATTATGATACTAAAGAAACAAATGACAAAACCTTACTGCCCTTGGGATCAATAATAACAAGAGAGGCGGATGTGCCACAGCCTTTTCAAGGCAACTGTTACTCATACACCCCTCAGACATAATTGGTTTGTATAAATCACAGCACAGACAATCTCAATGTGTCCCACTCCCTTCTTGTAAGAGAAGGTGCAGCTGGATTTTATTTCTCTTTCAAATCTATTTAAAGAAGGAAAATAATCTTCAATATCATAGACAGGCTTTTTAATCTCTCACAGACAGTACAGAATAGAAGGCTCAGGATCCCTGGAGTGAGCTGCAGATGAGAAATGCTATTCTTCCTTTCATAAATCAAAAATCAGAGCAATTTTCTTGAATTCAGTCTTGTTATTGTGGTTTTCCCCATTTCAAATATGAGCATTAATCCCCCTCATTTTATGCCGCTATGCAATTGCATTCCCGAATCCAAGAGGACAAGTTTGCTTGTTTCCGTAATTCTTACGGTTTGCTGTTCCACTTGCAGCTTGGAGACTGTACAGACAAATAGGAAGAGCTCTGAACGACTCATAGTCCAGGAGAACCTCTTGGGACACAACCAGATTAGAGGCAGGCTGGGGGGAAGGAGAGAGCAGCACAGCATCTCAGCCACTGGAGAACTGTGGATGCCTCCTTCGGACTTGTAAGCCATTACCCTTACACTGATTTGTGTAACTACTCTCCAAGGAGAATAAAACGGAAAACAAAAGCGTTAGGGTCTGACGTAAAAGTTGGATGTATCTTACTAATTCAAGTAACATTTAAGTTCAAGTCCAAATGCGTTTGATCCTTCCTTTCGTTTGGCCGCTTTCGTTTCCTCTTTCTTGCATGTTTTCAAGTCATTGACTGTCTCATTCTGCAGCTAAAGCTGCTTAGTTGGGAGGCGGGGGGTGGCGAGAGATTGCTCTGCCTGAAATGCTCTTATTTTATTACTGCTTGGGTCTGAATTCCTTCCTGCTCTTACAGTCAGTAAATGTTACACACTGCTTGCTCTCAATATTTACCTATTTTTAACCCTGACTCATTTTGTTTACTTCCATAATGTGTGCCTCTCTGTGCTTTACTTCTCAATATCCTCATTCATTTTTTTAAACTGCAGAATATCCTCACTTATTTTCATTTGTAAGCACTTCTGTTGTTTCTATTTTAAGTTCACTTTTTAACTCTTTTTCTTTTCTCCTTGTCCAGTTCTTGGGTTTTTTTTTTCTGAGGTGTGGGAGGTTGTCTAGCCCAGGAGCCCACATCTCTCTGTATCCTCAGCTTGGAGCTGCTATCTACCTGTCAGAAACATTCACCTCACTTACACTTTCCCCTGCAGAAATACCAGGGTCCACTGATTCATCCAATGAATCCTTAAGCATCTCATACCCCATTGTATGGCAAAAGCAGAGCTGAAGGCGTCAGGAGACAAATTATCTCCATAGCTCAGCTCACCGCTTAGAAAAAGAAAATCAAAAAGAAGATTTTAAAGGCAGATCCTATGGGAAGCCAGCATGGTTAGCAATGGAAAGAAACCCCTTCCCTCCCGACTGCTAGTAATGAATCTTCTTTCCCTCTCAGCTGGTCCCAGTCCTCCCCTTGGAAAGCTAATTACCAATGTAGGGCACGCGGGAGCTGGCCATACAGCGTTAACTCTCAGACCCTAATGAGGCAGAGTGGCAGATGCTGGGGTTATTCAGAGGTTATGGGTGACCCTTCAGCCCGTGAGGGGAAGCTGTGCTGGGGGGTGGGGTCACTACAAGCTCATGCAGAGAGCCTGCTCGGGGATGTCTTCAAGCCAACCAACAAAGCAGCAGACAGAAGGGTTAATGCTGCTCAATAAATGAACCAGCATCAAACAAGAGAGGCTTGAATCTTTCTTCCCCTGTAATATAATTTGTTGGCTGCTGGGAGCCTCTCCTCATTTAACTGGGGCTTTTCTCTCAGGCAAATCAGGGTGGGTGCTGCTTGCACAGCTGCAACATTGATTTCCAGTTTGGAGTAGAAAAGGAGTTATTTTCTCCTCCTTTGTGTCACCCCAGAATGAAAAAGAGACAAATAAATAAAAATCCCCTCTGTGCAGAATATGACACTGAGAGACCGTTGTGCATGGCACAGCCCCCTCCTCCACCCACCCCTCACCCTCTGGATACAATGCTCCCTCATTTACTGGACTTTTCATTCAGTGCCTGTTGCCCAACTTAATTTGGAATAATTTATTGGATCGGATTCATATCAACTTAATAAGGCTTTAGTTGAGTGCAGAAAATCCATTTTTCACCAGCAGTAATTGCAAGTGTAGTTAGAAGGTGACTCCCTCCAGCAGACACTGATGGGGCTTGCAATGCCACAGGGTAAGGCTTTCATGGGCATCACTGGAAGCTAGATGAGGTAACTCAAAGGTGTCCCAAAGGCTTAATTCCAAAGAGCACAAAGTTTGTCCCTCCCATCTTTCCCCCCTCCCCACATCCTGCTGACCTCTGTTGCCCACTTCTTAGTGGGTTTCTTGCACCCTGTCAGACCTTCCCCTGCACCCATCCTGCCTCTCCAAACTCAGTCCTCCTTTCCCACTTCACTGCCTGCATAGCCCTTTCCCATCCTGTATCCAGCCCTCCCAAATGACCAGTTTCACGTATACCAGCGTTGAGGGGGACACACCCTTGCTACCCGTTGAAGAGTGGGTATCAAGCTCTGCCCACCATTCACTACAATCCTATGCCTGCTGCTCTCCTTGTTGCCCCCAGGAATCTGGAGAAGGGGGTAGAACTTTGCTACAAAGTACTTTTGAACATTGTAATTCCCTCTCTTATCCACTTGTAGATAATTTATGCCAAGCCAAAGAAGCACACCTGGAGAAGAGGGGGAAAAAGGCCTATCCCTGTGGGCGTGGCAGCAGGAATGCTTGGCAGTGAGGTGGTACCTTCATCCCACCATTCCTCCTGAAGTGTCACCAGCACCAAGGAGCAAAGTCTCCTGAGGGATTATCCAGTCCCACAGCTGCCTGCAGTCACCGCCTGCTCTGGCAAATCAGTCTGCAGCAGCGACTCCCTTTCATGCCCCAATCTGTCAGGCTGGAGAGGGGTTAAAGGAAGAGGCTGGCCTCTCTATGCCAGGGGCTTTTCAGCGTCTAACCCCGGAGCTGCTCAGCTGCTGTGCCTTAGCAGTGCTGACTGATAACGCTTTCATTTCAGCCGGGCGTCTGGACAATTGTTCACATATGCCGCTGACTGCGCCGGCTGAAGCTCCTCACATAAACTGGTTTTCCTCAAGGTACATCTGTCATGAAAAGGTTTTGGACGGACACATGCACATAGCAGGCTCACTTCTCCACTGTGCACGTCTGCCTTCCCTGCTGCTCCTTTCTTCCCACAATATATTTGTTTCAGAGGCCTGAGATATGTAATGCCTGACGGGTAGATTTGCTGTGGTGGGGTTACTCCCTGCCCCACCGCCATGCCAGCTCGCTCACGTCAGGTCAGGCTGTGTCTGAAGGCTGCCAGTTATCAGTAGCCACCACTGAAGGTTAAATCCTTACTGCAGGGTTAATAGCACCATGCTGAAGGTGGTTCCAGTAGGTTGTGGTCACTGTGGGCAGCTGTCCCAGGGAGGAGAAGGGCCAGGCTCAGTGCTCTGCTCTTATGAGGCGGCTTCTGGACACCCCGACCGAGCACAGGCATCACTGTGATACGGGTGCTCTGATTGTATCCAGCACAGCCCAAATGAATTGGTGTGAGTATGGTTTGGTGGCCACAATGTACAACTCGTGCCCAGAACAGGCAGGGAAGGCAGAGAGAGGCTGTGAAGAGACTGTGGCTTCTTCCCACTGTTCCCAGCACCGACACTTACTCTGCTTCCACTGCCAATTAAAATGCAGTGGGGAGTGGGAGGTCGAGGGAGAACAGAGAGACTTCCTTTCATAACCGCCTGATGCCCTCTGACCCTTTATTTGAAAAATTAGCATCATAATACCTGGCAGTATCACCGTGCTGTTAATCCTTCTCTCATCGTCCTCCCGAAAGATGCAAATGGCATCACCCATTACTAATTCTCGGCATCGGAGTTCTCTTTAGAAGAAGCTAGGTGATAAGAAAGTAATTCTAGAATCAGCCTAATGGGCTTCTGCGGAACCTGAGCGCAGCTGGTGAGCCTGCCGATGTGCTCTCACATTCCCAACACAGCGGTGGGTGAATGAGTGGGCTTGCTACACTTGCAGCAGAGCATCTCTATTCCTGCTAGAGCAATAGGCTTTACCTGGTGCTCAGAGAGAAGGGGAAAAGTCTTCCTCTATCCCAAAAATGAGTAGCATAAAAGAAAGGCAGTGCAGGAACAACATCTCCCCTGGTTTCCTTAGTCTTTTGTGCAGACGGAGAAGAGATTTTTCAAAAGCCTAAAGCAAACATTGACCTAAGGCTACTCTCTGAAGATAATGGCCACCGTGGAGAGCTTTTGCAAATCCTGCTCCCAGGCAGAGAAAAAGAGTTTCATTTGAATAAAGGGAGGGAGTGACTGAAGTCAGAAAATTATAAAGCCACGAGCTGAACTATTTCTGGAAAAAATCCTAAAACAAATAATTGAAGAAATTTTTTGAAGCGCCTAGATAATAAGGCTGAGAAAATTTTAAGTTAATAGGAATAAGTCAAGAATAGGTTGTGTCAGCATGATCCAATTTCTTTCCTGACAGGTTAATAGGGTTTGTGGATGAGGCAGGAGCAGTCAATGTCATGTGTCTTCACTTCAGTAAGGTTTATGACATTGGGCTTACATTACACACTCATAAACAATTTAGGGTAGAATGGCCCAAAGGCAGCTTCTATAGACTGAATACAAGGGTAGCTTAAAACTGCTCACATTTAATTGTCAGGTTGGAATGATTCATCAGCTGAGATTTTGCAGTGATCATTCCTGTAGCAGATGTTATTCAATGTTTTCATTAATGGCTCAGATGATGGAATGAGAACAAGCTTATTAAATTTGCAGGTGGCATTAATCCGGGAGGGACTGCAGGCACATTTGAGAAGATTAGAATTCAAAATGCTCTTGATAAGTTTAAGAAATAGTCTGAAAATAACAGGAGACACTTTAATAAAGACAAGTACAGAGTAGTATCCTTAGGAAGGAATAATCAGATTCTTAAATGGAAGACAGAGATGGTGGGATAGGTAGTGGGTCTGCTGGAGGAAAATGGGTCATAAAGCATCACATGTGCAGAATTTAGACCATAGTTACATTTTGGTGGAAAAAATCAAATTCATATTGGGATATATGAATACACTTTTTAAGACAAAGAAAGTGAGTCTACTTTGCTGGAGCAAGGCATTGATGCTCAGAAGTGGCTGATGAGCCACATGGGTGTCCCTGTCACCAGAGAGCTGATCTGCAGAAGAGTGGAGGCGGAAATGTCTGTGGAAGTCATCCTCCCAGTCAGAGCACTTTAACCAATAGCTAAATGCCTGAAAACATCCCAAGAGTAAACCTCCCCAGCAGCCTAAACTGTGTACAATTAGGGCTGCCTTCCTCCATCCTTCTCACTTCCATCCAGTGGTGCAGCCCCTGTGTCACATCCTGGGGTGATGGTGTAGCCTGAGTGGCTGAAGCACCAGCCCTGCCAAGATAAGTGTTTCCTTTGCACTCTGTTGCCAGCAGCTGAACTGTCTGGAAATGAAGCCATCATTTTTTAAACTTTACCGGGGTAGTATTCTGCCCAGCTCAGTTCTCCGAACCCTCTGTACCCAATGACACATCCGGCTGTGGCAGCAGTCCCACTGGCCACAAGGTAACCAATCCTCAACAAATACTTGCAAACCATGTACATGTTGGCATCACCAGGTGAAATGGCACGTTTTTTCAACCAAGCCAAATTTCACAATTCTCCTACACTTGAGCAGGGATCTTCGCCAGCTGCTCGTTGCAGCGTAAGTCCAATTAGAGGCCTGCCTGCTTTCCTTGGGGAGCCTGTGACCAGTGATATAATGACAAAGTCACCCTAAAACAAGCTTGTTTGTTTTCCTTCTCCGCTCAGTTCCATTTGCTAATAAACTGCCCACACACATATTTAGTCCCATCTAATCTTATGCCTCACTACAAGTGGAATGAAATTGGTTTTCTCTCTTGTATTATGTGAAAAAACCAGATGCAACCTACGTTATTTCTAAAAGTCAAGGACCCACTGGAATTCAAGCTGTTTTATATTGTTCTTCCTGTCTCCCACTCTCTGTTTCCTCAGGAAAAAACATCTTCTTTTCCCCCAAAGCAAACACTCTGGAACATATCCAAGTCCAGCTACACCACCTGGGTTTAGACACAAGTCCTGGTTTCTCCAGGAGACAGTTTCAGGTGCAACAGAGAAAATCTAGCAGTTCCCCACCCTGAAAAGAAAGTCCTTACTCACTCTCCTGCCATGTCCTTGTTCCCCTCCTTTCTGCTCTAGCTCCAGAGATATGTTCTGGCCACCTCCTTGCTTGGTTTGATTCCAAGGTGAGCCCAGCT
Organism: Cnemophilus loriae; assembly: GCA_013397755.1. Lineage (NCBI taxonomy): Eukaryota > Metazoa > Chordata > Aves > Passeriformes > Corvidae > Cnemophilus > Cnemophilus loriae. The sequence continues at coordinate 711,715 of VZTF01002078.1, forward strand.
GCTGGGGTGCTGGAGCCATCCAGTCCATACAATGGCAATTTGTCCTCGGGTTAGTTTGAGCAAAAGGCTCTTTTTGGTGGTTTATTCCAGGGGACAGCCCTACAGCCTGTTCTACCAGGGTGGCAGCAGCGGGGGTCTGTCATGCTGGGATACCACACCACCAAAAGCAACACACCACAGAAAAACAACACGCGTGAGCTTAGATCTCATTAAACTCCTCCCAAATTCCTTTTATAGGATTAAAGTAGGTAGGCTTTAGCTAATTCATTGTCGCTCTCCTGGCTGTCCCCTCGGGGAACTCGGCAGTCACTTGCACCAGGAGGCTTAGATCAGCCCTAATGAGCTCACGTCTCAAAATATGAGCCCACCGTTTATGCTGGGCACATTGTGCAGAAGAATGTGAGACTTAGCAAATGCTCACAAAGCCAGTTCAAACAATCATTTTTTTACCTTAAGATACACATTTCCTTAGATAGCTTAAAATTCCATGGTGACTGCTGTTTGTTATAACACAGACAAAGGCTCTCTTGAGTGCCTAGAGGCTTTTTGGCCAATTAAGCAAAGATCTTTTGTAGCTGGAGCGGTCATTTCGATGGTACAAGTCCACCTAAAGATGTATGTACAGGTATTATTAAAACCTACTAAAAGACGAGGGGAAAACAAAACTGCAAAATTGAATGTAGATCTTTGCGAGAGGCACATGTCCTTCTGTGCCCTCTGTATGCACTTGTACACTCCTTCTTAAATCATCCTTCAGTGAGAGCAGGAATGTCTCTCAGGAGTTGCCCTGAGCAGCAGCCTCAATGTTAGTGCTGTTGCTGGGCTCCTGTCTCCAAAACTCTTCTCACTCAAGTGGATGAAGAGTTGGTACAATTATCCCAAAGCCTGTCCTGCTTAGATCTGGAGATCTCTCAGGCTGAGATCTCCAGATAGGGGCTTTTGCTGTGGGTATTTTTTTAACACTACCTTGCTGCCCTGCGCAGCCTGCAACAGCCTTTCCGTGGGGAGGGGAATGCTCTGCAGCGGGCGATGGAGGCGTGTGCCTGTGGGTCCGACCACACGGCATCAATAATGCTGGAAGAGGGCACGGGCCTGCAGCCCTGGGCACTGCTCACTGCAGAGCTGCTGCCATCACAGTGCAGACCTGGCTGAATGTCTGTCGACATGCTGTTACCCAAAAAGGGCAAAGGAAATCGTTGATAAGTGAGAGCTACGCAGATGTGGAGTTTTGCCAAGTGAAGGTGTTTGGGCTGTTTGCAAGAGCTGTTTCTGCTGAATAAGGAAGTGCAAGGCTGCTTTGCCTTAATAAAGCACGCTGAAGAAATGATTTGTATAATCAAAAAGAACTCTGCATGAATGCACAAAGTAGGTAAAGAAGCTCTCAGAAAATTACCTCAGACAGTACAAGGGTTCAAAAGATAAGAGGGAACCTTGCACGGGGTTTAGGTTCCTGGACACCAAGCTAATGTGCTTCCACTAGTCTGTGCTGAAGTTACCAGAGCAAGTAACTCCGGGCTTCAGGAATAGAGTGTGAATGTTGTGGACTTTTTTATTTCCCCAGAAAGACTTTTCTTAATAAAATGAATGAGACTTGTCAGATGTGACCCTAGAAAATCTACTAAGCATTAACTGGCTTCTACTTACTTTAAATGTTGTTTGGGAGTGCACAGCCTTAGTAAATCCATGCCCAAACACAAGCTGGAATTCACAATTGTGATAAGCAAAATGGAATTAAAATTATGAACATCTCCTTTTTTCCCCATAAGTCCTTCCCACAAAAGTAAAGCTCTAAACTCCTAACTGCACTCAAAGTAGTTCCCAGTATTTCTTATAAAGTAGGCTCTCACCTCCCTGATAGTGCTGGGGTTTTTTAAATTTCATGCCATTTGTCTCCTTGGCTACCTGGCCTTACTCACCTCCTGGTGCCCCAAGGAAATTATATTTTACACTTCTTCGAAAAAATATCATTGTAAGTTTATTAGGAAGTGTGGGCTGAGGCCAGTTTGCATCTCAACAAGCTAAGCATTGGAGAAGAGTCGGAGGCACCTCTGTTGGCAAGGAGACACTGGAGCAGTGTGTGAAGCCAGAGCCTTGCCCTGCCTGGACCCCTGCAGATCTGACCACCCCGTGACCATGTCCAAGCTCTGCCCGGCCTAGGGGCTGACCCGGATCTGAAAAGGAAAGCTGTTTGCTGCAGGCCTGCTGCCAGCTGATAGAGGATTTAACTTCTCTGGCTCTTTGTGTGGGGAATAAAAGTATGGTGTTTAAAACTCAGGCCAAGTCTGCCCTAGGCCAAGGGAATGAGTGAGAGCTGGAGCTCATCCTGAACAACAGACATCAGCAGAGACCTGGCCTCTTGTGGTGAGGTACCTCCAGTGATAAAATTGACCCTTTCTGGCTATGGATAGAAAGTTCAGGAAGAGAGTGATGGGAAACATGGTCATGTCTAAGCCTTATTTCAAGCCAGCCTATTGTTGTTAGTATTAATTTGCATTTAAAGCTTAATTTTCATTATTAGAAAGCAAGGTGACTTGTCACCATTTGTGCTGCTTGTTTACTTTTTATATAACTTCAGGTTAAAACTTATTAGGCGGAAGCACTCAATACAGACAGCATCCTACTGCATTCCTAGTTAGCATGGAAGTGGTTCATAGGCTTTGGACTGGCTCTTGGCACAGAGGGGAGCTGCAGTTTTGGTCCAGAGCTATGATGGTTAGTGGTGGATAGTTTCACCTACTGTTAACACCTGCTGCTTCGGAGGTGTCTGCACATCCCTGACGCAGGGACAAGCAGGGACAGGACAAAGCCTGTGTCACTTATAGATGAAGAACCTGGATTAATTCTTGTTCCTTCCTTCGAAGTTTCTTCTTCCCAAAACTACCCATGACTTTGAATCCCACTTTTAAGGGGTGTATTTCCTTTCAACCATGCTTCTGAGAAATGCTGCTATTTATCCTTGCTCCCTGAGAGGAGAACAGGCTCCAGGAACAGCTGCATTGGGAACTGGCCTCACTTTTGGCATGAGGGGAGCTGTCAGAGCGCCCAGAGACATGAAGAGGCCAGATGCAGGAAGCTTTCTATTTACCCTAATGGGACTAAAAACATGTTTAGCAAATTGGCAAAATATACTGAGAACAGAACTCAGCACACTGGAAAATGTGGGAGTTGGCAAAGGTATTCATGGCATTAAAAGTATATAAGCAAAGATGCCAAGCATTATATTTATATAACTAGCAGGCAGTGGAACATTCCCATCCTGCTAGATGGTCACCAAGGCCCTGCTCTCCAACGGAAAGGTGTCCTCAGGGTTCCACCATGAGCTACCAAGTGCTCTCAGCTATACACATCAGTGTCCAACAGGTCAGGCAGGATGCCCCATGGCCAGGGCAGAGGGCAGGCCAGCAGCCTGGTGACAAAAAATTCCAAGTGGCCGTCCAGGCTGGCAGTGAAAGAGGCAGAAGTGACTGAAGAAGAACCGAGTGGTCTGTCCCCGTGGTGTGAAGATCAGATCCTGCCTCTCATCCAATGCCAACCCCATCAACCAAGGGTTGAGGAATTTAACTTTGACCCTGCTCTGTCACCAGGGCAAACCTGCGTAAATGTTTTGTCTCTTTTAAACTTTCCCTTGTTTACCCTGACCGAACTCATACCATTTACCCACCCTTATTTTGGTGACCACCATGTGCTAAGCTACAACGTTCGCTGCCATAGTGTTGAACACTCCCAGTCAGCAGGGAAAGAGGGAGCTGGCAAGCCTCAGCCAGCACTGCCTGACCTCAGCGTGATGCAAAGCAGGGGTGTGGGACCCTGCAAATCCTGACACCTGGCTGTGGGCAGCAGGTCACAGCTCTCCCTCACAATGGACTGGTTGAATGGCATTGTGCTGTGTCTCCATCACGTACCCCACACACCGCAGACTGTCAGGGTGGTGCTGCACAGGACCGGCCCGGATCCTGCTGATCCTGAGCAGCTCCCAGTAACTCCCACTTTTCTTATAATCTGCTTTTCCCTTCTTTTGGTTCTTCCTGCATCAGACTCCCTGTGGGCAGCATTCTGCGGGTGCCTGTGGCTGCTCACTGCCCAGGATGCAGGGACAGGTTATTGCCCAGGAACTCGTCATGTTTTCCCTAAAAGAATCTTTCCTGCTGATACTACAGTCAGGTGGTGGAGACCCGGTTGCAGCCTACCCCTAACAAGCACCGTTTTGCTTGCAGGGAGGTGCTCCAATGCACTGCAGATACCAAGGGACACTGAAGAGTAATTAATTTTTTTAATGTAAATCTTGGCTTCCAGTGAGCAAAGGTGCTCCCTTTCCCACAGTTGCTGAAGAAGCCTTGGGTTTAGTTCACTGTTTATGATTTTTTTCCTATGTTTCTGTCAAATAAACCACTACCATCAGGAGGAAATCTGTCACTGGTATGTGAACACATCCTGGTTTCTTCTGGGAGAGTGACTGGTTGCTTGTGAGTTTGGTGTCAGCAAGAACCTGGGAGAGGGGAGATACACAGTCCAGAGCAAATGGCTGCAGGCCAGGGAGATGCAGAGCAGCAGTGATGGCTGAGGAGGGGACACCCACCTCTGTCAGAGACTGTTCCTTTGAGGTGCTGCAGTCACAGTGGTAGAGTAGTGACCACCCCGGAAGATGACTCCAATGAAAAATTTAGTGTCACGAGCAGGAATCCCTAAATTTGAGCTTTCAAGATGAGGAGACAAGGTGGCCATGCTCTGGGTGAGGGTCTGCAAACCCTGCTTTGGCTGCACTGGTACTCAGGCCAGGAGCAACTAGAGGCAGACAGCAATGGTCTGCTGTGCATGACCAACCGAAAACCCAGCAGAGCGTGGGAGCTTGGTTGGCAGCAGCCCTGCTGTGGCAGAGATCACAAACAGTGACACAAGTGCCTCTGAGAAGGGCACAGCTGTTGACCAGGGAAACCACACCTGCAGCAAACCACCAGCCCCAGCTCTAGTGAGGGTCCTGCTTTGAATATTCACCTTTGTGGTCATGCGGAGTGCTGTCCTGCATGGCTATGGCTCTGAAAGTGCCACGTAGGCAAATAGGTCTGTGGTGGATGTTCTGTCCATTCTGCTGGAGCCTTCCAGCTGTCGGCAGCTGCCTGGCTTTGTCCAGGGGCTGAAGCAGTTAACTACAGAAACAGCTGAAATGTTAAACTAGGTGGCCTATATATGCCAAGAAACATTCACAACTGCTCTTTGATGTTAAATTTAATCTGTAGTATGCTGTGCAAGTACGGTTGGTTGTGCATCTCGTATAAATTAATTACAAAGACCTCGTCATGCATGCAGAGAACAGCGGGCAGCACTATAAACACTGTGCGCAGTCATTTAAGGTCGCAGGGAGAAATCCTGTTGTGAGCCTCTGCCAAGGGGCTTTGCCTCCCACCTCTTTGGGAGGACACCCTGGGCATCACAGCTTCTCTGACTGGTGAGCTGTGGTTAGAGCACATGGGTTTCTCCCTCCATCCTTGTCAACCCCAGTGGGAGGCACAGAGCCCCTTCCTCAGTCACCAGCACCCTGGGATGATTCAAAGATGAGGCATGCACTTGGTCTGGATCCTGGGGATACACTTACTCTTTAACAAAAAGATGAAAAGAAAACTACTAGATCTGGGAGCTGTTCCGGAAAGGAGCCATCCAGAATTACAGGGAGGCTGTAATGGGGTCACTCTTTGGAGAGTGGGTCATCAGGACCTGGGCTGGTGTGTGCTGCACGTGTTTTGGGCAAAGTACCCAGGCAAAATGAGAGACACCTTCTCAAGGTGCCTGTGCTTGGCACTGGCACTTGGTTCAGTCTTCTTGCAATCCTTCGTTCTCAGCCTTGTACCAATAAGCTCTGAAGTCTTTCGCTTGCGTCTTAAAAAGTAAATTGCTGCTTAGCTGTTGTCAGGATGTGGGGAACACATATTCTATCTGTACCATGTGTATATACCAGGGCCATGCCAGCCCCCAAACCCGGCTCATGAGAGGACCCAGCAGCACCTTGCTTCCCTGCTTTACAAGAAGAGACAGGCAATATCCTTTTCAGGAGGGAGAAGTCATCTCCTTTCTTTCTCCCATACTTCTTACCTGGAACCTTGGCAGTGGAAATCGATTAACACAAAGGAGAAGCATCTCACATTCTGTCATAGATTACGCCAAGGAAATCTCAGCCCACAAAGTGAGAAAAGAAGAGCAACAAACAACCAGAAGCAAGAAGTTAGAAGGGAAAAGTTCAAGCAGCCTCATATTTGTCAGTGAAAAACTGCTACAGTGCCTACCCCAACATCTGGTGTTGATTATCCACCTGTCCTTCTCACAGCATTCTGTAACCTTTAGCTAAATCAGCTTAATTTAACATGGAAAAGGGAGTGGGAGTATCCAGGCACCAAGGGCGCCACAGGCCGCTGGGGCGTGCAGGACACTGGTGAGGGGAGCAGTGGGGCTGGCCTGGGGTGCAGCCTGGGCATGTGACTGCTGGCAGCCTGGCCGCCCCTTCCCTGCTCTGCGGTTTGAAAACACCACCACTGAGCTGGCACCTGAGCTTTCCCTCCCCCCCAGAAACCCTCAGCAGCAAATGGCTGGGAGATGGCTGGGTGTGTCCAGGCAGGGAGAGAAGCTCCTTATTCCTGGTTTCATTGGCGTGGCAGCAGGGCCACTCCGCAGTGAGAGAATGCAATGGCTGCAACTGGAGTACCCAGCACCGCTGACCTTGGAAGAAAGGGCTCCAAACAAGGCTTAGTCACTAATTTTCCAGCTCAAATCAAAGAGGACAGGGCTGGAAGGGAGTTCTGTCCTTGTTTCTACATGTTCCTTCTATAGCTTCTATTGTTGCAGCCCCTCAGAAACATTCACAGCCTTCCAGATGGGCAAGAGCATTACGAGACCCCAGTTTGGTGCCTAGGTTTAGGGGAAATTCCACTTTTCCCCATTAGTTCTGACACTTTTGCATCACTACTCTCCACAGCCCTCTTCCCCTTTCCCGATGCTCTATCCCTCCTGTTTTTGGCTGGGAGACCCACTCATTACGTGTAAGCCAGGCTCCTCTCAGGTTACCAGAGGACAGGCAGCTTGCCTGTGTCATCTGCCTCACCTTTGCCTGTACCTGCAAAACAAAGAACAGGCAGCTCTTCTCCTGTGGGCAGCTCCCCATCAGCTTTGCTTTCCCCAAGGAAATGCCACAGGAGGTGCCAAAGATGTCAGAGGAGCTGCAGTGGCCTACCCTGAGTGCAGCTCACATCCGTCCCTGCTGCCTTTCCCTGCCGGAGAGAGAGGATGGCAGACGCCTTTTCCTGCCCTGCAGCAGCCACAATCCCGGCAATAAAGCCATTGTGGTTTCCAGCCGTGGGTGAGGAGCCGGTGGGTGAGGCGCCAGGCCAGTAGCAGTGGTGGCTGCAGGGCTCTGGACCTGAGGGACATGGCAGGGGCAGGAGCTGCAGCCCCCACAGCACAGCCCACCGCCCACCTGCCCGCACTGCTCACCAGCACAAGGGAGCAGAACCACAGCACAAGGTATAATCACGGACCATTTACAAGTGGCAGTCATGTGGAAATCTAATCCCAGGTATAATCTCCGTGCTGCTGTTACTGCCACAGCACCTGGGATTGCCAGCAGGCAACAAAGCCTGCTGGGATGATATCTGCTGACTCTTAACATTTCCACACATTGACAGTCAACTCTCAAAAACCAACTCTCTCCATTCAAGATTCACACTTCTCTCATATCCTACACAAGGCTTGTTCATTTTTCTTGCAGCAAATCACGTTGCTCTGAATTTGCTGAGCACCAAGGAGGATTTGGGAGGTAAATTACCCAGGGTGGGAGGCTTGAGACAAATGCAGAATGTTAATCCAGGAGATGACCCTGTGGTGTCTCATCTATTAATAGAAGATGTAAAATACATATGCTTCTAAAGCAGCTCCTTGTGAAAACTGAATGCAAGACCTTTAGATACAGAAGCCATAAAGCTGCTACTCCTGGGGTTAAGGAAGATGCTTGCTGTCAAAAAAAAAAAGATGTCCATGAGGAAGAAAACATGGAGAAACGTTGAGGTGCCACAGCTTCAAATTATACATTGTCCAATGCAACTGCTTCACATATCTGCTTCACCACCACAAGCCCAGCACTGCTGAGGAGAGAATGTCACCCTTCGCTTACAGATGCGCCGTGTCCTTTAAGCCATCAGTACAGGGTACAGAAACCTCTGGTCACCAGAGATGGATGCCAAGCAAACTTCAATTCAAAATTAGAAATGTTTTTCTCACAAGGCTGATCAAACATCACAACGTTTCCGGAAGGGGAAAGGCACTCGACTGCCTGTCCTACCAGGTTTTTGTGCCCAGAGGGAGGCTGTGCCCACCACGTAGCCTTGTTGTTGGTTTCAAGGTGCTGCCTGTAGGACATGCACAACGGGATGGCTTTTGCCCCTGCCAGCCATGTGCCTTCTGGAAGGCTGTGTGAGGGAAAGCAAGGTGACCTGTGGGTTGAGACACAGGGTCAAACAGTCCTTCAGCATTCAGGAAGGTAACTTTTGCAAAGCAGCTTTAGGGTAAAAGCTAGTCCTGACTGCCTTTCTGGAAAGTATGCTCTGGCTGTGAAACTCAAGAAGCTGTGATGGGTAGAAGAGCTTGGACTACATAGTCTAACCATCTTCCCTCATCTTATAGCTTATGAATCTACCACTCAGCACATTTTCTGTAGCATCTTTCAAAGGAAACAGTAGGAAGCATTTCCGAGTGTGAGAAAATGACAACCTAAAGGGTGAAAATTGAAGTCAGCAACTATCTCAACATGCTGTAGGGACAACAAGACAATCTCAGATGCAGAGCATAAAAGGACTGAAAAGAGGACTCTTATGGATGCTCAGAGGAGTTCAGTTGCTGGGGTGAATAGTTGGGGGTAAAAGCAGCTATAGGATAACAGCAAAAAAGCATGTTGAATTCTGAAAAATAAAGGTGGCAAGCCAAAGGGGTGTGAGAGGCCACTGAGGGGCAAGAAAGCCAAGAAAAAGAGGGAAAAAAATATTGCTCTGTTCTAAGGTGACCTTCTTTTACAGGGCATGGAGTCTGTGCCCAACCTGCTGACATAGCAAAGCTTCTGCAGGAGCCTTGTGTGGGCGCTGGACCCCCTTTCAGTGACACTGGGTACACACAAGGCTCCCTCTGGCTCCTTCAGGTGACACTCTGGGAACAGCTTTTTCACTTTAATTTTTGTGTTTTAGTTTGTTTTGGGGTTTTGGTGGGTTTTTTTCTTCCTAAAAATGCTATTTCATCAAAGACATTGAGTATGTCTTATTCTGCTTCAGATAAAATTTGTAGAGATTGTTTTTAAAGTTTGTATTCCAGTGACAATTTTTCTGCTTAACTGTGTATACGCAAAATTATTTAAAACACAGAGATTCAAATGCAACCCTTTGCAGGCCCTGAATCAAAATGCCTTGACCTGAAACAAGTTTCTGAGATTTCCTTGAAAGAAGAGCAAAAAGTTTGTGCCAATATGGAACCTACTTTTTCCTCTTTCTAGGCCTTGCCACTTTTCACAGATCAGAAAACACAATTTTCACAGCAGCTTTTTTTTCCCCAAAAGCCTGTCCATCTGACTATGCATCACCCTCAAAGAGCAGTCTGGGGACACAGAGCCTGCACTGGATCTCTGTGCTCCCCTTCCAAGACAAAAAAGCTGCCTGGCTGTTAAAGCAGCTTGTGTCTTGTTCCTGGTAAAGAAAATGCCCCATCATCACCCTCACGCCCCAGCCCAACCTCAGGGGCAGAATTAAGTCCTCTCATGAGAAGTGATCCTAGCCCAAATGGGACATGCCATCTTGCAGGACCTGCGGAGCTGGGGTCACACCTGGTGGATACCAGGGGACAGATGGCCAGAGCTGCGAGAGGCGCTAATAAAAAAACAGAGACATCTACAGAGTATTGATTATTTCAGCTGTTTCACAGTTGCAGGCAGCTGCCTGCTCTATGCCAGCCTGCTGCCTCCCTTCCCCGGGCTCAGAGGGACACACTGTCATCTCCAAATCCTTTCCACCCAACACCTCGCAAGGCAACTAAATGAAGTGGGTCTGCACCCATCCGGTGCTGCGTAAGCAAAGGGCTTGCTTGAAGATGGCTCCAGCCTCCAGCCCCTTGGACAGGGACCACCTTCGCTTGCTGGGGCCCAGGACAGGGTATCTGAGGAAGCAGCACACCCCACTGCCAGCTCTGGCCCCTCACAGCAGCCTGCTCTCTCTCTCTTGCCTCTCCATCCACTGCCTCACAGGCAGGACACACCCACTCATACTCCTCATGGGTATTCCCAGACTTGGCACTCGGAGAGAAGCTACAGAAGGGGTCAGGCCCCCAGGGAAGAACAGGAGGCAGTGCCACCCACCGGTTTTACCTGCCCTCTCCAAGACTCCAGCTGACCCGGGAGAAAAATTAAGACTCAGCATCGCCTGAGGAAAAACCAAACCCTCCCCATCAGCATTGCGGGGGTTTGCTCCACACACGGTCTAACAGAACCGAGTCTCTGAGCTCTAGCCTGCCTTGCATCCTCTCAGAATGTATTTTAATGTGTTCAACACTGCATATAACAAATCCTACTGATGTAGCTGCCTTAGCACATTTCAGAGGCATCGTGTTTAACAGACTGTCCTATTTGGAGATGCAGAAATCAGGCTGGTGTTTCTCCAGCCCAGGACTATGAAAAATAGTGTTCTGCCGTGCCTTTGATCTACACAAAAGGCTTTCTCCCCCGCAGCGGGGGAGGCTGCTAGACCCTTCTCCTTTGCAGACTCTCCTCCACCAGACGCTCCTATTCATGAGCACTGCTTGGGAGGGACTTTGGATCAACCTCTCCCTTTCCGACTGCTGCCTGGGGCCTCTGAGCCCCTATCTCTCTGTGTCCCACTCTCTGTGAGTCATCATTTCTGTCAATGGACTCTTACCAAGTGCAGGACATTCCTTAGGGATAGTTCACAAATTCTTCCTTTCCTTTTTCCCTTTCATCCAAACACCAGGCTCCGGCTGGATCATGGGGGTTCCAGCAGAGAGTGCAGCGCTCTCCCTGCTCCCCTCTCCGCTCTGGTTTGCAACGCCTCTTCCCCCAGGCCCACAGCTTGGAGTTTGTTTTACATCCTTCCTTCTCTCCTGCCTGATTAAGTGCCTCAGCCGAAGCTCCTGGGGCACAATGAGCTGGTGACTCTGAACCACTTGATTTCCTTGGTCCTGCCGTACAACGCTGCATGTCAATGTCAGCCCCAGGCCACTGGTGCCTGCTAGAGATGCTGCAGCGAGGGTTTGATTGCGCACTTACTAAAGGTGCTGGGAAGGAAACTAAAGCCTGCTTGGACCCGTGTAATACAGCAGCGTGGTGCAGGTGAAAGCCTCCCGCAGACCAGCTGCTGCCTTTTGTACATCTTCTCACAGTGCCTCCTGCTGCAGAGAGCTGCTGATCCCCCTTGTGAGCTGTGTCGCACCCCACGCCTGCCTGCAAGGAGTCAGGAGAGATCTGCCTGCACCTATCCATCTGCCTGTTGCCGGGGGAGCCGGCAAAAAAACGTGCATGAAAGCCTGAGGTTACTTATCAAACGTGGTCACACAGACCAGCACTAATGCTGTGATGATCCGTTCTGGCCAAACAGCATCAAAGAGAGAGGGGAGAGGGGTAGGGCTGAAAGCACATCCTGTGGCAGTTGTCTTGCCATTGAAACACTCAGCAGGGACGACAAAGGCTTGACCCAGGCTTCTGAATTAATAAAAGGTGGGTGGGTGGGTGATCTAGGCAGTCTCAAACAATGCAGTTGCTGCAGAAGGCCTCTGGCTCTTGTTTATGAATTCAAATCTTGGCTAAGGGTAATATTTTCAAAAGCACATTTATACGTGCCAGAAATAACCAGAGAGTTCCTTGTGACATCAGATGACACAACTGTTTGAATGACGAACATTGAAAAGAAACGTTTACTACTTCTGAAACTCTTACCCTGATGCAGCAGCCTGAGCTATCCTTGGAAAACTGCTCCTTACTTCTTTGAAACAATTTTGAGAGATCTCCTTGAATGCAGATTTCTTTAAAAAAAGCCAGCATGACATATTTTGACTTTCCTTGTTTGACAATATCATAGTTATTTCATCTCAATAATGTAAAATGTGATTGTTTCGGCTGTGCCTTCTCATTTTACTCTGTGCGCTTTTGTATTTCATTATCATATTTCAATGCCACAAAGCCCAGATGGAGTATGTATAAAATTTCATCTCTTGTACATGTTCTGGCACAGTCACACTGAAAATTTTAAACTTTATCACAGTAAAATATTTGACTAGCTCCAAAGCAGGATTGAATTGTTTCAGAACCTGGATTGAAAAAAAAAAAAAAACCACCTCCCCCCCCCCCCCGGTATGCAGCAAAACCAGCTACTGAAATGTCAGATATTTCCTCTGAAGAAATGTTCTGTTTCCCAAAGATTCATTACTTGGTCTCTGTGAAATGATACATTTCAGCCCAGTTCCCAGTGGATAAGCCTTCAGTTTCTCAAAGGACACCCTTGTGTTTGCAATGACCTCATCACACTGTATGTTTGAGGATGTGGTGATCCATTAGGGTTTATCTATGGGGTTAAAGTGAGTTCAAAGGTTCCCACCCGATCCCACTCTCTGTACTTCCCTCTCCCTTTCCCTCACGCAGGCATCATCCTCTTCGACACCTTCGAACTGGACCAATGAAACGAGCTGGGTCAAATGAACACTCCAGAAACCTCCCTTGGAAAAAAGAATTGCATCAGGATACGGACAGAGCTGCCGCCAGCTCCTCTGCCACCCCTCTGTGTGCTAATCGCCCCTGATGTTTGCATGCTGTCATTCTCTTCCGTTACAATCTTATCTGCTCTGAGACAACTGCAACATTAAAATGCCGGCACGCCCGATTTGGTCTCCGAGCATCCTTCCAGAGGGACCCGGTGATGTGAACCTCGCTCCAGGGCAGGCTCTGCCGAGGCTGGTGGTGGGAGCTGGCCCTGCAGCTCTCTGTGCAGCCAGCCTCTTCCCCTGCACCACTTCACCTCGAAAAAATATTCGTATTCCCCCGCGCCCACGTTTATTCCCTTTTGGCTTTCTCAGGGAACTGTAAAGCAGTCCTCGAAACCACGCGGCCGCGACCAGCACGATCGAGGCTCCCATTTGTATCGTAGAGAAGGACCGGGACAGTCTCGCTGCCGACCCTCCGTAGCTCTAACCCCTCAGACACGAAGCGATGAGACCCCCTCCGGCAGCTCCCCGACGGGCCAGGTGGCACAAGAGCCTTTTGTTGCTCCCGGGGGTTATTTCCATGGATGCCCCCGCCCTTCCTTCCCTCGCAGGACCCCGGCCCCGGGACGCCGCTCTTTGTTTCCACGCGCCGAGAGGCGGTCACAGGTGGCCCACGCGTACCCCGCACAGAGGCGACACGGGACGGCGGCGCAGCCCGCAGGTAGCCCAGCACCGCCCTGCCCGGGCGTGCAGCCGCGGCGCTCCAGCGCGGCG
>VZTF01002078.1:725301-781806 GCA_013397755.1 Cnemophilus loriae
GGTAAAGGCGGCGCCGCGCAGGGGCTGGGCTCAGTCTGGCCGCCTGCGGGCTGCGCGGCGCTGCGGCCGCCCCCGGAGTGCTCTGCCCATGGGGCAGCCAAGCCGAGCCCTCGGGACCGTCCCCCGCCGCCGGGACCTGCGCTAGGGCGGTGAGTGCTGTGCGCCTCTCCCCGCGCCGCCGACTTTCCCTGCCGCCCCTCGGAGTCCCGCGGATCGGGGGCGCGGACCGCGCCGCGACCGTGCGCCCCGCGGGAGCCCGCTGCTGGCAGCCGCTCCCGGGGGTCCCCTCGCAGTCAGCGCGGACGGGGGAGGGATGGATGGACCGACGGACGGACGGACAGGGGCTTAAGAAGAGGGATCAGCTCTTGTGCTGGCTGCGCATGGCTGCGATGGGACCGTCTCCATTCTGGCCGTGCCTGGTCCGAGTAGGATGGGTGGAGGAGGAGGTGGTGGAGCGTTGTATCCTGGTGGGAGGATGGTAGGTTACTCGGAGCGTTGGAGGGATAGCAGCCGTGCCGCCTTGCGAGGTGATGCGCAGGCGGTCCCTTGGCTTTGTGGCGAGGGCTTTCTCCCGGCTGTTACTCCATGCAGGGGGTCCGATGTCACTTCTTTCCTAGAAGTGCCCCGTCCTTTTCCGCGTGCTCAGGAAGCGTCACAGGAGGACCACGGTCCCCAAGTGAGTACCTCAGGTGCCTGAAAGGGGAGGCTGAACCCTGACCACTGCACAGAATAGGAGGTCAGCCTCGGTGGCTGAGCATTGCGTCGGGCTGGGATGAGGAAAGCTAGCACAGCTGTGCTCCCCGTGAGATGCAGTCCCGTAGGTGTGCTGGGGAGCCCTTGGGTGCAAGGAGGGCTTGGCCATGGTGGACGGGGAGGTACTTGGGCTGGGGATGGAGGGNCCGCGATGGGGGAGGGAGCCGGGACAGACTCCCTGGCGTCACAAAGGGGAAGGTGAGGAAAGCCAGCTCTCAGCGGGGTCTGCATCCCCGCCAGAGCTTGCACATTCCTGCGTGCTGAGCGGTCTGCTACGCCTCTTGCAGGGTCTGGCTGTCCCATTTGAGCAGGTGCCCTGCCCTGTCTAGAGCAGCAGCTATTAGGCTTCCCTGTTGAGTACAGCTCCGACTGAGCAAACCAGGCTGAGCAAGAAGCAGCACCTTATTCAGCACCTGCTCCTTGCCCTGCCTCAGTGCTGCTTGGAGTTGGAGTTCTGTGAGCCTTTTTCTTACCTGAGCAAGGAACCTGACCCTCTTGCAGCTGCCTGAGAATCAGGGCTACAAGTGATTAAATGGCTACCGTTTAATCTCCTCTGTCTGCAAAGGCTGGGAGTTACAAATGCCAGCAGCAACCAAAGCCTTGTTGACATTAGGGTACCACTAGCACAGCTGAGCCATGAGAAACTACAGCGTATGCAAGAGCACTGGCTATTCTGGGTTTGGCATAAATAACTTGTTCAGTAACTCTCTCTGCAGCAGAGCAGTCTGCTGAATAATGGTATTCAGGGCCTGTGGATGAGGAAAGTGATTTTTAAACAAATAAATAGTAGTTACAATTCAAGCAGGGGAGTCCACCCAGGGAGGAAGTTATCTTAGGAAAGTTTTGGCAAAACCCCAAAATAAACAAGGTCCTAAGACTCAGCATGAAGGCACCTCAACTAGCCCTAGCCCTGTCTCAGTAACTTATCAGATACATAAATACGTATCTGATGCGTGCACAGCGGAGTGCAAGGGACACCATGAACCTGTGGTGTCCCGGTGCCCTCAGCTGTGAGGGGCTGGATACTGATGGCAGCTGGGAAAAGGGAGACTTGGTTACTTTAGTATGTGTATGTTCTTGTTCTTTGACTGCAGTTCGGCGCAAGGTGAAGGGAACTCTTCCGTGGGTAGGTGGTTGTCCCAGCCAGGAGGCTGAGAAGGTGAGGTCTGCTCTACAGTCTCAAGAGAAGCTGGTCCTTTCTGCTTGCGGGCCTGTAGTGAGGTTTTATTGTAGCGATATGGACACAAGAGCATCTCCAGAGATGCACATCAAGGCGAGGCTTGGGGTGGCCATTGATCTCTTGGAGAATAAAGCACAGACATACCCTCCCCCGAGGTTTTCAGTCCGTTTGGAGCTGCTTGGAGGCTGGGGCGTGATCCAAAGGGAAATGTTTTCCTATTGTTCTCATTGAGCATCGAGTGCTGAAGCGTGCAAAATGCCAGGAGTACATCTGCAGCTGGTGTTCACTTGTCCTGCAGCTCTCTGAAGGTCAACATGTAGAATAGTAGGGGGTGGGGGGGATGGTACCACATGCTGGTTACAAGCATCACTTTGAGCTGTTTGGATCGTGAAATGTTCTGTACGATGTGTGTGTTTGATCCTCATCCAGTAAGTCCCCAAATTTCTAATGAGAACTGCAAAACGCCATTAGAACACATAGAGTATCTCCCTCTGACAGGGGCAGGATTGGCTGCCTTCCCACCGGGCTGCCCAGGAGGCTGCACGTTGACCTGGGTGCAGCTGTGCATGAGATGGGGGTGTCTGTCTTCTGAGTGCTACGTTTTTGGCTACAAGCTTTCCCTTGGCACAGGATAAAAGCACACGTGAACCAGAAAGATGTTGAGATTGTTTATGTTTGACTTCTGGCCTGGTGCCAGAGGGAACTGCTTGGTGACCTTGGCACTACTGGGACATTATTTATAGAACGTAGATCTTCTGGGTTTTGTATTTTTGATGTAGGAATGTGAAAATAAGTCTCAGGAGGAAAAGGCCCAATGCTGGCCACAAAATACATTTGGATTTTTTCCAGACCAGGAAAAACAACACTTAAGAGGTGACCAGGTGTTCCCTGTTCACATTGCTTTCTGCCTTCCCTTGGAAAATATGGGTTTGGTGCTGTCGTGGAGATCGCAGGCTAGCATGAGTTCACTCCATGTTTGAAAAGTTCTTGTTCAAGACGCTAAAAGATGTTCACAAAGAAATCCAGCTATAATCAAAGACACTCTCAATAGTTTAGAAATGATAAATGACTGTCTGGCCTTCTTGGGTTTCTTCTGTTCGTGAAACTCTGTGTCATCTGCAAGGCTTAATGCATCTCCATGTGTTTCAGTGTCCATCTATGGTGCTGATTAGTGTGGCTGACCCTGGATGACAGATGGAGAAGAAGAGGCTTGGAGATGCGCAGGGTTTTACTGGAAGGCCCAGCACACAGTGCTAGCCCCGCAGCTCTGCCTCCCAGGGCTCTGGTGAAACCCCAGTGGCAAACTTTCCTTCTGGGTTTCACAGTGTGCATGAGTCTCTCATCCTCATTCTGTGCAGTCGGTACATGTTCCAATTATCTAAATCTGTAAATGTCTTTCTGTCCTTCTGTATGCAAAGTTGGAACTTATTGAGTGTATTTGCGTGTTGGTTTTGATGGGGAAGTCCTTGCCTAGGCTGTACCTGACTCATTTATACCAGACTTTGGCTGGACCCTTCTCATCTTACAGGGGAAAGTCAAAGACCAGTGTCTGTAAGAAAGCTCTACTCCAGATTTATACTGACTGCTGCTGCCATTATGGGGAGGAGAGATCCATCACCAAAACAGGGAAGTTATCAAAACCATTGTAGTTGGGTTTAGTGCTAAAGATTGAGCAGCTTCTGCTGATGTTGGTGGTCAGGAATCGTGTGCTCACTTTCTGAACCTAAGGGGCCAAAATCAGAAGCCTAAGTATAGGGACTGGTAGCTGGCTCCATTGCTGCAGAATTTCCTAGAAGTTTTTGTTAGGGATTTGGATTAACATAATTTAAGTCAAAGGCACAGAGGAAAGCATGGGGAGAAAAGCAGTTAGGAATAAATCCATGGTTCAGTAGTCCAGTCTCCTGAGGAGTGGTATTACAGGATAAGTTGGTGTAGTGGGAGATGCGCACAGAGGAGTGTCAGATAACACTGGCCACCTAATTATTTATTTGAAGGGATTCTGTGTTTTAGAGGGAGATTAGTGTGCAGGCTTCTTTGCAGCTGCCTGCTGCTGCAAACCAGAGAGGAGTCCCTCCTTTTTGTACTAAAATTAGGCAGCAGCACTTTGTGTGGCCCAGAGGGGCAGGTGCAGGCAGAGCAGCACACATACGCTTACAACCCTCTTGTTTTTAGCTGTATCCTGCCTGGGCTGAGAAAGTAAACAGTTTGCGGCTGTGTCAGCAGCCAAACAAGAGACCTACAGAGAAAACCCACAAGTCTTCAGGAAACTCCATGGGTGACTCAGATGGTGTTTTTGTCTGAGTACCCGTTCATTCAGTAACCCATGATGGCAGCAGAAGCACTTTTTGTAGTGGTGCCACCTTATGAGTGAAACACAAATCTCTGGTGCCGGACACTTGTGGTCATACAAAGACCTGGGAAGCTCTTCCAGCCAACAGATGTTATTCCAGGAATTCTACTGCTAAGCCTTAAAATAATCCCAGCCCTTGCTGGGTGCTGCAGTTTCTTTCTGGGCTTCCAGCTCGGGCTGCTGTAGATGGTGATAGATGTGACAAAGAGCAGGCAGTTTCCCAAGGACATCTGTGCTTCCTATCCTTCCTGACAGCCAAGAAGGTGCCTTTAGTTCAGCCTTCCTGGCCGTCTGGCCCTGCCTTGCTGTGTGTGACATGCACCCAGCCAGGCAGCAGCCTCACTAGTGCCCCGTACTGTGTTGCTGCAAGGCTGTGAGAGATGTGTGGGCAACGCTGGAGCACAGCTTGGGTGCAGACACTCTGCCATGTTGTCTAGAGTCCTCAGGAAGGACTGTGTTCTGGAAATGGAGTTCCCAGTCTTAACCAGAGCTCCAGGAAGCAGGCTGTTTTCTGAAGAAACAAGATATCTTAAAGGTCCATGGTTTTAAGTCCCTCTTAGTCTTTCTGTTGGACATTTAATTATAGCTGCCTGGCATGCCATTCATGGTAAATGTTTGGCATATTCCAAGTAGGTAGAAACGTGAGCTACCTCCTTGCAGAGGGGAGAGGGAAACTCAAAAACCACAATACTGAATCCAGGGGAGCTGGGTGGTACTGGCTTTTCACCAACATTTTCTTTGTGGCCTAGGAAGAAAAGTTTCTGTAGAAGCTGCTTAATAGCAATAAAAAGCATCCAAACATTACTCCACAGAAAGCAGAAATCTATCAGGAGTCAAAAGTTGCACTGAACAGGAACGAAGAATTTAGACCATCTGTCTGTGTTTTCCCAGGTTGTTTTCATGGTAAAGTGAGAATAAAATTTTGCTGTCTTTAATATCAGCATTGCTGGTGGAGTCTCTGTAAGTACTGACCATAGATCTGGTGTGTCTCTGAACAGCAGGCACCCATGGTGCATCCTTCCACCCTCCTGCCCTACGGCTCTGCCCAGTGCAACTGTTTTCTCCTTGGTGTGTATGAATGTGTTCTTGCCTTGCCTGCTTGCAAAAACCCATCAGGAGTTCATCCAATCCCTTCCATGAACTGTGACAATATCTACTGTTTAAATCTCTGGACAAGTAGGATGCATTGAAGGTTGATGGCTAGAGGAATAATAAAGCAGTTGAGTTTATCCCCTTCAGCCAATTTATTACGTGCAAACTGAGTGCCTGTCATTAGTGCTTACAGAGAACATGGGGGAGAAGAGGCCAGCCTGAAACCCCCAGAGCCCTGGCTGCATGGAAATGACATTACAGTGAAAGGTAATGGGGAAGGTGTTGACTAAAACCTGACACTTCTATGTCATGAGCTCTTCTAAGCAGGAGGCTGTGCTGTATGTTTGGTGACAGATGTATACACACACACAGAGTAGCGAAGCACCATGTGTGTATACACACATACGCAGTCCTGATGGATGAATCTGATATTACTGGAACTTGTTGTACTCAACTGTCTGAGACTTAAAACTGTAAAAGAAGGGAAGGTCCTTAAACAACCCTTGATAGTAGAGATGGGACATCTGGCAATGCTGTGTTTTCCATGGTTACTTGAGACCTTGATTTGTCAGCACTGATGCTGCTATCACTTGGCTGCCTGAATCTCTCTGTTGCGTCCTTGTCCCTGGGTAAAGGAATCAAACAAAAGTAGGGAGAAGAACTAGTCAGTACTATCTTTATCATTTTTTTGCTAAGAGTTCTCTTGCATGTGCTAGGCAAGATGGAGAGAGAGCTCCTGTGGGACCTCTCAGTTCTCAGATATCACTTGTCACCAAGACTGTTTATGCCACATACTGGTGTCCACCCCTTTGCCTCCTCTCTGCTGCAAAAAGAGAAATCTTGCTTCAGTTCCTTAGGCTGATGTGGGTCCTCCGTGGCTGTGACTAATAAGAGTTACTTAGGACAGCATCTCCATACCCTTCTCTTGCATGTTGTTGTCTAGTTTTTTTATAATCCAAAAGTGTGGCTCCATTCTGTGAGATGGGCAAAAGTGATACAGAGCTTGCCTAGGATCAGGTAGAGAAAAGTTCACTGCAAGGATCTTGATCTTGTCCATCCATATAAAAGCAATCAAAAGCCTAGTCTTGCTTATCATCTAGGCTCTTCCTGTGGTACATGGAAAGAGGTGAACCATTCCAGGGGATGATGCATCTTGTCCTAAAATGGACACCTCTGGAGGTTGGCTCACCCTGCCTATTTCCCAGGGAGCCTGAAAGAGGGAGATGAGGAAATGTACAGATTCAAGTTATAGTTGATGCTTCCAAACTCCATTCTCTCCACCCATGAAGTGCTTTTATTGTGGGCTGGGGGCAGACTGACTCTGTGCGTGCTCCTCACAGTACACATACACTGGCCTTTTGTGGAAGCTGGACAACCTGTCATGCATCAGAGACATTGTCTCTTTCAATCTCCTTTATATGAGTTCCTTTTTCTGATGAAAGCTTTCTAAAGGGTACTTGTGTGCTGAATAGCCATTGTTGCTAATGCATGATATGAAATCCAGAAGGAAGGCTGAGATCAAATGTCACGCACTTCACAGTCGGCGAATTCAAAGAGCCTTGTTGATCTGTGCATAATTCGGGGGTTGACAGCTCATGCATAAACAAACATGTGCACATCCACATACATGGGCGCATGCAGAGTTTTCCCCTGACTCAGCAGCACATAAAATCAAGGTCGGGTGGGTGTGAGTTTCAGAGGGGTGGATGCCGTGTTCATGGGGAAAGCCTGTGGGTTCTTCAGGACTCAGACTTCAGAACCACCCTGGCAAATACAGTTACTTGTTGTTAGTGTGGTGGGCTTCCTTCCGCCTTCCTCCCCTGTGCAGCTCTCTGCTGAGCTGTGGCTGCTTTGATTTTCTGCATCTGGGTTTAATCTGACCATGAGAATCTTCCGAGAGCTTCTGGTATGTGCGAAGGCAGTATCGATGTGAGGTTCACCCCAAGGTTTCCACAGTGCTTTCTCCCACCAGCAGTGAATGAAGACAGAAAAAATTGATGTCATGCTAAACTGGTTGTTAGTCAGGCCAGGAAGGGCATCTCTGCCTCTGACACGTTGTATGTAATGAACCAAGTGCTGCACAGGAGTCCCCAGAGCAGGCTGAGGTGTCACGAGCTGGCACTCATGGGGTACAGTGGCTGGGCCATTGCTTGTAAGATGTTTCACCTACTGCACATGAGCCATATGAACTTCTGTGGCAGATTTACTGTTCATATACAGCTGGGAAAACTGAGGTCTCAGAGGTTTAATGACCCAGTCTTGATTTTACGAAAGGAGCAGCAGCACTGCCAAACCTATAACCTAATAGTTTGGCTTTCAGGCTTCCTACTCTGCATGCTGTGCTGTAGTTCTGTTTCTAAAAGCACCTGGTTTCACTTTGAAGTGCCTCATTGCAGGAAAGGGGGATACTTGTGGCTCCTCCTCGTTCTGGGGGATGCCGTGGGACAGTGCTCCACAGACATGTCCCTGCGCACCACGTGCTCCCCTCTAGTGAGTCGCTAGAAGTTTCTTTTAAGTTGTTTCACCACCGACTTGTGAATTAGCAGAGCCTGTGCTAGCTCTGGCAGCAGCTATTTAGAAGTTTTCCTCTTCTAAATCTGTCCTCCTAACTCCTGTTTGCCCAACGTGGGGAATTTTGCATCTGACATTTTTAGCAGTAACCTGTTGCTATAGAAACTGCTAAGGTGTCAGAGGGAGATTTTTGCCACATTGGGATAGGCTACCAAGTAGTTGAAGTCTGTGTTTTGTTGGGAGGCCTTCTCCATCATGTTTTTGCTAAGCAGCTCCCCAAGCCTCTCTGCATATCTGGGCTTATTTCATGTCTAAGGAGCCATGAGGGAGCAATAAACCCAGAGTTCTAATTGTGTGTGAATGAACAGGAAATATTTTGGCAAATTGTTTAGGGGAGATGTGAGAAGGTGTTCCCAAGCTGCAGTGATGGGTCTAAGTGATGTGTGTAGGGTGGTGTTCCAGGGCTGAGAGATCACAGGAGGTATCAGTCTTTAGGGCAGTAAATGGTTGACCTAGAAGCAGGAGTTAAGACTCTCAATGACATCTCCCAGGAAGGAGTGTGGGACAAGCTGCTCCTCTCACTCCTGAGACCAAAATGTAGGTGAATGCCAGCATACTTGGCTGGTCTGTTAGTCGGAATAGTCTTTACTAACCAGTCAAGAGATCGTGCAGCAGGACCCAAAGTAATTCCACACAAATCAACCCATGTCTCTTATTTGTGTGTGTGTGTGTGTGTGTGTGTGTGTGTATGTATATATAATATATATATTCATATACAAATACATATATTTATATGTACACACATGTACATTTATATAGGCTTAATTTATTAGTATATAACTTATTATTTATAAATTAAATGTATTTATATAAAGAATAAACTTATTATTTTATCCAGGATGTGGATGTAACCATGTATATGGGAAATGCTCTATAACAGGGTTATTGACAACTCAGCTATTGACTGATAGTCACTTGGGCTATTTCATATCAGGCCTGATTTACACGACTTCTGTGTCATAAAAGGAAAGTTTATTGCTTGTATGATGAGAGGTGTGAGTCCTGTGAGTGCCTGTATGCCTGGGACTCAGGAAATATCCTGGCTAGACCAAAAGGCAATCTTCCTGCTTAATGCAAATTTATTCGTCTGCCCTTTTTCCTCCCTATTGTGTGTGCCTAGACTGTACAGCTGGTCATATCATGACAGACTATGGAGATGAGAAACCCTTTGTTTTCTACACAAATGGAAGAAAATAATCTGATGCTGCTGGGGTGTCCTGCAGGAGTTGTTCTCAGGCTGGAGTTGCAAATCGGCCCATGAAACTGGTTGGGAATCTGCTTTTGCAGTTCTGGAGTGGAACAGACTCATTTCATCTTCCGTTTCATGGTTGTAGACATGTTGGTAATGTATAAATCACAGTGTGTTGCATTGTGAGTAAGTTCCAGGACTGCAGATAGAGAACTAATGTTGCTGGAGATGTAGATTATTGTCTTTGGGGAGGGAATCCATCGAGAATGGCTTTGAAATCACTATTTCAGTGACAGTACACAGATGGATGTTGTGCCTGTGTGTGGCTCAGGGGACTTAATGTCCCAAATTGTAGTTTCTTAACAATTTTCTTTTGAGTTCTGGAAAAGGACAGAGGTGCGGGGAATTGTTGAGAATAAAGATCATTGGCTACCTGGAGCATTTATGAAAGTCTCTTGTCAGGTGCTTGGGGGCACAGTGGAAAGAAAATTTGGGGAGGTTTGAGGTTTTCAGGAAAAGAGGTGCCAAGAAGCCCCATGTTACTGTGAAGTGTCCATCAGTGTTGTGGATAAGCAGCACGTGTATGGACTCATCCTTGCTCCTCCCAGGGCCTTTCCACAGAGCTCCTTTGAGCCTCTGTTATGCCTCAGGTGCGAGGCAGAGGAGATGAAATGCAGTTGCATCATATTTTCTGTGAAACTGACCCGTATTACTCTGTTTGGCTGAAGGGCTTTCCTAGCTTTTTAAGCTGCTCTTTTTCAATAGCAAGGGTTGATTTACTTGGTTGAGGGGTTTTTTTGTGTTTCTATGTGTGTGCATATGGGTTTTATTTTTCCTTCTAATGTTTTTCTGTAGAAATCATCTGCAGGACAGATGGCCCGTTAAGCTTCTGGGGCTGTCCCTCACAAGCACCTGTCTAAGGCAGCTGGGAATCAAAGAGGAATTCTCCTCTTTTAATGCCCTTAAAAGAAAAACAGCACCCGATCCTAATATGTCCTATTTCCCTCTCTCTCTCTCTCCCTCCCATCCTCTCAGCTTCCTGGGAGACTTAACTGCTTGGTTGTGGCCATCTGTTGAGACAGCGAGGGGCTGGGTGGGAGGTGGCAGCCAGAGTCTTTGGGGAGAGCAAGGGCAGCTTTGGGGTGATGGATTGCTGTGGCTGGCTGGGCTGAGAGCCGCGGTGGCAGAGAGGAGGATGATGCGGGGGGTGGACTTCTATGTAAGTAACACAGATGAGAGCTGCTGAAGCAGCTGTTGTACATTGTTGTGATTGTACCTTGCATCCTTTGTATTTGCAGCCAAAACACACCTCAGCAGCCAGGGATGGGCTACTTGAGAAGGCAGGGTAGCGTGGCCGGGCTTGCACGTGGGGATGAGTGCATGCGTGTGGTAGATGAAGGGTGAAGTCTGTTTGGCCCCCGTGGCAGGAGCCTCTTGAGCCCATACAGAGGGGACACAGTGGGGCCAGGTGTCCAGCTGGGCACCTGTGGGGAGTCCTGTGTACCCTGCCGGTCACCACAGCTGTGCAGGGCGCCTGCCCGAGCACATGCAGCGTGTCACAGGCTGCCCTGCCAGCTGCTGCGAGAGGCAAACAAGCATTTCTCCCCTGAGGTGCTGCCCAGGCTCGCATGGAGGGGTCAGCGAGTTGCTGCAAGTTGTGGTTGGCAGACCGGCAGGAGTGAGGTTGCTGTGTTTAATTATAGCTCCCGTTTGAGAAACTAGTAGAGCAACAGAGCTTTTTTTACCGTGTTCTGGGGAAACTGAGCACTTTACAGGTTTTGATTGCTATATAACACATCCTGTGACACAGACAGAAACTTTCCTGTGGTCTCTGCAAAAGGAAATTTGAAACCTATGGGCAATAAAATTCTGGAGACGGGCTGTACCTCCCAGATGCTATGGGATATAGCCAATAGTGGTTCTTCTTGGGGCAGGATACTTGTGCAGCCACAGGGACCCTGGGGGCAGGAGCTGCTGCACCCAGGGGCTGCAGAGGAGCAGTGGGGAGGAGGATGCAGGGCTGAGTCTGCTTGGGCTAAAGCAACCCTGAAGCAGACGGAGGAGAGGATGCATGGAAAAGGCTGAGCAGACTTTGGATGTCCTTTTTTGCGTGAAGTGGTGACTGAGTAAGCAACACAAGTTAACTCTTTCCTGTCCAGCAGGCTACAGAGGACTCATTGTCCCCTGCTGAGAAGTGATGCTGGCCATATCCATTACGTTTGAGGTTGCCAGAGCTGCTGTAGGCACTGGGTGCCACTGCCTTGTGAGTGGGGGCTTTGTGGTCGTGGGCAGCTCTGCACCTCTCACAAACAGCATTGGAGGGCATCCAATGGTGTCTGGCCATGAGACATGCTCAGCCTGAAAGGTGAGCTTTAGATGTGTCTGAGGCTCTTGGTGCGTTGCAGATGATTTGGGAGATGATCTGGAGGCACCCAGTGAAGATGTCCTTTGACCTGAGGATCTTGCTTTGCGTTTTCATTGCGTGTAGGGGCAGGAAATCTACTGCCTAGGTTTGTAGGTGTTCCCTAGGGATGACACAGTGTCCCTGTGCCTTTTAGAGTTGCTTAAGGGAGCAGCAGGGCTGTGGCAGGGCTGGGGATGAGCCTCTGGCAAGACATGCTTCCTGCTGGCACTGTGAAGAGCCTTCTGTGCTGAAAGGGCTGGTGTTTATGTGGGAACGGAGTCCTGTGTACCTGGCTTGTTACAGGTGAGAAATCTGAAGTCTCCCTGTTGCTTAGGTGTACAGACTGTGCCAGACGGAGGGGGAGCAGCCGCCACATTCTGCTGCTGTGGTGGCTGAGTGCTAATTGTTTTTACTGCCTGAGCATCAGGTTATTTTTGGCTTGATCAAGTTTCATTCCCAGCTGGCTGGTGGTAGAGAGGTCCTAATAGTATAAATCTCCACGCTTGATAGAAATCTAGGCAGGGAGCTGGTTTGGTCACCCTGGTTTTAGGATGTGCAGTTGCAGAAATACAGCATGAACATAGATTTATCTTGGTAGTTACATGGGACATGGGGATTTCTGGCTCAGGGCATGCTGCACCATGGGCTTCCTGGGGAAACTCTTGTTAGGCCATTTAGATAGGATGCACAAAGATGTTTTGTGGCTCTCAGGTGTGTTTTTGGGTTAGACACAGGGAACTTACCTCATCTCTCAGGATTTCAGAGTCCTGAAGTGTCTGAGGTTGTTTACCAACAGATTTTAAGCATGTGAAAGTGAGCAGACTGAACCTTCATATGTGGTGGGAGAAAAGGAGTCTTGGGTCCCATGCAATTAGGCAACAGTATAATGTTTGCAAGGACCAAGGTACTTGGCAGGTCTGTGGATCCTGTCCTTAATCTACCAATCTACCTGTGTTTCCACTGCCTCTCCTCTTTACCCTGCTCATGTGTTTGAGCTCAGGCTTTCTCAACAGCTCTGTGGCTGATGAGGTATAGGGTCCAGAGCAACTGCTATGGACCCGGTACTGTCCTCACCAGCAATGAGACAGAGCTGCCACAGCCTGGAGGAACACCGGAAGAGCCGGACAAATCCATTACAGCTGCCGGGCCCTTGCAAGAGAAACGCTGTGGGCATCAGCCCATCTATGAGGGCCAGGTACAGCACAGCTGCCATGGCGGGTGCCCCTCTCATGTGCCCTCCCTTGTGCTGCTGCAGTGCTGGAGAACTCCCCTGGGCTCTGCCAGATTGCTCTCAGAGAACTCTAGTATTGGAAAGGGACACTGCCTCTGCTTCATACTTAGTATTGGTTCTCAACCTGTGCTTTGTAGAAGTTGCTCAGGCATGGCAAGTGCCCTGTTAAGCTGTTACAAAGGGCATACATCCACTGCACCTTCCTGGATAATTCTTAGGTGTGGCAAATCAAAGCAGGCTCAAGATATTGAGTTGTCTCGGGCATACTGACTTAGGAAATCTAGAAGAGGAGAACAAGAATCCTCTCACAGGCCTGAACGTGATAGAGCTGAACAAACTTGTGCCCAACTCAAATGTATAAACATTTCATTGTCCCAGCTTGACTCCAGTTTCATACTCTCTTCCCCTGCTTGCGGATTGGAAGTGCCATCAAACCCTTGGATTAAGAGGTTCTGTAGTGCCATCTCTTTAATTCAAGCACCACTGCTTTGTCAGGTAAAAGGCTGCACTGTGGATGGCAGTGCCACTGAAACAGCATCCAGCTTAGCAGCAGGCAGCCTCCCCATCCCCGGGGCCCTGGGGAGCCATGTCCTCCCAGGTAGGCAGGTTGCCACCCACGAGCAGTTTGGCTCTGGGTTGTGGGACCTGTAGGCAGTCAGCTCCAGGCGCTGCAGGAGCGGGGTCTGGTTCTGCACCTCTGCGGTGGGTGCGCAGCTCTGGCTGCTGCAGCGCCGTGGCGTGTGCAGTTGAGTCTCCTCTCTCCCACGCTGCAGAGCTCTCCTCTCCAGATGCTGGGAGGGAAGCGGAGACGTTGGGGGAAGAGCTGTGGAGGTGGGGAGAGATTGAGCTATCATTAGCGTGGCACCAGTGAGGTTTCTTTGCACCACTAAGCAGTAGCTATCAAAATTGAATGCGGTATGCTGAACAGCTGAGCAAGGGAGCAGACACTGAAAACAGCCTGTGAAGAAAAGGCATCTAGGAGAAAAAAACCCTCTTTCAGCTGCACTTAGGCACTGCCCATCACAGAGAGCTGTGGCAGGGAGTAGGATTTGCCTGTTTATGGTGGTTGATCTGCACAGTCCCTGGAATGCTTGGAAAAAGGATTAAGGAGGAGAGAACTGCAGGAGAAGGAGGAGGTGGTGGTTTCCCTTTGCAAACGCACAGGCTAATAGAAACCATCCTCTAAATTGTCAGTGTGTGTCAGGATACATTAATGTAAGTATAATGTTTTCAGATCTTCAGCATCTTCTATCTGAATATCACTGAATTAGCGCTAATTGCATTCTTTAGCTCATTAGCCATTAATATTCAGTACTCGTTAGGCTAGCTCTGTCTCTGGACGATAGAGGTAATGAGATGTGGGACTGGCTGCAGGGCTGTGCCATAGCTGTGCTGTAGGAGCGTGGGTTTTTATACCAGATTGCTTTACTGGCATTTGTGTCTGACCTGTGTTGTCCCAGCTCTTGGCCAGTAGCTTACCACAAATTAGTGGAAACTTTTAATGGGAGAGCAGTGTTAATGATGATGTGGATAAATTTCCACCAACTCCTGCCCTGAAAGCAACTGGTGAGACAAATGATGAAGGCAAATTTTGATCTTTTGGCCTTGAGCCAGTTGCTAAACTGCCTCTGTAATCACAAAGCGGTTTGGTGCAGTCTTCATTGGTGAGTCATGGAATCTCACCTTTCTTTGCTTCTTACTCTCAGGAGAAATTCTTTATTACTTTTTCTTCCTTCTTTTTTTTTCTTCCTTCTTTTTTTTCTTCCTGCTTTTTTTTTATCCTTCCTTTCTTTTTGTTTTTCCCCGTCTCATCTTCCCTTCCTCTGGCATTTCTGACTATGAGGCCAGTGCAGGAGGTGTGGGCATCAAGCTTTCCCTTGCAAGAAACCAGGAAGGATCCAGAAGTGCAAGGATGGCATGACCAGCACACTCAGCACCCCAAGTCCTGTCAAGACTAGCAAGCTTCAGGTCTCTTATCCCTGAGGGAAGCCAGTAGGATGCTCCTGCTCAGGTGCTCTGCCAGACTTTTCCCTCACTTTAGACATGTGGAATGGCCTCAGAGTGATCCTGAGGCTCAGAGTGAGAGAGAGAAGCATTCACCACGGGTGTTGCTTCAGGATTGGAACGGATGGCTTCAATCAGAAAATGCTGGCCTAGAAATACCACAACAACATGTCTTCTCTGGTTTCAGCAGTTCTGGTGGGAAACCACTCAGCATCCAACCTTGTGAGTCTGGGTCAGCCAGGAGCAGAAAAAATTGCAAAAACTGCAGCTAGTTAAAGAGGTCACGCTTTTCTTTTAGACGCATCACTCTGGCTTGGGGTGGATTTTGTGTGCAGATTATCTAGATTTGAATACACACAATTTATTGTGACAGTTTAGGTTGGCAAACCACAGACATGATAAATCTTTCAAACTTTTCTACTGTCAGCTACCATTTGAGCTTCCTGCCTTGTGCTCAAGGGTACCCTGAGTATACAGCTTCTGCCTTCCTCCTGAGCGGTTGTTTCCCACTGTCCCACTTCTGAAATATTTCTAGACCCTGACTGCTGCATCTGGCTTCGTGCTGCCTTTCCAGGAACCTGGGCTTAGTTATTCACTGGAATAAGAGCAAAAAAACCCACGACCAAGCAAGCCTGGCTACAATCCAAAAGAAGTACCTCCAAAGCACAGAGTAGCTCAACTGGCTCACTGAAAAGCATTTTGCCTGGTCTGCTGAAAGGATCTTATTAAACCCTTGACCATGGGGTTCACCTTTTGCACCACCCCAGCAAGACCTCTTAACTTTGCCTTAAAGAGAAAGAGTTATGTTGGGCGCTTGCAGACAGGACTGGCTGTTCTTGTCTGAACCACCACAGGGAAGGGTTTTCCTTTGAGAGGGAAATCCCTCACAAGGCACTGAGACAACATTTGCATGCACAATGCCAAAATAATTGTACGTAATTTTATTACTTCCCAAAGACTTGTGAAATATTTAGACATCAGCATAAATTTTCTCCTCCTGGGGCAGCTCTGGGAAGGCTTGACTGGGGCATGGGGCTGCTGGTGCTTGAGTCCGACACTTGCTTGGGCTGGATTAGCTGTGCTTGGTGCCTGGCGGGTATTTCTGTGGGTCTCTGCAAGGGTGAAGTGGCAAATTAAAAAAAGTGTTTTGTGTTCAGCTGAGCCAAGATGAAATGAAGACAAATGGGAAGACAAAGCTTTCCAAAATGAGGGTTTCCAGTGTTTTATGATTGTGGGATGAGACAGATAGATTTCATGGGACTCTACACCTGTACCTTTATACCACATGCCAGGGCAGAAGTTACCCTTTTCATCATAACTTCTCTCAGTTGCCTGTATTTACTTATCCCAGATAGTATCTGTAGTTTCTAATTGCCATCATTTCCCAGAAAGCAACGTGTCTTCAGGGAAAATCACGCCTCTAGCTTCTTGTTGGTCAAGGGTTGATATGTACTGGCACAGCATGGTGGCTGCAGCATCTGAGGGGGGACACACAAATAAATACCTGATACTTGTTTGGGGTTTGACCTGAAATGGCAGCTGAAGAATGTGATGTATTGCATGGGAAAAGAAAAAAGGCCAAGTATTACTTAATGACTTTAATTCCCCTAGTCTGAGATGCACTTAATTCCTCTAATCTGAAAAACAGCAAAGAGGTACTGTTGGGCATTGCCTCATGCAGGGATAGACAAGATTATGGTTTGTAGGTCAAAAGCATTTATAACTAAATGTCCATGCTAAAACCACTGTACTCTGATTTTTTTCTTTCCTCCCATGGCAGATCCCGGTGACGGCAGGATCAGCCTGAGATGAGCCACCTGTAACTGGGGCTGGCCTCGTTGCCAGGGCTCCCTGCCCCGCAAGGATGAGGAGCTGTCTGCCGGTCTAACAGAAAGATTTTTGTGGCGGTGGTTGTTTTACTTTCCCCGAACCTCGTTAAATTTAATGTGACAGCGGAGCCACTTCCTGCACCCTCCTTGTGCCACCTCGCAGCCAAGGGCTCGGTGGGGCAGGGCCACCACCATGGCAGCGAAGCAGCCCCCGCCGCTGATGAAGAAGCACAGCCAGACCGACCTGGTGAGCAGGCTGAAGACACGCAAGATCCTGGGCGTCGGCGGGGAGGACGACGATGGTGAGGTCCATCGCTCAAAGGTGAGGGCAGCTGAGAGGGAAGCCCGTGTGCAGTAATGATGGAAAAGGGACCTTCTCCTGGGCAAACCTGGGTTTGCCCATCTGTGTGGTTTGGGGTAGTCACAGCCAGGCATTGTGAACAGGAGCATGTTCACATGAACACAAACAGCTCTGGGCAGTGTGCACATGAGAGCAGGACAGATACTGTGACACCTTGAGGGCTCTGCAGGAGCCTGTGCTCCATCAGGATGTTTCATGCAGGTGATGTGTGTGAGGAGTCAGTTCCCTTCTGACATAGGTAAGAGGAAATGAGTTAGTGTCGACCCTTCCCCAGCTGCATGCTGCAGGTGGCTGATCCCAGTAAGGGAGCAGTAGAGGCTGCAGCTCCTGATGGAATCAAGGCAGGTGTTGGGACCAAGGAGTCACAGATGAATCTCTTGTCCTCCTCCTTCCTGCCCTCTCGGAGATAAAGTCACATGTGGGATTAGATATGTGGCTTTGGGCTGATGAGTACTGCCCAAGGACTGGGGAAGGATCTGCTTAGCTTGTGCCTTTCATTTGAATTTGAATTTCAGATTAGCCAAGTACTGGGAAATGAAATCAAGTTTGCAGTCCGGGAACCACTGGGACTCAGGTAAGCTACTAGATCACCTTGGAGCTGGGTCATCTAAAGGGCTCGGCCACAGCATCCCTGAAAGCTCTGGTTTCTGACACCAACTCTGCTACTGTGCCAGCATCACTTCTCCCTGCAGGGGCTTCTTGGAGGCTATGGAACCAGACCAGCTCTGCCTTCTTTCCCCCATAAATCAGCCTGAAGCCCTCAAGTTCTTGTCTCATTGCATGTGCGGAGAACTACAAGGGCTACGTGGGGCTGGAGGAGCTCCTGTTCTACTGTGTGACAGGGGTGGTGTGTCCTGTGGGGACCCTGCTCCTGCACCATCCTCTCGGCAGGGTCACTTCCCTCCTTTGCTTGGGTGAGGGGGAGTCTGGCTCTGTCTCACCAGCAAGGCTGGTCTGCATGCTGAGGCTGGAGCTAGGGGGATGTGGAAAGCTGAGTCCTTCCATGGGAGGTTTCTGGCTCTCTCACTTGTGCATGGGGGAAGGACGAAGGCTGATGAATGAGCAGGCAGCCAGAAATGCTTTGTGAAGTATGAGTGATGGGGTCACTTCTAAGCTTATGCTGGGTCTTCTGTCTTCCCTCTCATGCAGGGTCTGGCAGCTGGTTTCCGCCATCATGTTTTCCGGGGTCGCCATCATGGTGAGTGAGGGATGTGGTCCTGGCAAGAGCCAGCTCCTGACTGCCAAAGGGGTGTCCCAGCACGGCCCTTCGGTCCCTGGCATTTATCTTCCTCTCTTGCCTCCAGCAGCTCCTACTGCTTTCTCCTTCGAGGCCTTTGCCCTCACTGTGTCTCAGAAATGGGCTTTGCCAATTGGCAAAGTGTCCTTGGCAGTTTGTTCCCGTCACCAGAGTCTGTTTTTGTTAGCAGGGCCCATAAACCAAGGAATGGCAGCCTTGGCCACAGAAACCAGCTATGCAGCCAATAGTTGACAGGGTGATATTTCTGCGCCTCCTTAATTCCCAGTTTCCTGGCCAGTGGCTCCAATCCCACAAAGGCATGATGCTGGAGTGCTGCTGCCCAAGAGGACATGTTTTGGTGGCCCCGGCCCGTTCAGGTTGCTGAGTTTCTCTCTCGTCTCTGCCAGGCGCTCGCTTTCCCTGACCAGCTCTTTGATGCCATCTTTGAGGAGGAATCGGTGAGCAGCAAGACTCCCATCCGGCTCTATGGAGGAGCCCTCCTCAGTGAGTGCCGTACCACTGTACCGGGGCACACTGCTGCCCCACAGAGTAAGGGGACAGGAGGCCAAAACAGCAGCAGGGGGCAAAGTCCATACCCAGCCGGACACCTGCAGCTGGAGAGCAGAACATCCGCTGTTAGCAAAGAAGTTGCTGAGGGGTATTTTGAAAAGCTTGGCTACTGCTGCTTTTTCTTAGCAGGGATTCAGGCATGCTGCAGGTAGGGTAAGAAGTGTTGTGCAGGCTCTGAATCCCCAGGGGAGCGCCCCATGTACCCCAGCAAAGGGAGCCTGCAGGGGGGCCCGGGGAGGGGCGCTGGGCTGCGGCTGGGGCTCCGTGGGAGCGGCAGGGGAGATGGGGCAGGCGGCGGCATCTCGGGAGGGGCCCAGGAGGAGGCGGGCGAAGACAAGGAGGTGCGGGGAGCCGGAAGAAATGGTGCGGGAAGGAAAAGGGGCCCGAGCCGCGTCCTGCAGCGGCACCGCGCGGGGCGGGCGGGAAGCGCGGCCCCTGCCGCTGTCCCGGCCCTCGGGCAGCGCGCCCCGCTGTCCCCTGCAGGCATCGCGCTCATCATGTGGAACGCCCTGTACACCGCCGAGAAGGCCATCATCCGCTGGAGCCTGCTGGCCGAGGCCTGCTACTTCGCCGTGCAGTTCCTGGGTGAGTGCCCGCGGGCCGGCCGGGCTGATGAGGAGGAGGAGGAGGAGGAGGAGGAGGGGGCCAAGAGGGGGCGCGGCGGGGAGCGGGGATCGACGGTGGGCAGGGCAGCGGAGTGAGCAGTGGTGGAGCATCTTCCCTGCCAGCTGCTTGCCTTTTTCTCCCCCATGGAATAGCCTCTGCCCTGAGCTGCTCCTTGAAAGGTTAAACGTCCCCCTCTGACAGTTCATTTATTTTTCTCCCTGAAAATGTCCTGGGCTTCATAGCCACCACAGGTCATTGCTGGAGCAGGCTGCCTAGATGGAGGGTCTAACAAGAAAAGATTGTAGCAACCTACACTAAAAAGGGGGATGTTCAGTGTTACCAAAACAGAGCATAACAGTTTAGCTTGTTTCTAGGGAGCTTATCTATATTTAACAATGAAGGGGGTTCTTGTATGTGTGTCTTGGTAGCTCAGTGTGTAGCTGGTTTAGATATGAGCTATGTGTTGGTGGCCAAAAAAGAGAGGTGTTCGATAGAGGCGATGTGTGTGGACTGTGCATATTTTGTAGATGCTCCTAAAGTTGAGAAATGCTTATCAGCACTGAAGTGTCCAAGCCACAAAGCAAACTCAGAAGGATGCGGCTCCCAGATTAACACCTGAGCATAATGGAAACTCACATCTGCTTGAGTGACTGTTTCAGGCTGCCTGAATGTGGGGCTGCCTTGAAAGCAGGGTTTCTGTAAGGGAGAGCTCTGGGATCCATGGCAAGCTTCAAGGCTGTGAAAAGAAGCTAGTGAAGAGCCTCTGCCATGGGTTCACTGTGCATGTGAATGAGCCTGTGCTGAAAGCTCCTGTGCTCGCAAGGATCAGCAGTTCCTGCCAAAGCTCTACGTTAGAGGGCAGCAGAAAACAGCTTTGTGCTATTTGTCTCCTTTTGGTTTTGCATCACCAACCTCTGCCTTGTCTCCCTCTTTCTCCTCCAGTTACTACTGTCTCCCTGGTTGAGAGTAGCCGGATAGCCACAGGTGCCGTGCTCCTTCTGATCAGCCGAGCTCTCTTCATCCTCATCAGCATTTATTATTATTATCAAGTTGGACGTCGTCCCAAGAAAGTCTAATTCCTGGGCTTTTTGTTATGGGAAAGGTGGGAGGGGGGAGTTTGTGTCGGTAATTTTGTGTTATAATTATAATTTTTTAAAATTTTTTTTTTGTTAGTTCCTTTTGGTTCTAAAGTAGTTTCCTTCTTTACCGGCATGAATCGGTGTGTAACCCAGTGCTGGTGGCATTGCCAGGTGAAATGGGGGGAGCAACATCGGCAGGGCCCCCCAGCCCCTCTGCAGGAGTTGAGGAGCAGCGAGAGGAAGGCTCAGGGAAGTGTGTGGGCCTGGCAGGCTCAGGGAAAAAAGCCAGTTCTCTAGGGGGAACTGGCTGATGGGATCACAGGCTCTGAACCCGCTGGAACAAAGCACAAAATAAGGCCAGCATATTGAAACCAAATCCCTGAGGAGACAGGGCAGTAAGACAACCAACAAAGGACTCGGCTACTCTACTTGCTAAGCCTTGCACCTCCCCTGGTTTACAACCCGTTCCCCTTTTAGCAAGTACTGACTGTCTAGGTAGGTGAGAGATGGATGGGGTCAAGTTCAGTGCTTTTCAAACAGCTCTTCTTTCCTCGCTGCCAGAGGTGCATTTTTGTGTAGTTCATAGTTTTGCACCGGATGCTGTGCAAAGTTTGGCAGGAAATACAGCAAAAGAAGAGGGAGAACTCTTGCTTGTTCCCTCTGCAGGGACAGCACTGGGAACAGTGGAGCAACTTGAATTACAAGATGTGAGAAGTGAAGGAAGCTATTGGAAATAGCCCATTGAGCACAAAGACATCCCCTTGTTTGGGGTATTTCATGAAGTTTCTAGGCTGGGGTCCTGTCCCCTTCACCCCAGAACACTTCCTACAGTTGAAGCTTTACTAATGGTAGTAGCAGTGGATGCAGTAGCAGTGGATGCTTTAGTTGAGCAGGGGCTGGAGCGCTGTTGTGGTTAGCAGAGGACTGCAATAGTAAGAGCACCTGCACAGATGCTTGGGTCAGCGAGCAGCCTCTAGACATGGGCCCTGGCTGTGGGAGATGGTGTTCCAACTCTGCTAATATCTGCAGGCATCATATCTCTTCTGACCTTGAGAAGAGAGGACCAAAGTTTGTAGCATTAAGATATTTAATACTTAACTGGGATGAAGAACAGCAAGGAGCGGAGCATATGAAGGCAAGGACAGACTAAATGTGCTTTAGTACTCAGTGGCCAGTTTTTCCAACACCTCCTGGGCTTAATAGTGTTGACTGCCCTGCTTCCTAGTGCTTTCCTTGTGGATTATCCCTGTCCACAGATTGAGGCAGAAATTTTATTCTCTATGGGACTAAAGCCAGAAGGTCTGTGTACAGGATATGGACTTCCTACTCATGCACTACTGTTGACTGGATCAAAGCATGCCCTGGAATGTAGCTGACGTTCCAAAAGCCCAGTAGGAAGATTTCTCCACAAACAGAACTGCTTGTGTGAACAACAGTCCTCAAGCCACTGATAAGACTGGGATCTACAGCTATTGCTATTTAATATCTTAGTAGAGTTAGAAGAAGGTAGTGGGTAGTTATTGTATGTTGTGTTAGTGCTTTTGGCATTTAGAAGCAGCTGCATAAGCTTGGGACACTGTGTGCATTGTACTTACTGGCCATGCAAAATGTCTGTCATGTAAGAATATTGGAAATTGTTGAATCAGGAAACATCACAACTGTAACTTAGTTTTTTGCCTAATAAGTAAATCAAATGGAGAGGCAACATCCAACAGCAGGCTAAATTCTGGAGCCTTATGACAATACACGCTTGTCAAGCTGCTTTCAGCATGTCCAAAAATGATACTGAGCAACTAAAACTTCTAATTAAGAGGAGTGTCCCTGTTCAGATAGAAGAATCGGGGTCTAAGAGGGAAGCCTTTCCTTGTGAGGCAGGCAGTGATCAAATGCTGGCTGGAGAGTATCAGAAATTAGACCAAGTGGTGCAGCATGCAGGAGCTGGAGCATGGCATGCTGTGGCTATTGCTCTCCCCCTGTGCTTCACCTGCATGGGCAGCTGCAATGGCCACAGTGTGGCACTTTGGCTGTAGTTGTGGGTATAGGTACGTGAAGTTTGATTCTTTGTGTTTTGGGGTGTCACATGAATGTATACACAGATTGATGGTTGGTTTTTGTGGGGGGGGTGGGAAATTATGTTTCTAGGACAGACAAGTAAAATCTACCACAGCAAAAGCAATCTTATAGAAGAAGGAAAGGGAGGGTCTTCCTCATGCTGCCTCCCATCTGTGTCGGCCACAGGTCCTATGAAGTTAGTTATGACTTGGGTCTGATTAGCGTACCTTAAAATGTCATCCCATAGGTGAGAGAAATGAGTTACTGCACTATGTGAGAGCAGTACTCCAAAGACTTCTTGATGGTTAGATTAGGTGGGAGGGTGGGAGAAGCTTTACAGCTCTCCAGGGTAGCTTTAAATAAGGTGAGATCAAATTTCTCTGGTCCCCTGATTAGCAGTTGCCTCTGCAAAACTTGAAATAGTCAGCCACTTCTAGGTTTGCCAGTCAATGGCTTTTTCTGCTCCAACATAGAGCAAAGCCTGGGGGAGTGGCCACTTAAAAGATTTCATGCTACTTGGTACTTGGTGGAGAGATGAAGTTGTTTTATTTTGATGCTTTGTGCTCCATCTTGCTATAAGTGGACCATGTAGAAAATAGGGTGCTCTACACCTCTTCTACAACTAAGCTGTGGCTTCTGGCATGTCCCTTCTCAGCAGCAAGGTGCTGCAGGAGAAACTGCCATGCCCACTGGAGGTGGTGAGTAAGTAGCAGGTGAGGCCTAGGAGAGAGTTGCTCAGGGTGGCTTGAGGATGGAGCCCAGGCAGAGCAGCTGCAGCACTGCCAGAAACCAACTGCACCTGGTTGTCTTCACTCTGTTGTGAATGGGGAGAAAGGGAGGAGGATGCCCAACCTTTGTACAGAACTGTGTTCCCAAGGACACAAGTGCTGGCATCACAGTTGCAGGTGGCAGTTGAGAACATAATTTGGGATCAAAAGCCTGAGGTTTTGATTTTGAAAACTTCAGGCTTTGCTACTGATCTGCTGACACAAAAGCTCCATCTCCAAAGGCCTCAGTTTCCTTATCTGTTACATTGTGAGAGAGGCCTGGGACTGCTGTCATCTCCCAAGGGAGACTGCAATGAACTTCCTGCATTTGTACAATGCTGTGCAGGACTGGGGGTCTACTCCCCAGAGGATTGTGCTCCAAGCAGGCACAGGCCAGGACTTAAAGCTGACCCCCTTTCTCTGCTACAGATGAACCCAAACCATTGCATTCACAGAGCCCTCACTTTGGAGGATGAAGAAAACTCATCATTCACATAACTCCCTACATCGTCTTATTTGCGCCTAACCAATATCTGGCAAACTGGAGCTGGTGACACGGGAGAGGCTCTGTCTGTCCTAAGCTGGCCTCTTTTCTGGTCAAGGGTTTTTACTTGGGAGGGTGTGGGTGGGGGTTGGTGGTGCAGGGGAGAAGGGGACACTTCAATTTATACCTCATTTTAGCTGCTGTACCTGACTTTATTTCTCCTCTGGTAAGAAAGTGACTGTACTTAACACCAAGCAAATAGTGAAAATTAAAGCTGTTTCACTTCACTGTCACAATATCTTTCTTTTATTTTTTTGGGTTTTTTTAAGAAATGCACACAAAAACCGTGCAGAGAGTGCTTCAGGCTTGTGTTCTGGTTTATATTACCAAAAAAAATTTCCTTTCAATATAAAAAAGCATTACAGTAGGGAATACAGGATAAATTAGCTCCACTATCTAATAAAAAGAACATTTACATTTTTTTAAAATAGATTTCAAACATTATTTCACACGCAGCCCTTTTCCCAGGCATTTGTGACAGTCATTGGAGCATTAAATAGCAACCAGGAGGCAGGGATGCTGAGAGGGGCGCTGGGGGCTTGCCTAGGCTGGTCTCTACTACTCCCTCCAAGGTGCTTGGGCTGTGGTCACAGTGCTACAGCGAAGGAGACAGCAGCTCCTTCTGCTCTCTTCAGCCTGCCCAGCATTCTCCAGCCAGCAGTGACTTCAGCTTGAGCCCCTGACCCCAAAATACTCACCAGAGCTGTTAAAAACAAATACAAAAATACAATTGCTGCTTCTGCCTACAGTTCTGAAAACTACTGTACAACAGAGGGGGCAGCCACGAAACCAAGGGACAAAACCAACAACTTTACATGCTTTGCCATACAGTGGGAGTCTGTTTTCTGGGCTTGCTTGTTTAGTAAATTCCCCCAAGGAAAATTCCTTCTGCATGTTACCAACTGCTACAGCTCCTCTCAGACTTGCAGATATCTTTACAGCTATCTCCAGTTCTTGTTTGGAATTGCTGCCTGGCCTTTTGAGCTGTGTTCCCAGTGGCACGTGAGCCGGCCTGCAGAGAGCATTTGAAGTCTTCATACAGCAAAGAG
The DNA here is from genome assembly GCA_013397755.1 of Cnemophilus loriae. NCBI lineage: Eukaryota > Metazoa > Chordata > Aves > Passeriformes > Corvidae > Cnemophilus > Cnemophilus loriae. Next base: position 750,170 of record VZTF01002078.1, read on the forward strand.
CAGTGGGGGATCAGAAAAGGTAGAAGAGGAGAAACAGCTGTGCATAGCCCAGAATAACAGATGAAGAAGAGATCCTTTTGAAGATACAGGGATTACCATTAGGGAGAAAGGGAAAGCAAGAAAGCTAAAAACAGACAAAGCAATGAGTACAGAATTAGGAAAGCCAAAGAGCAACAAGCCAGCAGAGCTCATACTTCAGGCATGTATATTTAGTACTTTGTGCTCTGGCTGCTTTGGTCCAGTTCACCCAGCTCTAACAGGTTTTTTCCCCTCATGCCACTGGTGGCAGAAAAAGGCTTTAAGGCTTTTTTCCCCCTTCAGCCACCCACCATGCACATGTGAGGATATTTGCCAGCCAGGCTCTGACCTGAGAATTCTGCATAATAAACTGAGGGGAAAGGAAGAAACTGGAGGCTGGGGGAGGCAGTTCTGCTTCTTTCGATCACCTCCAGCCAAATTACCAATTCTGCTGACAGTTTTGTGCCTTCCCTGGGAATTGCTCTCCCAGAACAGTCACTGACACCAGCTCCTGAGGCAGAAGGAGAACAGATAAGCTCGCCTCCTGCTCAGCCCATTCCCTACAAGACTGGTAGATGGAACAGATTTTTCTTATCTTAAGTGCAGCACCTGCTGTCCAGTACAAATACTGCTGGGTTTTGGCTAACAAAACTGTTTTTCTTTATTAAACAACAGACCAGAGTTTAATGCTAAAATGCCTCATTACAAGAAGGTCCGAAGGGAAATAGGTCAGAACAGCTTTCCACAAAAGCTTAATGCAACATCTGATGCTGCTCAGCGGCCCTGGCCACATATTTGGTTGCTGAAATATGCTGACTGCAGCATGGGGGGGCTGCAGCTCTACCTGCACAGCCGTCTCCTGCCAATGGATAAATTGTTGTTCTCAAATGAAGCTTGGAAAAGCTCCTAATGCCTCCTTCCTGTTCCCTAGTATCCTGATTCCCCAGCCTAGATATTTAGCTATGATCTTTCTCTATTACGGCCCAGGCTTTCTGCTGCTTTCCTTCCTTGCCTGTAGCCTGTGCAGTGCCGCTGGGAGAGCTCAAGGGACACAGCCCCAGGGGTCTAAGGGAACAGCCAGAGGATGAACATGGTGCTGCTGCAAAACCTGGCCACAAAGTTTAATGCTCTGCTGCTTCTTTGCCAGAGATTACAGCTTTCAGAGGAGCTGTCTTGAGCCTATATAAAAGCGCTCCCATAATCTGAGCCTATAAAATCTGTAAAAAGACCTAATCTAAACAAGAAAGCACAGCCCCTTCTGTCATTCCCCAGGTAAGATGAGTTTGGGGTCAGGGAAAAGTGACCAGATGGACAATTAAGGCAACAGGGATTGATGATTCCAGATGAGAAAAACCAGTCACCTGTCCAAGTCAATATCCATGACCATAGGAGCAGCAGCTGGAGCAGTTTGGCTGCACTCTGGGTGCTCTTGGAGCCTGCCTGGGTGCTCAGCAGCTCCAGCTTAATCTCTGACCAAGGTTCAGTCCCAGGCATCTTTCAAGTTCACTTCCAAATGATTGAGCAGATGACACGTTAGTTAAATAACAAACTATCTCAAGGGAGGAAACACTATCAACTAAAACAATTCTGACTTGATGATTGCTTTCATCGTGAGCCCATGGGAGAATCTCAGGGGAAATTCTCTGACCAGAAATGATTCCACCAGACTGGTCCAGGCAGACAGCATGGGAGTGGCTGACAAACTTCAGCCTCTTCAGCACCATGTCTGTACCTCCCCTCAGGGCTGGAAAAGCATGCAGGAACCACTGCAAATATTTATGCTAACAGAGCACCACAAACCATTTTTTTGCAAGTATCAGAGGAAAGGCAAAGGCTGACAAGATTTAGACATTATATCCTCCCGTTTTCAGGAAGGCAGCAGTATCAATGATGCTTGACCAGAGCCATTATTTTTCCCAGGAGATGGGAACACAGCAGGGAACCATTTGGTCTCTTTCACAACAATGAACAATAAATCTTAGTAAAGACAGAAAGGTAGGCACCAAACTCTTGACCCTCAGCCAGCCTTAGCTGAGTCCCGTTGCTAGGTTAGATTATGCTGCCCCTGCTTGGAGTTCTGGAGAAAAGCCAGGCTCACTGAAGTGCTTGACTTCTCTGACAAGTTTCACGTGACAGGGGCCAAGCTTCCACTGAAGAATGAGTGTTTTCATCCTGTGGCTGGAAATTAAAGCCAGAATCATGCAAACGCAGACTACACCTGCTTAGACAAGCCACCGCTGCTTGTTTCAAACCCACCTGGACAGTCAAGGCCAACCTGTTGCCTTATCCAGCCCCTGCATGTCTGTTCTTGAGTCCTTTGTTGTCTAAAGCACGGTAAAGTGGTGAATAGTAGGCTCAGCCTGGTGTGAGAGGCAGCTGTGCTCATCCTCCCGCACCCCCACCAGCTCCTTCCATCTCTAGTGCAATCGGCTGCGCTGGCTCCTGCTCCACGGCTGCTGCGGGTGGCTCTGGGCAAGGGTCCGGTGTACAGTGTAGTGCACATCACCTCAAAGTTCCAGCCCCTGAAGTACAATCCTTTTGGTCATTCATATATTACAACCCTCTTTTTTTCTTTTAATTTTTTCTCCCTGTCCCATTTTGTTAAAAAAAATAAAGTTTTTTGGGTGTTTTCAGGTTTCATTTCTTCGGATTTTCCTTCTTTCTTCTGAGCATGTGGGGAACATGGTGGTTCATGGGCAACTTCTTACTGGATCCCTCGAAAGAGACACATAGCAAAGATCATGGCAAACAGCTGGGAAAAAGAGGAGGGGAAAGAGGGCAAAAACAAAACAGAGAACCGTAAATGTCAGCTGCATCTTCCAGAAGATCGGCAAAGCCCTCCCTGGCCCTGGGACCAACCCCATTGCTCCCTCCTGTCCAGCAGTCAGTGATGCAGAGAGGAGGACTCTTATGACCCAAGGGAGGCTGTGGCAAAACTCTTTTCCCTGCCCCTCCCCCTGCCCCCCCCAAACTGTTAGTGGCTACAGCAGCAGACTGGCTTCCTTTCCAAGCTGCCCTTGGTGTCACAGGGGTGCAGGATCCACAATCCCTGCTCTGCACATCACTGCTACTGCCTGGGATGGGCACAGCACACCCTTTGTGGGAGGCTGCTGGGCCTCTCTGCCCAGATGTCTCTCCTTTGCACAAGATGGGGGACTTTAAAGGTATCCAGCCTTTTCCCTGTAATGCCACAGGGACATCATTTCTAAAACCATGTCTAGTGGATGCCTGTTCCTCAGAGACATCACCAAAGAAGCAGGTACTAATGCAGGACAGTGGAGGTGCTCTGGAGCCCACAGAGTTTCAGGCTCTAAACAGAAGGTTTTAAAGCGCAGGCAGGGTTTGAACACGTTAACCAAGTGACAGATCAGTCAGCTTGCCGGGGCCCTGCGGCAGTGGGAGCAGTGACTGTGCAGGGCCCCGTGGCGAGCAGCGGGTCCCCAAAGCCCCTGTGGCCAGCACGGCAGGGCACGCACTCTGTGCAGGCCCAGCACGAGGTGGCACTGCAGGCGTGTGGCATCAGTTATTTCCCTGCCTTTTGTGTCAAAGGATCAAGGAGCCTCCTTCCAGGCAATTAAAACTACAAGTTGATAGCCGGCTTGCACTTTGCCAGAGCACCTTTCCCTGGCGAGGGGGAGCACCTGCCCGTTTGCCTTGCTGCTGGACATGTTACCGACACTGCTTTCGTTCCAGTCAGACAACAGTAAGTACCTCAATAGCCAACACTCCGATGGCAAGGGCTCCTGCCAGGTACACGTACGTCTCAAAGGAGTTCAGGATCACGGTGTAGCAGCCCTAGGAAAGACAGAACGTGGTGAGACACACCTGAGCAGCACATTGTGTTGTTCTCACAGCAGAGCCCTCACTAGGACACCAGGTGCTCTCAGACCCAGGCACCACAAGCACGGCTCCCTCTCACTGCCTCATCCAGCCCCACGGCACAGGAGGCAGAGATCCACGGGACAGTGCTGGGGAGGGGGAGATTTTGCTGTAGTGTGGTGGGAGTGGTTCACACCCCTCACTGACCATGAGGAACTGTGAGTTCTTGCAGGGCAGACACGAGCGGCACAGAGAGGAACTCCATCTGCAAAGGGCAGAGACTAAGCACAGAGGAAAGGACACTCACTGCAGGTGACGGACATACCAGAGTGGCTAGGGAAAAGGATGATTTATTTAAAGCCAAGGCAGGAGATTCTTGATTCATCTCTCACAGCCAGCAGCTCTTTAGCAGTCCAGGACCTTTTCTCTGTGCTTTCCCCCAAAAGACGCTGGCTGAACACCTGCTGATCTCGCTATAGAAGAAGAATTTCATTAAGAACTGAGGGCCATGCGCTATGGCAATTATTCCACTTATGAAGCATCGCCACCATCATCCTTAATTAAATTTATTATTGCTAATACAATTAACAGCAGGTAGATCTTCCTTCAAAGGCTTCAGGATGTTTCTGGAAATCACTAGCTTATCCTGGCCTCAGTTTTCCCAGCCTAAAATTTCAACCCACTGGGAAATTTCTGCAAACACGTGACACATAAAGAGAAAAGTAGATTGGAGTTTGTCCAATATGAAAAATACCTTCCTCTCCACTGAGACTATACTTCACACATACAATTTAATTGTATGCCTACTGCTAGGCTGTTTCAAGCACCTCTTTTTTTTCCTTCCACCCATAATAAAAGTGTTGGAACTGCAAAGACAGCACAGTAATTATGTACCTGTGTCCATGCCAGACCCTGCTCACTGTGAGCGGAGAGTGAGGGAGGGCATGGAGAGGATCCACTCATGAGGCCAACCCAGGGGACCCAGGCTGCTGGAGCAGTAACTGAGCTGTAAAAACCATGCTCTTGTCGACATGAGACTGCTCAGCATCAGCTCTCTTCCAGCCATGTTTCAGCCAAATTTTCAGAGAAAAGCATCCAGCTCAGCAACAAATGTTTGTGTGCTTGCTAGACCTCTGACCTTAAGCCAGCCTCCAGCATGCTCTGTTCAGCTGGCTACAGACAGGGGTGAGCACAAGTGTGCTCAGCACTGTCCTACCAGCATGGTGTCCCAAGAGCTTGACTTTGCTCCAGCAATGCCTCAGTTCAGCTCTCAGTTGCTTGGGATTGTCTCTCCTATTTTACAGGAGTGCACCACTCCGTGCTTGATGACACTCGCAGTGCACACAGCTTCTCCCACCAACACTGTAGTGACAGGGGCTTGCAGGAAACCTTCCCTTTCCATGGAAGTTGTAAGCCTCAGCATCACCACTCGGAAAGAACTCTAACCCTCTTTCTCAAAATGCATTTCCCTTTCCCTCCCTGCTGTCTGTCATCTCTCTCCTCCCCATCTATTCCCAGCAATCAGACCTGGCAGAAGCAGCGTGGTGCTGACTGCTATGATCTCTCACCCAGAGTGCCTTTGCCAACCATTTCCAGCTGCCAGCCAAGGAACAGTTCACATGCTGCTTCCAGACTCCTTTCCTCTCTTTCTCAATCTGCTCTTAAGTGCTGAAAAGAGAACCACTGCCTAGTCTGGAGGGAGAAGGAGGCTTGTACATACGGTCAATACAGAGCTGAGTTGGTTTAACTAATGCTGAGGTGAACAAAGTCAAGAACTTTGCTGTTCTTAAACAGGGAAGTTTCTTAAACATTGGGCAGGGGTGACATTGTAAGGAAACTTGATCCAGTGTCAGTGGGATGAACTGTCTTGTCCCAGTCCAGTACTGCAAAAAATTGCCAAGTCAAGAGGCCTGGCAAAAGAATCACAGAATAGAACTATAGAATGGTTTGGGTTGGGCAGGACCTTAAAAATCAACTAGTTCCAACTCCTCTGCTACAGTCAGGAACACCTGCCACTAGGCCAGGATGCTCAAAGCCCCATTCAACCTGGCCGTGAACATTTCTAGTGATGAGGCATCCACAACTTCTCTGGACAACCTTTTTCAGCATCTTACCACCCTCACAGTCAATAATTTCTTCTGTAATATCTAGACTAAAACTACACTTTTTCAGTTTAAAGCCATTCCTCCTTGTCCTATCATTACATGCCCTTGTAAAAAGTCCCTCTCCAGCTTTCTTGTAGGCTCTCTGTGGGTACTGGAAGACAGCTATAAGAAATGCCCTTTTTCTACACTAAAGAGTAAAGAAGCAGAGAAATGCAGCTTTCCAATACTTCTCTTCCTTGGAAAACAGACATGGTTTTCTGTGGCTGTTTAACCCTTGATGTTTTTATTGTATCTATTGACTAAGAGTCTTTGTGAACTAAATTGGAACCACTGCTTCAGCCAGTAAGAGTCAACTCCATCCCATCCTACTTGACCTGTGCTGGCTTGCTAATTAACTTCTTGAAGGTAGTTCTAACCTTCAGAAACACAACAGAACTTGATCTAAATTTTCACCTTACCTCTCAATCCCTTAGGAAAATCTTCATATTTCTGATGATACAGCACAACATGGACTTAGCAGTGTATGCAATGAGAGGGGCTTTTCAAAATCAGCCATATGCCATCACTTCAAAAGCTGTCAGCAGGAGTGTAATTAGGATGTGAGGTACAGTCAGGACCCACCAGATTCACTAGCTACCCACGGCCACTGCAGCCATCTCTCTTCCCACTGTGAAGCTCCTTTTCCTAGTGTTTGGCCTCCCTTACCTGCCGGTTCTGAAACCTCTCGATGCCTAATAGGCAAGCTTCCTTGTTGACAAACATCCCTTCTCGGCTCTGGAGCTCTCGCTGGCAACAAGCCTCCGGTGTCGCCTTTTCCAAAGAGGAGTGTGGAAGATGAGGGATAGCTTCAAAATCTTCTGGTCCGTTCACTCCACAGCAGGCAAACTAGGGGAGAGGCACAGAGAAGAAAGGAAGACAGAATTGACACCTTTCCCTGAAAGCAGACATGAGAAATCTAAGACCTATTCTCACAGGGATCAAAGCTTTAGTCAAAGCAGAGACAAAACAACCATTGTTTCCAAAGAAGCGGGTTGTGCTTGTACCTTGGAGCTTCTGTTTCATTAAGTCTTTCTATGAAGTCCCACTGTTTCTATGTCATACTGTAGATTCTGAGGTACTACTGGGAATATTGCTGCAAACTACACAGGGCTTTGGGGCATATCCAGAATGACTTGCTTGAGATCACCCAGCAGTACATTCCAGACTTCCAACCACCCTTTCTCCCCACAGCTAATGGCCAGGATTGTTGCTGCCCAAAGGCACTGCTAGGTGATTCGAGTAAGGTCCCTCTTTAGGATTCGAGTCAGATGCTTTTTAAGGATTCAAGTCATACTCTGACTTCGTCTCCTTTCAGTCAGCAAAAGGAAATGTCTTTATTAAAGTCCTGAATCAGCATGAAGGGCAGCAATCATCCTTTCCTTTTAAGATTAAAATTGACTTTTCATCTGCAGAGGCTGACATCCTGCTTTTCATTCCTGAAGGGATACACTGTGGGGTGTATGGAGCACTAACACATGTGTACACACACATACACACACACACACACACACACAGACTGAACTTCTTGTGGTAGGTAATAACAACTGCAGCTCCAAAGACAGTCGACCTGTAACCTGCCCAATTAGGGGTGTAATAACAAAGTCAATTTTGATGGCTAATATTTCTGTAGAGAAAATATGTCATTAGGTACGCTCCTGCCTAAGCTGCCGCTAACAAAAAAGCATTAGTTAGTGCCAGCTTTTGGCTGCTGTTGGCTGGGAATAATTCTGAAGCAGTCTGCAAGGTGAAAGGCCCAGAGCAAATGCAGTGATACCCAGTTGCAGACACCTCCATAGCTCTCTGTGCCCAATATTTGAAAACGGAGGGTACCCATTTAGGTCCAATGCCTCAGGCTTTGGCAAATCAGGTGACCCTGATGCAGTCACTAGGAGTGTCTCTCTCAGGACTGATGACAGCTTCATTTGAGGAAGACTGACTGCCAGCCAAAGTCTCACCTCCCTTCAACCACAAGCCCTGGTGCTAGGCTGGACACGACAGGATGGTTGGAGCAGGCTGACCCTGGGAGAGCTGAGGGTGTGGGCTGAGCAACGTGTTGGTGGCCGCTGACCATGGGCAGAATGGGACTGGTGCAGTCTGACTTACTGTGATCATAACAGAGTTCCAGGTGGAAGAGAAGACGTCCGTGTCGTTGTTCCTCTGGTAATGCTTCTTCAGCTCCTTGGTGAAAAACTCTCTGGTCAGCTGAAATGCAGACAGGTGGAAATGTAAAGGCTATTGCCAACACCTTTCCCAAGCAATTCCCAAAGCTCCCTTCTGTGAATGCTGGGGGTTCTTTGGTTTTTTGGGTTTGTTCTTTTTTTTGCAAACCTCAAAGAAGAAACATGTGAAAAGCCATTGTCTGAGCCATATCTATGTACAGGGTGAAGGGTACCTGTTGAATAAACCTGTCACTCATTAAAATCAGGGACTGATTTATATCTATACTTCTAAGATAATTAAGATAATGTTTACACTTAAATGTTGGTGGGTTTTAGTTTTTGGTTTTTTGGTTGGTTTTTTTTTTATTATTATTTTCAGCATTATTTGAAAGTTTTTCATAAATTGAAAAAGGCCTAAACCAGATTTTAGAAAGATTGTAAAATCCACACCCAAACTGTATTTTCACTTGCTGTACTTCATGACGTCTGCAAGCAAAGCATGATCTTCCATTCCGCTTTTCATTCAAACCAGTTAGCTTCCTACTAACAACAGTGGAACTGCTCTGAATTTACTTCCATGTGCAAGAAAGCAGAATGAAGCCCTAAAATGAAACTTTCTGGAAATGAAAAAGAAGTAAAAAACATATAATGAATAGGAACTAGTCAAGTCAGCTTATGAATCAGAAAAAAACCCATTTGTTTGACAATGCTTTTGATTATCTAAACTAACCTGCATACATGAAGGAAAAAAATCCTCTTTATATTTGTGTTTAGATAATTTAAACATTTTTCCAAAGGTCAATAATATAAATTATTGGGATTTCATTTACCCACATTTATATTCACAGTAAAACAGCAAAAATGAATAAAGAGTTTGTCTCAGAGTCTTCTCAAGAAGTTAGACACCTTGAAATTACATTTACTTAGGATGGCTCTCTGGAGGAATAGTAAACATACAATCCTAATAATCTTGTGAAACTGAACATCCGAGTTCAATCTTGCTGCCTTTCTGTCATTTCAGGACAAAAACTTCAAGTAATCCTCTTTTCATGTTCCCAATAGGTCTTGATTTTTGTGGTCCCTTCTCCAAAATACCTTGTGATTTGTGATCCACACAGGCAAAACGTTCTGCTACTGCAAAGGCCACAGTGAAGGGGGCTGGACTTGGCTGGCTACAGCACTGCTGTGATGTTGCATATTTGCAGGATCAGGAATTAAGCTGCCTGAAAAATACCCTTTTTGTTCCCCCCTGTTGTTCATACAGCACTGCTGACGCAGTAACAGAGACTGCTACAAGCTGGTTTCAGGTTCTTGATATGCAACGTGAAATATCGCACATACACATACATATGTATGAGCTCTATGGGTGGGCACAGAAGCACAAGCACAAAACTATTTGTTTCGTTTGTGTCACAAAATTTAAGGACAAAAAAGAAAAAAGGCTGTGGTGACTTTTAAAAAGACCCTGGATACCACCTAATATTGGCTTCTCTTTTACAAATAAAAACAAAGGTGAAATGTAATTACTGCATCAGTACTGGGTAAAACTTTGTCACAAATATTTGAATCATGCAGTTAGCTCAATCTCACTACCTTTAATTAGTTATGCTGTTAAATTCCTAAATTACTTTTTTGGGACAGATATTCACTCATTTTTTTTGCTTTTGAATATTAAAATACCAGAGGACATGGCATTTTTCCTTTGGGAATTTGGTGCACTGAGGGAAAGTGAGGTTAGAAGATGTTGAAATATGTCCTCGCTGTTCTCCTTTCCTTCCCTTTCTCTGCATATTTTATCCACACAGCATCCAACCCTACAGATAGCAGTACATTTTTCCGATGCTCGTCTGTTCCTGAAGCACAGACTTTGAAACTGATATTACCATTGGTAATAATCCCAGCCAGCTGCCTTTGTTGGGGTCTAAAACAAAAGAGTAATTTAAATATAAAGTGAAACCTTTATTTTGACAGCAGCAGTCCCAGAGGAAATTGTTCAGAGTTTGTGTGTGATTTTTACAACACTTGGCCTAAAACAGAGCCTAGCCCTGGAAAGGTACATTTGCCAGGAAAATAACTGATTCCATTTTGTTGGTCTTAAACTGCTTATCCTGAGCATCTCAAGTTCAGAAAAATGGGGCCAAAAAAAAAACCAAACCTACTTCTTTTAAAAAATTGCTGACAAAGGAAGAGGAAATAAGACAGTCCTACTGCCATGCCCATGGCCCTCCTCTAGCTGAAACAAGTACAGGCCCTGAAGAGGTCTGCGCACATTGGATTTTTATGGCAAGAACCATTCGGAAGGGAGCAAAGGACCTACTGATAAAACTAGAGCTTCACACACAGCCACAGCCATGAACAATAAGGAGCTGTTCAGCTGTGTTTTGGGCGGGGCACCTCCAGTGCACCACATGCATGCATACATTTACATGTCAGTGAATGAAGTGAGACTGTTTCTTCACACTGGTTCAAAAAAATAGCTTCGCTGGGATTAGTGCAGCCAGATAAAAGGGGTTTAGGAAAAGGAGGGCATTTCTGCACAACACAGGCATGCTGGCACTGCCCAGGAAGGTCACAGCCTTCTCATGCCTCGCTGTGCTCAACAATACTGAATGCCGTGCAGGAAGCTGCCTTCATGGAGTCAGCTTGGGAAACAGGACACACTCCTACCCATCTACATCGGCCTGGAGCGTTCTGATGTGTCTGGCACAGTACAGGGCATGGAGGTGCAGTCACCAGTGCTGCACTTCCCACTCCTGCAGTGCCTTCCATCTGAGAGACCTCTGTCCGCTCAGCTAAGGAAGGTTCATGTTCTTTAGCTTTTACTTTGTGTCTGAGGAACTAGAGGCACCAGCAACCAAGATGACTTGCTTATTAAGTGTTAGAACCAAGACTAAAAATCCAAACATCCAGACTCCATCCCAAGCCCCGCCACTAGACTCTTCTGTTCCTACCATCCTGCTTTCTTGCTTGCTAAGACATTTCACTAAGAATCAAATATCCCTCCAGGGTTTTTCCCCACTCAGACCTCTGAAGGGTGCATAAAGAGCAGTTCCTATTGCTCTTTCACAGTCTCTCTCTAGTGTTCATGAAAGGCATTATTTTATGGGGGAACTTCTAGATGAAAAAAGGTTCTCCACCCCAAAACCTCCTTTTCTAAGGAATAGAAACTCTGGTAATCCCATAGCTGATTAACAGCAGCCTTCCTCTTCAGAGGCTGGTTTTAAATAGCTCTTTGGAAGTGCAGCAGGACTTGCAGGTCACAGTAGCTCACCTTCGTGAACACCACCTTCCTTTACCCCACCACCTCACTCTGCTTCACTGACTTTTTCTCTCATGTCAAATCTCAGCAGAAAACATCTCTTTTCTCCTTTATTTTTGCCTCTCGATTTCTCTCACTCTCTTAGTTGTTAATAATTTAACCCTGTTGAGTGTTTGGGAACTGGTTTGGATGTAAAACTATACAAGAGAAAGCTACACTGAACATTACTGTAAAGCAAACAGATAAAGTGTATCTTTTGTCTCATTTTATACACCCAGAGAGGCCACAACCATATGGACTGGTGCAATGGCCATCACAGAACCCCGCTTGGTAAGCTTCAAAGAAACTTAGATTGGCTAAGTGTGCATTTGCCACCACATGCCCTGAAACTAATTTGTTTCACAAGGAAGAGAAAAGCACATCTGATCTTGAACTTAAATTGCTACTGTGAAGAATTCTTCCCAACCTGGGGTCAATGAAAGACCACCTCTGTCCATCCATGTAGCTCACCCTGACCCAAAGGTGACAGCAAAATTGGCCACAAGTAGTGACCAAGCCAGAAGAGCTACCACCACAATATACAGCAACACCAAAACAAGGGCTATTTTTTCAGAAGAAACCTGAGGAGAGAGCAAACCACAAGAACTTGCAGATCAAGTTTGACTTCTGCATAGAGCCGTCTCCAGCTATGCTGAGATCTGCCGTCCTTCATTCCTTCCCATTTAAGCCCTTCCTGTCAATCATTCTGACAGAGTGGGAAGCGTGATACAAACAAGGAGACAAGCTCGAGAAAGATAGAAGTTTGTTCCCTTTCAAGTTTTATCTCACAAAACACTGCCAGATGCCACAGAAGTCTAGAATAACCACTGCGACCTTATCTTGCAAGAAAGCAGGACCTTCCGTGTCCTGCAGCTCCCAAGGGAGTGGAAAGTACCAATGCTTTGCCCAGAAGCAAGCTGTGAGCAAGGAGGACACGTCAGCAGTGCAGTCACCCCACACCCAGGACTTGCAGCAAGCCTGGGCAGTTTCTTGTACCTTTTACAGGTTTCCCACAGAGAAGGGGGGAGGTGGGAGCCATCAGCTGACAGCTGCTTGCCCAGGCCCTGCTCCCCAGGGACCGTGTTCTCTCTCTGTCACAAAGCACATACCTGGGTCTGCAGGGCAGTTTCTACATGTGCGGTCTGCTCCTTGTGCTGAACCAAAGGAATTCTCTAAAAACTCCTAACAGCAGAGCTGTAATGACCAGAAGACACCAGACCCCCCATGCTGCAATCTATTTATAGGTGTTTCCATAAGGGCATGGTCTCAAAGCCTAAACTGGAATGGGGCACCCAGTCTGAGTGCAGTGTGCCATCCCTTCCCCACTGCCTTCAGATGTGAGGCAAAGACAAACGAGCACCAGCTCATAAGTGGAAAAAAATCCTCTCACTATCTCCCCCCAAGCCCACTCTACTATACAAACACCACACTGTCTTGCTGTGAGCTTCCTAAGTTTTGATTCCTTTCTCTCAAAAGCTTTTTAAAATTAATAAAATTAAAAGTGTATCCTGGTTTAACAGAATCATCATTATATATGGCCCTTCTTTGCTCATGATACATTTCTCTCACGTTCAGTACAGCAAATGTGCTGTATGTTCTCTTGCTGCTGGCAGAGGCAAAATAAGCAAAATAAATACTAACAGTCATTAGTGACCACCTCTACCAGCCAATATTTTTTCACAGCCATCACTCAGAGAAGGACGGATCTACTTCAGTCAGGCTCTCCTTTTTACATGTGTGAACATGAAAAACAATGCACAGACATTTGCTGTTTGGAGAAAGAAATGAGACTGTGGTTACTACTACTGCAGTAAAAGTTTACTACTAGCACAGGGGAGGGGTCATGGCCATATATATCCATTGCAGAAGAACAGAGAAAGGCTACATCATATGAAGCTTTGGAGAGAAGGATGAAACTAAGCAGGGCAAAAAGTGGGGGGAGATTTGCTTAGGGCAGGTCGGAGGGTATATCTTACAAGCAGCATTGGTAGGAGCCTGGTGAGCAGCAGAACACGGAAGTTCAAGAATTAATATGATTAGAAGATTCATAAGAGATTTTTTGCACTGCAGAGCAAGCATTGGCTCTGTTCAGAAAACAGTAGTTTTCAACTATTAATATTAAACACGTTATATTGAAAAAGGAAAATAGTTGCTTTTAATCATAGTGTGACTTCATTATAAAGCTTCTCTCTGATGGAATGTGCAGCTGGTTTGGCTGAAAGAGAGTCAGGAAGACTTTAAGGGACTCTAAAAACTTCAGGAATAAGTAGTCCCCCCAGTGTCCCCATAAACATCCATCCTGCACTAGCCAGGTTAGTTAGCATTCCATGACATGCTGGCAGTTCTGCAGACTGAGGGTAGTAACAAAGGAGGTTTGCTGATGTTTGAAACAGTCACTCTACAGACAAATCAGCCACTGTCTAACACACTGCTCCAGCTGTGTATAATCCCACTGGGGTGCAGAGTTTGCCCACCATCGGATACTTACATTTTCTCTGAATATAAAAGCCAGGATTGCAGCTGAAAGCTCCGCCAGGAAGATTAACAAAATAAACATGAAGAACTGGAAGAGAGAAGATAAAAAAAACACAGACATAGCATTAAGTGTGTGCAATAGCTAGTAGGAATATGGGGTTTTGCTAACCACAAAAGATGGAAAAAATAACTAAGGAGACTTTCTTTTGCCCCTGACAGTTAAAAAACCCTATGAGACAGTCACTTGAAGCACATACTTTCCCTCTCTAACCTCATCACAGGACATGTGAGCTTGTGACACTTTTGCCTGTTTCTAATGAGTAAAAACAAGTAAGGTTACAGAATCCATAGTATCCCCTGATAAATCCAGACCAGGTCAAAACGGTAAAGCCTACTTTGATGGAAAACTTATATATAATTGTGGACATGCTCACGCAGGGTTAAACCGCCCAAACATAAGTATAAGTATCACATGCAGATGTACACACACCCCTGATCTCAATACAAACAACACAATTTTACTGTAATATAATCACAGTTTATTTTGTGTGGAAGGAGTATTATTATTGTGTGGAAGGAGGAATATTTATACCTATGACCACAAATGGACTGTTTTCATTTCAGGACAAAATTAGCCTTGGTTAATATCCCCCTCCACACAATGGGGTTGCACCGAGTTAAGTACTAACCACACAGGACCTCTACAGAAAGTTGATAACACATCATAATAATTTAATTTGATTATGCAAGTACCATCCCTGTCTTGTATGGTATCCAAAGTGTGCATATTCACATCCTTAAAATAAGGGCACACTGCAGACTTGACAGAAAGCACAGCCTGCAGATTAAGTGATAGTAAAAGGGAAACAGGCATCCAGGTTGAAGTAAAACCCTTACACTTATGTCATCATAATTTCAGGAAAAGGGAAGGAAAGCAAAACAGACAGGCATATGGCTGTTCAGTCTAAGCTGGAACTGTATTTCATCCTGTTGCCTTTGCAACCTTCTGCTGCTTTGATCTAAAAGTCCAGTTTTCAGTCTTACCAAAGGCACCTTGCTTCGGTGATGTTACCAAGCCTGAGTGATCCACTGTGCCTTCATCCCCCCCTTCACAAAAGTAAATCAGATGCACTTAAGAGGTCTCATCCCCAGAGACTGACATCCTGCTGTGAGGGTGCTGTTCCCGGGACCTTGTCTACCCAGAGCACTCAGGTACTCGGGAGTGTTTCCAGCCCAGGATGAGTGATGGAACTCCTGTGGGCTCCCACTTCAAATTCCGCCTGTTCTTGTGACCAGTTCTCAGTTACACTGGCGCCTTGTGCTAATTTGATGCTGCTTCAGTCCATATGAAACAGTAAAAAGAACAGACAGGGATGTGCCCTCTAAAATTCTTAAAACAATGAAAGCTGGTGCTGAGGAACAGCTATAGGAATGGAGCAGAAAGTAGCTAGATTCACACTGTCTCCCAAAATGGCATTTATTTCCCTTCTTGTAGACAAAATAGTGGACTTGAGAAACCATAAGTCTGAACTAAGTGGACGTTTTTTATGTTCTTGTAGCCATAAAGAGAAATTACCATTTGACTCAGCCTGTCTAAAATTCAAACAACCCAAGAATTAGCCCACAGACTTTGAGATGATTTTACAGAACTGAGTAAATGTGAAGATACTGACTCCGATTTTGTCATTGTATGAGAAAGGCGAAAGCGAATGGAGAACCCTGCAAGACCACATCATATGGAGGGTAATAAACTTGGTACATGTTACCAACGAAGGTAGACAAAGCAACAAGTAAAAATAAACACAAGAGAAGTCTGGATGGGGCTTTTTTTTGTGTGTGTGTGTGTGAGAAGTTTATAGAAGGTCTTTCTGAAACAGAAAACAGGCAGACAGGGCCAGAAGTACTACTGTGATCCCCAAGCAATGATTTATAAACAGTGTCTGAAAGGCTGTGCATTGTGCACTTCGATAATAGAGAGAGAGTTCAAACTACCTGCTTGCAATGGGCAAAATGTTGGTTTGTTGTCAATTATCAGAGCTGTAAGTGATTTTTCCCCACTGGAAAAGCACATGCACCAACCTATCACATTTGTCTTCCTGCTTCTGCAGTGGAAACAAAAGAACATGAGCCTGGACTCAAATGACAAAACAAGAAAAGTCAGATGAGCAGAGATTTTGGTTTTAACAGCATGCTGTTGCTTGATTTTGTTGAACTAGTTAACTCTCTAATTTATTCTTACTGCTGGAATTTTCTCTGTGGCTTCTTTTTTTCCTGCTCAGAGACTTTTAATTTCACCACAGGAGGGCAAAGAACAAGTGATGAGAATGAACGACGCTTTGCAAATTCACATCATCATCCATCAAGGGATCTCAGCATAGTCACTAAGGTCTAAGGTGGTGATCAAGTGATTAATCCCATCACCCTGCTAATTGCATTTCATTTACTGATTACTGCAGGGCACATGTTCACCCAAGCTCCAGCACAGGTCTGTGCAGAAGTGGAAGCAGTCATTCCCAGATTATCCGTGATAAGCCTCATTATCATTCCCAAACTGATTTACACTTATATTGTGCACTCTGCATTACAGATTTGTAAGTTACAGTAGAAAAAAATCCACAAGCAGCCATTAGGGTTGATGAGGAAAAGATGGATCATCAGTGTTTCAGAACTTGCTCCCATTCTGCCTTTGAAGGAGAGTCAAAATCTGCTTAACGTGTTTTCCTTCCAAAAATTAAACTGATTACTGATATGTGAGAGCACAAAGGAGCCAGCTGGTTAATACATGGGATACAGTAATCTCATATTCAGATTCAAGCTTGATACCCAATATTTGAACACAGATACTCCCCACATCCAGTGTGAACATCCTGAGAAATGGGATCTCTCATACTGGTCAAAAATCTTGCCTCAGCTCCAGGTGATGGTTACAGGAGTTTTCACAGGAGTGGTTTATCAGAAGTTTCCACAAATTATTGCTTCGTATTGATTTTTTGTAACTCATCCAGCATTCTAGTTTCAGAACTGCTGTTCCAAAAAGAGCAGCAACCTCCTTTAACTCAAAGGACCTGCATTTTCATGCTGTGAAGTTTGAGGGGCTACTACATCCATTTTACAGGAGTGCAAGACAGGATGTCTGCATTTGAAACTAAGCCAAATGAAGCTAACATGGGCTGTTCTTCTAACAAAGCTGAATTCAGTCCCTTGGTGTAACGTTGTATGTGCCACAGTACTTTGGATTCTGATTTTTACAGTGTTGTTTTGCAGTCAGAGGACATTCAGGACAAGTTATTCAATGTCTGATTTGCAGGCCATTGTTTATTCCTTTTTTTTTTTTTTTTGTGAGACAGGTCCAAATGCCAGGAAATCTAGAAACACTTCATAGCCTTGTGCTTAATGCAGCATGTTAGGTTCCTTAGCGATGGTGTTATTTTTTACCAAAAGTCAAGCAGCTTAATGAAGAATTAAAGTTCTTGCAAATGCTGAAACCAGAACCTAGAGAACATGCATCTGTCTTGTCCCTTCTATCTTCTGTTTACATTTGGACTAAAAGCTTCAGGCATACATTATGCATCACTGTGAAATCTCACTCAAGCAGCTCTCTGGCTCATCAATTCTTTAACAACTTTGTAAGTGGACTTGATTTGATCTAGCAACTATTCCCCAGGTACCACCCGCACAAAGACTTACACTCTCTTTTGCAAGTGTTACCAGTCTCTCTGGCATGGAGTCATGAATCTTTTGCCTATTCCATGTCTAAAACTCACTCCTATCAGACTTTGGGTTTCACAGATGTTTTAAGATCAGCTGATTTTAACATCAGCTGGTATGGCCCCAAAAAAGAAGTTAGCAACTTATTTCTTCTCCCTTGGTATCAGCACAGATCCTCATCCAAGTGCTCCACTCTGCTGAACATGAGACAGCTGGCTGTTTAGCAGAGTTGATGTTGATACCAAAAGCCCTCGAAGACCTGACTGATCAAAATGGAACAATAATTCCTTATCCAGTAATTACTTTTAGAGTTTCTCCTAGTCTAGGGCATTACTTCCAGCCCATATTTTTCTCACATTTCTTTCGAAATAAAATAATAATAAAGGTAAATAAATAAAGCAGCAGGGCTCAGAACTCTCTCTAGGAGTAAGAAAAGTAATAACCACAAAATTGAGTGTACTGGAGTACAACTAAAACACATGGAGAAACATTCAAACCTGCAACTGACGTTAAATCAGGAAAGATCATGGCTCAGAGCTCCCTTTCTCCAGCCAGGTCACCAGTTTGTATGCAGCAGATACGGTCCATACTGAAAATATTACTCTCCCATTCACTTACAACAACATTTGTCATCAAACTTCACTTTTAGTTTCTTAATCTGACAGGGACAGGCTTTGAAGTAACCTCAGACTCATTGGGCCTGATCCTTTCCATTTTATT
Organism: Cnemophilus loriae; assembly: GCA_013397755.1. Lineage (NCBI taxonomy): Eukaryota > Metazoa > Chordata > Aves > Passeriformes > Corvidae > Cnemophilus > Cnemophilus loriae. Next base: position 768,511 of record VZTF01002078.1, read on the forward strand.
AGGTTCCTCTGGGCAGATCTCCACAAACTTCACAGGTGATGCATTTGTTTTTCTGATTGACTTCTGAGATGACTCACTAGAAATCAAACCCACAGCGGCTTCCCCAAAAGGCCTCTCATTTGCAGGCTGTGAACTCAAGGCACATGGGAGCCAAGGGCCAGAGAGAATCTATCTCAGTGAAGCCACGCTCATCTCCAGGAAAAGATGGGTTTGCATTCAAGAAAGAGGACTTTCCTGTCCTGTTTAAAATTAGAGACAAGCTTTTTTTGAACCATGAAGCAGCTGTGCAAGACACAATCCTAACAAAATACAGTAATAGCAAGAATTTAAAAAAAAAACAAAACCAAAAACAAACAAACAAACAAAAACAAACTACAACAATCTCAAAGTGCCACCAGACCCACTGGGAGAAACAAAAATATCGCAAAAAAAAGAAAAAGAAAACTAATGGTCTTTGTCTTTCAATACATAACTGGCAATGCCTTCCAGCAGGAGATAATGGCTGAAAATCCTGCAGTATCAGAACTTGGGCGGAGTGGGGGGGCAAGGGCAAAAGTGACTTACTTTAGCTCTTTGTAATTACTGATGACCACCATGGGCTGAAATTTAATCCTGTCATTCAGGGGAAAATTTGTCCAAAGGTAACAAATCTGGTTCATTTTAGGAGCTGAGAAGGCTCAGGGAGTGACCAGCTATTGAGAGCAGCAATGGCAGCAGTGACTGCTATGATGCAGTTCTGAGCTGGGCATTTCTGCTGGCATGGGGGGGGCTCCCTTGCACAGGGGCTGTGCTCCAGTGTTCCCTTCTTTGTTGTGAACCCCTGCAGAATGAATCTACAAGTGGAACAGTGGGTTTTGAGTAGCCAAGAAAGGACCATTTTTGGTCACTTTATAAATGTAGAAAAAGCCCAAACGACCAAATGGGGACAATTAGAATGAAAGCTTAAAAAGGTCAAAATACACTCCCAGACTGGGCTCAAATCTATATAGGCAAAAAAGCAAATTATCTGTATTTCTAGCAGTGTGTATAAGTATCCTAAGCCTACTTATTACCTAAAGGAATAATGTCCACAACAACAGACACCCATTCCTGCACTTATCACAGCACCATCTATCCAGTCACCCCTACGGGAAGCACCGAGAGGGCGACAGAAATTGCAAGGACACTTACAAATAGCAGGAGGCATTTGTTCTCACGGATGGCGCCACAGCAGCCGAGGAAGCCCAGCAGGAAGAGCATTGCTCCCATGGCCAGCATGATGTACGCTCCCGTGAAGAGCAGGGGGTTGGCAGCCACTATCTCTCGAAAACCTGTGGGATCCACAATGACCCAGATTCCGAGTCCCAGCAGGCATGCTCCTCCCAGCTGTCACAGCACAAGGAAAGGGGAGAGAGGGAGATAGGTCAACATAAAACAACTGCTGCAGAAAAACTGGATTCGTTGCCATCTTTTGATCAAAGATGTTAATTTGGAGAACTTGTATTTCTCCAAGGCATATATACTCTGCTGTGCAGGTGACTTCTGACATGCTGCTCTTAATATCTCTTGCTCAATAAATGAACCATTTGCAGCAAAAGCACCTCTCTTTCTTGACACGTCACCCTACCAACTGTTTACTCCCTCCCTACTGCTGAAAGACTGTCTTCATCTGCTGCCACATCTGTAGAGGACAGCCCAGTGAAGGGGCTCACATGAACCATACCTGCCACAGAGGCCAAGGTGGCTGGGCATTCCCACCTTTCTTTTCAAAAACAAGAACAACTAAGAATGACTCCACCTGTGGTAGGAAAATGACTACTTCTGAGTGAAAACCTCAGCAGGGCACCCAGGACTAGAAAACAATTTCTTCTGCCATTCAAGGATAAACCTTGTCCACCATTGGTTACAGCTTTCCCCGTGGTTTCCCCCATCAAGGACAGCAATAATTCAGACTACAGTGACCACTGTGCTGCCTTGCTGAATGTCTGAGCATCTTTGGATGCTGCAAAACTCTCAGTGACTGCTAGTGCAAAGCAGAGGGGATATTCTGTATCATGGCAACTTTACCACACTATAGCTTATCCTGCTGGGCAACAGCAGGCTGTTGGAAACTGGGGAATCCAGAAAAGAAAGTGAATTCCAAATACTTACAAATATAAAGAAATTGAAAAGAAACATCAGGTATTTCATGCAGCTCAGACAGTCTCCCTCCATGGTCTTCAGGGTCCTTTGTCCAATTCCTCCTGCAAAACAACAGCACTTTCTTAGCACACTCATTTTTATTGGAATGACACAATCCTATCTCCAGTCTGGCAGCCACTGGAGGAGCATGCCTGCTGGGACTCGGAATCTGGGTCATTGTGGATCCCACAGGTTTTCGAGAGATAGTGGCTCCCGAAATACAAATGTATTTCCCCCAAGACCTTGTGAAGTTCATTATACAGAAGAGCTCTTTTCTTACCTGAACGGGAACATAGCACAGGCTAGTAAGAGATAATGATTGCTGCTAGGTCCCTTTGTGTTCTTTAAGGTCTGAAGGCGAACACAAGAAGTGAAGGGAAAGGTTGCAGGAGAGGAAAGGTCTAGCTTTACTTGCAGAGTGAGATACTGGGGAAAAAATATCCCCCTGCACATGAAGAAATTTTTTTCCCCACTCCTTAAAGCTAGTCAAGTCTAAGAATCACTGAACGTACCTGTCTGTTTCACACTGAGAAAAGGTCAGATTGAAACAGGAGCCAAAACAAGGTGTGCCCAGTTAGAAGACATACAAAAAGCATTTGGGACAGCTATCTTCATACAAGCTTCCTCTACAGAATGAATGCCACACAAACATGGACAACAGCTTCAGGGAAACTTGTAGACATTTGGGCTTGGAATGACAGCAGTGCGTGGACATGGCAGGGCCCAAGGAGGACATCCTCACATGGTTACTCAGCCTGGGGCACAACACCTGCTTGCCATGCAGTGTGAGATGTTCCTGTGCCAGTGAAGTCCTGCTGCTCCATGCCCCACCCTGCACAGGTCTTTTGCAAGAGGAACCCATGGATCAATGCTGGAAAGCTTTTGAGGCCAGGAAAAAATGGTAAGGAACCTTAACCAGTTCTGAAACTCAGTGTCTGATTTAGACAACAAACTGCTTGGCCAGTGCTTCTATTGAAAGAGCAGCAATAAATCCTGACTAGGTGAGGCTACACTGCAAGAAAGTTCCTGCTTGCTGTTTAATGAAGTTACTATGTTTCCTAATATGCCATTATATCACCAAGTACCCTAGAGGGACAGACAAATAAATACATGAAATAGTAAAACTTCCACTGAAACAATGCAGTCATGGCACTGTGCACAGTTGGATCCGTACTTTTGCAACCACAGAGGCACAGGTTTGCTTGGCTCCCCAGAGGAGCCTTCCCAAAGCCCACATGCTTCTTAATGCATCTCATTCCCTTTCTCCACTGCAAATGCCATTCCCTAAACAGACCTGCATTGAATGATATGCTGTGTTAGCAAAGTCCATTTAATTCACTTAAAAGAAAAAACTAAAATTATCCAAGATTTTCACCAGGCCAGAAATAAAACTGCCTTTCACTCCATTGTTTTTATTAAACCACAAAATCTGTGAGTGCTGTAGAGTCTCACGAGGTGCTTTTCTCTGTGACCATAGGAACTGCTCTGCTTTAGCCAAAGAGCTGAGAAAACCCACGGCAGGCAGAGCTCCCAGCACGGGGCTGCCTGACGTAAGAGCCAGATTTTTGTTACACAGTGTGTGTTTGGTGCTCTTCTTTCGCTTGATTTAAAATCAAATCAATTCCTTCTTAGCAACAAAACAGGCTGAGACACAAATGGCATGACACAAAAGCTCATGTGGACATGCAGTTGCTTTCCCTCTGCAGCTGCCTGTACCTAGGGCAGGACAGCAGCACGCCTCTGCTGGCTGGGTACTGCCCAGGGAAGCCCCTTTGCTAGAGGAATCCTGAGAAGATCCACCTTGCTTCTGGAGAAACACAAACCTGAATCTAAACTTGAGAACGAGGGCAATAATTTTCCTTTACAGAGTTTATTTTCTTATACTTCTGATACATAATTCTTCTGCCTAGAGAGATTCAGAGACAAGACGGTGACTGCAGGAGATGGGGTAGGGCACAGAGCTCCGATGTGGGCCTGCAGGAAATGCCCACAGCTTCCTGACACTGTTTAAAGCCATCTCTGCAAATCTCACAGAGGAAAGAGATCTTGAAGTCCAGACGGCTAAGGAGGTGGGGAGGGAATTCTTCAGTTTCATGGGAAAGGTGAGCCTTCAGCTCCACTAACACATGAGTTGGACCCTAGAGAGGGGTATGAAAATACAGACAAATCAACAGGATACTGGGATTTCAAGAGTCCCACAATTAGTGTCACCTAGATGTTCCCATCACCACATTAAAAATGCATGCTCCAATGAAAGAAAGGTAGCTAAATCTCAGTATATTAGCCAAAGTCTTAAAGTTATCTGAGAAATTTCAGTCCTGCTGCCTTGAGCACAGACCTGAGTGATCCATATTATAGTAGCCTTTGTCAAAAAAAAGAACAAAACCCAAAACAGTTTAGCCTTGTTGTGCCACTATACATAATTCACACCCCCCACTACAGTCACCCACATGAAAAACAATGCCTGTGGTCCAAGAAGCAGCAGCTCCTAAGCCTAACACTGTCTTGCTGCTTTGTAGTGTTGGTAAATCATGTTCCTGTCTTACTCTCCTTTCCATGTCTGGGACTGCTTCCTCCCTAAGGTGAGCAAGCTCCCTTGGAACTACTCTGATTTACATGAGCTGAGTACAGGCCTACTTTTATTTTCAAAGACAAATATGATTCTTTGCATCGCTCCTGCCTGCCCATCCACTTGGTATCTTAAAATGTTTTCCAGGCATAAGCAGGGAAGGGAGATTGTAAATGAACTGAGCAATCAGATCCTGAAAACTTCACTGTCCAGAAGAACCAGCCAGCCACAATAACCTGGGAGTAGCATGAACACACACACACTCAGCTTCGACAAACAAGGGCTCCCTTCTTCTTTGCTTGGGCAAGAAATTGTCCCCAGCAGTGCTACTGGGCTCAGATTTGTAATTTCTAAACCCACCACACTCCACACAGCAAAACAATAACTAAGTGCAACCCTACTCATTGTGCTGTGCTTCAGATCAAGACCACACCTTCTGGGGCTTTCAGATTCCAAAGCTCTTCCAGTCAGGGTGTGCAAATGGAACTCAGAGGCAATAATGTGCGGTCTGGGCTAGTAAAGCCAAGAACAAAGCATATCAGAGTTTCCACATCAGAAGAACTCAATGCAAGCTTCCAAAAAATGCCAACCCACTGATCCGATCTGAGAAACAGGAGCTCTGAGCAACTGTTGCACTGCTGGAGCTTAAAACTTGGAGAGACCCACGCATATCAGCACAGCACACACTTTCCAGTTTCTGCTGGGTACCCAGATTTCCAAACAGCACATGCAAGGCCACCATTTGGATCCTTTGATTGCACTGATTCAGACACGGCAAATCAACCAAAAGCACGACCTGATCTCTTACGAGGCACTTAAAACGGTTTGGTGTCAGAGCTTGGACACTCTATCATATAATGCCATCTAGTTCGTATTTGCAGCAGTGCTCCAGACTTTGAAGAGTACGTAAGTAATGCTATTTACAAACAATGCAAGCAAAACACAAATAATATGAGTTACAAATAACGTAATTATGAATGCATTTGTGCCAACTACTGCCTTGCTAATTAACTGAAGGTACCTGGAGTCCCTGATGACAGGCTTCATGGCTAAAGTAACTGACATTAAAGGACAATCCTGACCCACAGAGATGGGCTTTCCTTCTACTTTTCTTTTTAAGCCATACACACAAAAAGCAAATTATCTGAGTTACTCCTACTACACACTGATACAAATGTGATAAAAACTGAGTGCACATGTCTTAATCTACCTTTTAAAAATACCTTCACTCCCCTCCTCCAGGCCCCAAATCTGTGAGAGATTAAGTTTTTCTCCGCAGGAGACATTTAATGCTAAGCAAACATTAACAGTCAGAACTGCAGAAGACAGCGGCTAACAGATGCTCTCCCTGGCTTGTCCCATCTCAGACCTGTGAGACATATAAGATGCAATTTTTTTGGTCTGAAATGTAGCTATAAATGTTCAGCTTTTTCTTAGGCACATTATTCTACATTTCTCTCTCCCCTGTATCCCCCATGAATTTTATCTTGCAAAGTGATGGAGAGGCTAAAAGTCCCCAGCAGTGCAGCCAGGAAACATAGCCCAGCTGCTGTAATCAGTTAGGAATAAAAACTAGTTTTTTAAGGCAATACATTTTTTTGTTCTCCAGCCACTTCCTTCCTTCTGTCAATTGCTTTGCATGCCTTGCAGCTGCCTTGAACTTCACATTTTTAAAGGCAGCTGTCCAACCATACCCCCTAAAAAGGCTTCCAATTTTCTCTTTGCTGCCACTGACATTTGTCTCAACCCCCATATCCCTTTAACACTGGATTGAAACCCATGGTTTCACTTCGATTGCTCCTTCACCTTTGCTTTGAAGATGGAATCACTGAAAAACTTAGGCTGGACAGGACTTCTGGATGTCACTGAGTACAAGCACCCGCTGCCTCCAGCCTGGGCCAATTCCAAATCTGATCCAACTTCAAAGTTAGAGCACACTGCTTATGGTCACATTAGTTAAGTTTTGAATATCTCCAAGGACTGAGATTCCCCAGTCTCCCTGGGCACCTCTTCCAGTGTTTGATGACTCTCCTTGGTAAAAAGATTTTTCGAAACAGCTGCCCAAGGTATGTCTGAGTTACCTGGTGGCAAATGGAACAAGAGCATCTCATGGATGTGCCAGACTATCAGAACTGTCAGGAGCACCTTACCTTCACCAGTCTCAACCCTCACATCTTCCGTATGTTATCACTCCTACCCTCTACTGAAAACAAGTGCATGAATCATTTTCCTTGCCCATCTCTAACAGGCAACTGCAGACAAGTCGTGTTGCAGTACATAAATTCAGATCAACTGCCTGATTGCTCATCACAGTCTCCGCATCTCAAATACTCGACAGAAAACACAAAATAACTGAGATTGAGAGAGATGCCTACAGATCCTCTTGCCCAACCCTCATGCAAATCACTTTTTCAGTCACTGCTCTTTTATCACATGATCTGTGTATATCTTCTTTTAACATAAATATCTCTTTGCTGTCAACATGCATGAAGAACTTGTCCACCGAACTGATGCTAAACTTTTGCTTCCTCTAAAACCTAAGAATCAGTTCTGCAGTACTTCCTACAAAATATTAGCCTGTGGCTTGAGGAGCAAATGATGCCAACTCAGGCCTACTTTCATATTCATACACAATGTACCAAGTAAAAGCAGAAGACGTGTTTGAAGTTCTCCAGAACCAGTGCCACACAGCCTTTAAAGGCATTAGAAGATATGGACTAGATTCTCTTTCAAGTAAATGTATTGATTTCTAGAGGCTGTCCCAGATAAGATGTCACTGGAAATATCCCTGAAGCTCTAAGCTGCACCAGTGGCAAAAGATCACCAGCACCTGGCATTACTCCATTGTGTCCTCTCCCCAGCAGTGTGGCAGGCCACCTTCCTTCCCAAGTACATCTCCCATAAGAGGATTTCTGTGTTCACTATCTGCGAGCAGTATTCAACTTTAAACCAAAGTGGTGGGATCTCCTAAGAGAAGATATCTAATGGAAAGTGCCTTCCAGAAAATCCTCTCAGAGTATTATTTCTGCAGTCTGCTCCTCTAGATACAACAGAGATTAGAGGCAGTTTCACAAGGAGTTTCGCAAGGAAGGATAACTTTCTGCAATACCTTCCTGGTGATACGGTGGCAGACGAGTCGTGTTTTTCTTACCCTCTCCAGCATACCATAGCTACCCTTAACCTGCCTCAACAGAGATACAGAGAAAGTACCTGGCATACAGAAAGAGCAAGCCATTAACAGCACTCACCTTTGCTAGTCTTGGGACTTGAAGCACAGTGTCTCTTCCAGTGTTTAATTGTCTGTGTGTCCCATGTATCTCCTTCTATACAAGCTTATCCTGTAAGAGAAAAATATGCAATTACTGAAGAAGTCAATAAAAAGCAATCATGTTAAATACACAATTTATTAAAACACACCATCCTGATGAATATGCTCAGTCTAATTGCCACCTTAATTTAGTGTACATTAGCACTAATGAAGAGCTTTTAATACCCAGCGAGGGATTCAATTCCTCGGAATCTCTTTAACAATCTTTGGGGTGTTTTAAATGCCCACAGACCACACGTAAATCTATAGTCCCATTACACATGCACTTCATACCACAGGAGGACTAGATTAATACCAGCTGCACCTTCAATATTTTATAGGAGGGTTAGACAAACTTTAATCTGCTGTGACTTTACAGCCCATTTACTGGGAAAATGGAAAAGGCAGGAAGGAAGATGGAATGCATCTTTGGGAAGCCCAGCCATTAGGAGCAGCAGTGTGAAATGTTGGGTGCTATCCCTCGTTCTTCCAGCCAGCTGTCACACCAAGCTGAGCAAACTATTTCCTCTCTCTCTCTGTCTCATTGTCAGTGCCTGGGAAGCAACAGCAGAGAGGAACAGCAAAGCCACAGCCCTGTCCACACAAAAGTATTAGATATATGGGTGCAGGCAGAGGGATTCAGGTGCAGACTGCCAGTGGCCTCAAGGTAACAGTCACAATTTTCTCAGTAAGTTTTAATTTCTGCCCACACAATGCTAATGACAGCCTTTGACTAGACAAAGGTGAGGTGAGACTACAGACTAACATGCAAGGCACGCGCGTTTGACTCTTGCTTTCTCAGGGCACCCGCTCCTAGATTGCTTTTTCCACCAATCTGACACAGCCCCAACCCCATATTGCAGGGCCTGTGGGAAAGGGGCAGCCTTTAACTCTTCAAAGAGCACCCTATGCCATAAGAGTCCAATATTCACATAGGGCTCAGCAGTGTAACTCACTCTCTCATCCTTCAGAAATGGTTTTGGCATACTCATAGCTTTGCTGGAGCCGCTGCTTCCCTGTGAGGCACCAGATAAGTCACCTGGGTCTCTCCCTGCTCTCTCACTGCCAGCATTTCATCATGATTTCTGGAGTGGGTGCATTTAACATCTGTTTTCCACAAACATTTGTAAATGCGCCTTTGAAAATTGCCTCCCATTAAGACTTCTGTGAGTAAAAGTCTATCATTTGTTGTTGGCAGGAAGCGAACAAGGAGCTTCAAGGTGGCTGAAACTATTACAATATAAAACACACAATGAATATTCATAGACATTTTGTTTTGTGTTAATCCCTCACATTTAATGTCCTTCCTCTGTCACTAAACCTACATCCCTAGATGAAGAGCAGGTATGGCTTCCCCTTTGAAATCTGGAGGGCACAAACATCTCTTGCCAATCCACCTGTCTCTGCTGTGAAGTGCTGAAGGCATGAGCCGAGCCGTGGCTGAACTGCCCTACTTTACAATGCTGAGTACAAGGCTGCCCCGGATCAGTGCAGCTTTTCCACCAGTGTCAAAGCTCAGAGGGTGCTGTGTGACTGCCTGGGAGATGGCTGCAGCAGGTTCAGCAGGTCTCAAGAGGGCTCTGGAGAGTGTACAGCTAGGACAAGGGACAGAGCCTCACAGCAGAGAGCCCCTGTTTGGCAGGTGGAGCCCAGTGCCCACGCTGACCTTTCTATCTATTTCTTTGATGTGTAAGGACAATTCATCCTGTCATTTGGATGCGTGATTGAGAGGCAATTTCTTCGGTTGTCCTGTCCTGTGATGCCACTATCTTGGGGTAGATTCTGCCAAGAGAAGATGGCTCTGACTTTAAAGCAGAGATGACAGTGCGCTATATAAACCTATCATTAAGAAAATAACCAGAATGATAGCATTCCTGCTCCTACTGTGTATGCATATAATTACATCCCTACAAGCCCTCAGAGGTCTGCGTGGGAGAGGAATTTTATTTTTTTATCCATCATAAGTCACAATATTTTAAAGAAATTACAGCACCCCAGAGAAGAGGAGTTTAAATGCTTCAGTAGGTACCAGCAGGTACTGTGTCAGAAGGGATGAAAGACTGCATTTGGTGCCAAACAGCAGCAGTTTTCCACCTTACTCTGTGGCCTTAAAGGGGAGGAAGTCCCTGCCAAACAGATTCTCTTTGGTTAATAGCTACGATTTTATCATTAGGGAGAATTGCACAAAGTGCAAACCCACCATGCCTAATTGTGACTCCAGCAAGCTGATGCCTTTAATTACAGTCACTGGGGGAACACAGTAGGAGCTGGAGCTACAGCTGAGGCCAAGCCTCATCCTTGGGTCGGCCAGCTGTGGCTGGCACATCATCCACAGCCACGACACCAACTCTCCTTGCCAAGTATTGGCTTCTCTTCACGTTCACATTGCAGCCCTTTGACGAGCAGGCTTTGATGAAGGAAAAGCAGCTAAATATGTGCCTCTTGCTGGTATCATGCTGCAAGAAAGACAGTCGGAGCCCCACAGCAAAGAGGGGTGGGGCAGAGAGAGGTTGATACAGACAATAGGCAGTGAGTGAAACAATAAATGAATGGAGTGCAGGATGGAGAAGCAAGGCCTGTCTTTGTGAGAAATCCAGCCTCTTGCATGTTGACTAGAGCAGGAAGGGCCACCAGATGAACCCCTTAAAAGTGTCCTGTTTCACAAGGGCTTCTAGCTACTGCCAGCCCCCTGCGCTCACCACATTTGCAGGGTCGAGAGACACTTAAACGCACGCCAGCCCAAATGTTCAACCAAAGGAGAAGCTGAAGACAGAAGTCATGTCCTGCTGGATCTCTGTATCAGGTCAGTGCTAAGAGTGAGGAGAAACATCTCTGTGGAAGCGGGATCAGAATAATTTCATTCTGTTGCAATGGCTTCAGAAAAAAAGTGAAACACTTTTTGCTTTAGAACTGGACCTTGGCACAAGCTGTCAGCCCCATGTGTTACCCTGTAACTATTGCTTCTACATAAATAACTAATTGTTCTGGAATTTCATAGCACTTGTTCAGAAGCAGAATCGTTGCTATGACACAACTACATTACCGCATGTAAATCCAATTAGATCCCAAAGTGCAATGTGTAACTGTAATCGGCCCCTGTGGAGCAGCATGAGGAGACCTGCACAAGGCCATGCAAGTGGATACTAAATTACAGTCAATCTACCTCCTCTTTAGTTGCATTAAAATGGTAATGTCACTATAACGTGGGCCCATTTGCCAGCAATGACTGCCTTGCCTTGCAACACTGGAGTGAATGAGGCTGTTGCACTGCCTCAGAGCATTTAATTCCTCAGCACAGTTGAGTGAGCAAAGCCCTTAGGGGCATCTTATACCTTCGAACAGTAACCTGATTGGCTTTTATAACACTAAAAGCATATGAGGCTTGTGACAGTGTTTAAATGAATCAGGGCTGCCTCCAAAACTACCTTAAGTTTCCTACACAAGCAGAGCAACTGGGTGCCATCTCATCCTGACTGCTTTTAACAAGAACACATTTCTGCCACCAAAAGTCCATGTGCGTAAGAGCACATCAGTCTCATACAGGAGGAAAAAGAGGGCTGGACTGAACCCCCTAAATTTTCGTATTAATAACACCAGCTTTGCAATGAAACTACTAATACAACTTTTTCCCTGTGTTTTATATTTGCAGCTTTGCACAATGTGTGCATAGAATACATGAGATCATATGGCGGTTAAAATCTCCTACACGTGCACAGACATTCAGAATGGAAATTCAGAAGTCCCAGAGCAGAACCAATTCTAAATGTTGCAACGTTTTGAAAAGTGCTGGATTATGTGTTTGAAGTGCCAGCATGGCTTCAGGCCACAGACCACTCCGTTTCAGCTGGTGCAAATGTGCACGCTGCACTGTTCGAAACATGAACTGCTCGCTCACTTTGGCCCCTTCCCAAGGAAAGTTCCATAGGTAATCACATCTGGCTCTTTCGTACAGCTTTTCACACACAGGCTGTCTCAGAAAAGAAGATCCTGCATACAGAACCAAAACATCTGATAGCCTGCAATTCTTTTAAGTTCTGTTCTTTTTAAAAAAAGTCCTCAGATAGCTCACAGGTGTATTTTCCCTTGTATTAACTGCAGTACAATGGAACCATATGGTACCGATTGTCTGCCTTTCTAAACAGATGACCCAGAGATTATATGCACTGATAATGTAACAACATTAATTTTTTTTATTAGATGAGAAAACCAGGGCTAAAAGGGGAATGGATGTGCTAAACCTCCTGACCCCCAATATAGCTCTCTGCTTACCAGTCCCTACTGAGACCAGTCCCAAACCCACGAAAAAGCTGATCACTTCTGGCTGACAAGTAGCACTCTTTGCCAGACATCTTCTGTCCCACAAAGCTGCTGTTTAACAAACCAAAAGAGAGGCAGCTAACTTTGGCCTCCTATTTCTGAAAGTATTTCCCTTCCGGATGGAATAAATGTCACCCTCCTGAGTGGATCATGGAGTTGCAACACAAGCCAAGTGACATTATCCACTGTAATGTCAGATACTGTCGAGTGTTGAAACACTCCATACGCTTGCACGGCATTCCAGACACTGAGAGGATTTAACACAAAGTCTAAATGCCTGCCACTTTTTCCCTGAGCCTGACACATCTCACCTTTACAACAACTGGCTCCTCGGTGCTCTTTTCTATTCTCTTTTCCTATAGCCCTGCTTTGTTTGCAGCAAATGCCTCAGCAGTTTGTGGCATTCATGATGGTTTTGAGATGCAGGAATAAATCTCAGGAACGCTGGGCAGTTGCTGTGGCAACCTTGTCCTCCTCAGACCACGATTTTCAATATTTTAAGAATTTTCCTGATACTTTGCAGGCTTCAGGGAAACAAGGCAGAGGAGAAAAATTATTTTAAAATAAGGATGTTAGCAAAAGGGGTTACTATAAGCCACAAGGCTTTGTCCTATCAAAAAGATGATAATGTTGATGTCATTAGCAAGAAAAAGAAGCCCCAGACTGTCTGAGCAGAGGCAGAGGCAAGGGACCATGGGCAAGGGAATTTGAAATCTCTACTCGTATCATCTGTTCTAATGCAGAATGGAGCTGCAGATCAATAGGTTAACTTCTTTTTATTGTGTTTATTCTCAGTGTTTTCTCATAAGGCAGAGGTGTGGAAAAACTAACCCAATGTTTAGAATCATTTAACTAGGGAAGTAATAGCTTTTATTCCTTTAAAAAAAGAAATCCCAAACAGAACTTTGAAAGCATTAACTATTGTACAAAAAAAAAAAAAAAA
>VZTF01002078.1:781871-801754 GCA_013397755.1 Cnemophilus loriae
AAACAAACAAACAACCCCCCCACCAAACCAAAACCAGACAAAACCCCCCCAAACCCAGAAAACTAACAAAATTCTCTGTTCAAGGTAACAGCCTACATAGATATAAAAACAAAACAGTCAGTGTAGTCAGGTTTAGTCAGAAAAGCAAAGGTTAGGAAGAAGAGCATGTAAGAAAAGCAGATCTTAAATGAGGGATCTCAGCAACACTAAATAAACCAGAAAATAATATTTCTGGAAATCTGGGAAGTGACATTATTTATCTGCTTCTGGACATCTTTTAAATGTTTTTAACAAAGAGAATAATAATGCATCCCAAAATGTTATGGATTCTAAACACAATAGGATATTATAGGAAATACATACATATCACAAGTTATAGGTGTGATATGTGCAGGCAAACCTGAATGCAGCAAAAGACATGAGAAATGACCTAGGGAAGAGAACAGCACTTGAAGTCTAAGTTACCCTGCTTATAGTCAAACTGATACACATCTCATAAATATTCCATGTGCAAATCTAAACTGAGTTTCACTGTAATCAGCACCTTTAACTTACTCTAACACATAAAATTGCAGCTAATGTGGTTTGAAAGGTGAATGTGACTGAGCTCAACCACACCTGTCCCAATTAAGGTGTGAACACCCAACCATTCAACATCTTTTAATACAGATATTTTTGATTTCAGATTAACAGAGAGAACCATGACCACAGCCCACAAGAGAGCTTCAGAGGTTCTGCAGGAAAATAAATGAGAGTTAATAAATCCCATAATCTTGGCATACGTGTTTCTGAATGTTCTCTCTTCCTCCATAAGACGCATAATCTAAGTGCTCCAGCAACCATCAGGTTCCAGGCAGACAAAAGACCCCAAGCACAATTCATACGTACATGACAGGAGTAGAGGGACTGAGATATGAGCCAAGACTTGAAGGCTGGCTCCCAGCTGCTTTTGCTTTCCCAATGGATAACAGATACTGCATCAATACACACAATGTCATGCTAGTGAATTTGCTGCTCTCTTAATACCTCATTTTTCTCTCCATCTGAACTTATTTTGAAAGCGTGCCGTTCACTGTCCCCTTCTCCTTTCTCTTTTGTCCTTACTCATGGCATGGGAAACATGAAAGACAGCATGGCTGGTTATTGTTAATGCATTTGAAAGTGCAGACCTTTAAAAGGGGGTTATTCTGGAACATGCCATGGTTTTCCTTGTTATTTGCACAGGCAGCTAATGATCATCCTAATAGCTTCTCTCTCTGAAGTCGTAATAAGCTTACAAATGAACCCATTCAGCACATATTAAAAAGCAAGGGATGCTCCTTTGATTACAGCCTTTATGGAAATCTCTGAATATTTGTTTTTTTTGCTGCACAGCCGCAATTAGGACATGCTGCTGGGAGCCGGCTCAGCTGCCAGAGCGGTGGGGTTTGGAGACACCTCCAGTGCCATAGCAACACAGCCACCTCTCCCAGCATCAGACACAGGGAGCCTGGCAGCCCTTCAGCCCAGGCGAGCAGCTTCAGCTCTTGCAGAAATTAAGAAATAAAAGGTGCCTAATTAAACTGCCTCCCCTGATGCCTCACCTGCGTTTCTGAAGCAGCAGGGACAGGCCTGTGTGCAGCTCTCGCGAAGGAGCCGTCCCGCTGCACCTGCCACTGCCCTGCCACGAGCACAGCATGGGTCACACAGCCCCTGGGACATGGCTGCACACCCCACTCTGGGGTCTGGAGGCACCTGTTTCACACTGCAGGAAAACTGAGCAACAAGGGGAACCTATTTTGGGGACACCTGAGGAGGCAGGGACTTCACATTGCTGAGGTGCCAGTATGGGGGAACTCGCTTCCATCGCCACCTATGACACTCCCCCCCCAATAACCTCATGCTTCCACGTGTGGGAGGGGAACCAAATAACCTTATGGAAATCTCCTTACCACTTAACTGCTCAGAGGTTGCTCTAAATCCCACTTATATTGCTGACAGACTTGAACTTCTCCAAGGAGGGGAGTGGGGGGGAGGGCATTTAAGGATGTGAAAACCTGCAGAATTGGGGTTCTAGTTTTCATTAAGATTTGATCAAGCATTCCACAACAGCTAAAAGTCAACAGACCCTACCTTTTTTACCCTAAAGGAAACTCTATGAATAAGATACCCTCTCTCCCAAAAGATCCATATTTTGTGAGCACAGTGCATCTGTAGAAGTCTTAAGTGGAGAGACTTGGGGAGTAATTTATTTTTGCAAACAAAATCAGCAGCTTACGTGCTGATGACATGAATCCAGAGGCTTTCAGACAGCCTCAGTGGGGTTTTCACCCACAAAAAGTATAACATCTCCTCTCACAAGGCTGGGACTCTAAACAAACCGCTTCTACTTTGCCTGACAGCCAAGACCTTTGTATGGAACAGATATTTGCTAAATCTCCAGGAGACTGGCTGAGGTTAAAGCAGGTCAAACCATGTAATACAGATATCTTTGTGTTGATACTACCCACGGTGCCTATTAGGAAGGCCACAATTGTAAGAAACCTTTTCTCATCAAGGATATTTAATACAGTGCCAGAGAGTCTCCCCAGGCAGTCTTTGTTTTAAGGTTTGTGAGCTTTGGGGGGAAAGGATTGTGTCTCTGATTGTGAAGTGGTCCAGGTTTTTAGCTCTATTGTAATCTAAATAACACATTAGAGCAGCACTGGAAACTTCACTACCAGCATAGGTCGCAAGAGGCCTGGGTATAGCCTGGGGCAAAACGTGGAGCACCATCAATCATACATACACATAAAAACTGGCATGCACTCACAGGGCATGGGAAGGACTCTCTCAAAACTGAAGCAGCAAATTTAACTATGGAAATACTCTGGATGCTGATGAATTTTCTTTTACTCAGTCTTTACCGCTATTTCACCCACTGGATGTCAGGACTTAGAAACTAAAGACATAAAACCTTTTCTAATTCAAAACAGAGGGACTGGAATAATTACAAATGCATCAGTGAATGATGACGGCACAAGCTGCCCCCATGGCCTTAACTCAGTACAAAAACCCATCTGTAGATGGACTGCTGAGCACCTTCCTCTTCCCACCCAAACGAAGCACACACACAATCTGACCCAATCTGGCCATTCTAATTTTGAAATTCTAGGCAACCTTTTTAGGGAGGACAACAAAACATAGTGATAAAACCAGATCTCTTATGAGGAACAGGACTCCACAAGCTAACTTTCACATCAGTCAGGGCTGGGCTGAATTCTGAAAGCAAAATCACACCAGTTTTCAGTGGCTGGAGCTCGCTATACCCACACTTTGCTATGTCTCTTTTCTTGATCAGCGTGCAATTTGAAAGCAATGCTGCATTTCAGCTAAAAACCCCATATTTTAAAAGTATCAAAATAAGGTTTGCAGAGCAAAGAACCAAAACAGCCCAGGTTAAGACTGAGAAAACATAGGAAACAACAGGATGTTCAAGCTATCCTGAGAACAAAGAGAGAACCCTTTGGGGACAATCTCCCAGTTCAGCTGCAGAGTTGCTCTGCATTAAGGACAAGAAAAGTTGTCTCAAGAAACATAGCATTTGACAGCTTCTTCTCCCATCCCTGCTGTCAGCATGGGGAGAAGAATCTGCCTGAAAACATTGTGGAGTCTTGCTGTGAAAATACATCTGACCATAAATTTTATGACAAAATTCATAACAAGATTTGTGGTTACCATTCCTCATGTCTGATGATGCACAAACCATCTTGTATCATAACATTAATACCATTTAAGCCTTAGATTGCTTTCCACATTAGTCTGAAAGCCCTTTATGAAGCTGTGTCCTTTCTAAAGCTGATGTGGCTTTCCTCCAGGATATCCAGCAAGTGTCCTGGGCCACTTCTGTGGTCTCCTGTCTAGTGCTCAAACCACTTTTATAGTTCCAGTTCTGCTAACGTCTCTCACAGACATTAGCAAGTCATTTCGAGCTGGTGTTCATCATCCTCCCCCACCCCCTTTATTTAATATAATTAACAGCAACACTTATCTGTCACCCATGGAGTTTCAGAGATTTAGTTCAGTATCCTATGAGAGTGCCAGGCTGCCTGTACTGAAAACAGTTGGTGAAAAAAGTACCCAGAAGACAATACTCAAAATATTGTCATTTTTAGATGAAAACAAGTATTTTGAGTGACTGCCAGTATTTTTTAAAACTGCTCAAGCACAAAACCCCAGATGAGGTCCTTCATATAGACCAAAAAAGGTCAGGTGGTTTGTACTTGCCACGTTCCTCTCAACGATGTGCTCAAAACTGTAGAAATATCTATTTAGACCTGATAGCTCTAAAAATGTTCTCCTTCAGCCCTCAAACAGACAACCCCTGTAAGTTTCCTCTACAGGTTAACACCAGGAAATTTCTCACTAGGAGAATCCCAAGTCAATGGTCTTCTGATGAAGACACAGCAAGCTTTGTAATCTTAAAAATAGGCACTGTCCACAGCACAGCTGAGGTTCCACATCGACCAGCACCACCAGGGCCTCCAGACAGTGAGAGGCTGGATCACAGGTGTTGCTCATTGGAGGGGAAGAGCATCCTGGTTACAATCTGGGGGCCACTGCCAAATCAACGCAATTTGAAACTCCATGTTCAGCACCACAGCCCACACACCACCCTCCCTTGCTGTTCCCCATTGACAACAGTGTGAACCAGCTCTTCCAGGGGACCAGCAGAGACTTGAGAGTGTTCAGGGCATTTGGGATCAAGGATCAGTATCCTGGAGGCCCCAGTTGCTAATAAGGCATGGGGACTGGATGTGGGGACATTTTTGGAAAATGTAGTTCCTCAGAAGTAGCTCAGGAACTAAAGTTTTCCAGTCAGCACAGTGTCAATCAGGAATTTGAAGCAGACACTTCCAATAATCTGATACTCATAGCAGAAAAGCTGCAGTGCAAAACGTCCCCCAGTAATGGCTCATCTACTTGCATCGCTTGGAAAAACAGGTTTGTTCTTGTATCTTTTGGATGAACCACATTAATCTGGACACATGATGCATTCATGTAAACTGACCTTCCAGTATTCCTGTTTCTGTTTATTTGCACCAGCCTCCTCCAGCTCAGAGCCCATACTTAACCTCCATCCTCTCAAGCTGTGCACCCAGGTGCTCTAGAGGTGAATGCAGCGTGACACTGATGAGATAGAAGATGAAGTACCAGAGATGCACAGAGAAATATGAGAGGCAGGAGATGTGCTTAGGGATCTATCATTTCGATAGGCCATGCTCCTTTTCTGAGCCTGCACACTCCCTATGGGCAAGGGGAAAGCAGGTGATGATGGTGGCCCACCACGGAAAACCCTGCAGAATAGCTTTGACTCAGTTTGTCCTTCAGCAGTTTTGCTGTTTAAATGCTGCAAATCATTGGAGCTGAGCACACCTCATCAGCAGAGCCAAGTTCCTCCCTTTCAGCCCCTTGAACTCCAGAAGAGTGAGCACACAGAGATGTGCAGCCTTTCCCCAAAGTTTTGCAGGTGCTGAAACAAGCATGGGCTCACCTTGCCCTGACTGGCTGAACCGCACCCTCTCCTCTCCTCCAAGCAGGGGCTTGTTTGTACTTCTCTTCCTCATCCATTCCACTGCTTCAAATTTTGAGGGGCTCTATTTCACCTTTTATTTCCTAAGTTTCCCTCCCTTCTGCAATGCACTGTGTTGACACTGTTAGCTGCACCATATATCTCATAATGTATTAATCTTTTTTGTCATCTGATTTTTGCATAGGAGTTGTCATTTAGAAAATCTGATTTTGCTCAGAAGCATCCAAACAACTCTGTGAGTCAAAAAGAATGGATGAGAGAACAAAAGCGAGTGCCAAGTAAGCTCCCATTTAAGCATTTTACATATCCTGTACGAAATACTAGCTCCTAAAGTTCCTTTTTTTTTGGTGATATGACATCTCATATAATATGCTATCTTTCCATTATCCCGGGGTGACACTGCTCAGGTATCTCAGCTAATACTTATCTGCTGCTTTCCCTGCTATCCTGGGAAGATTACAAATTAAGTGACTCCAAAGCATTTTGGAGTAAAAGCCAGGATATCCTTCTGGTAAAAAAGCATAGTCAGAGGTGACCAGATAACGACAGTCTATCGGTACCAACCCAGGGAATTCATTTTTGTAAATCAATGAAATACTGCTAAATCCATACCAAACACCCAGAATAATGATTTTCTCACTACTTAAACTTTGCTATTGGCTCAGTGAAGCTGAAATTAGTCCTTTCAGCTGGACCATTATTTGGTCTAGAGATTTTAAAAAAAAATTAAATCTAGGATGGGATATTCCTTTAATGTCAGATCTCATTCAGCCATTTAACAAAAAAAATTGATCACGCTGGTGAGTATGGTATAAGCTATTAACCTACAAAATAAACTCATTTTAATTAAGGCACCAATGTGCAAGGTTTTGGCTGAAGACTTTGAATATCTGCTTCAAGAAGTAGGATACATTTATATGAGTCACAGGCAAGTTAGGGAGGAATTTACTTCACACATTCATTTTTTTAAGGACTGAAAATGCAGGATTTAGTCGATGAAGGCAGCTTTAAGTTACCACCTGTGGTTATTCCCCAGCTTTTCTTGGAGACCTGCATTTCACAGCCTAGCTGTAGTGGCTCATATAAACAAGGGAATTTGCCTGGGGCAAAGGGTGCTTAACCTCGATGGGTTTGACAATATCTCCAGTCAGACTGTGTTTCATTTTCCCAACCACACAACCAGACCATGGCCTCATCAGCAAAGCAGCTTTTGCTCCCAGCAAGGACACATTTTTCTAGCTGAAATAAAATGATATGTCATGACTCTGTTCCTTTTACAGCATCAGTTTCTTTCCTACTGTACCTGAAGGCTTAGTGAGCAATTTAATAGAAACTTTATAATGTAGGTGGTTTTTTTCCTTTTTAAAGAGGATGTATCTATCCTTTTTGTTAACGAATCTAACAGAGGTACACCAGAAAAAAAATTGTTCTTTCCCAAAAACTGGAGTAAGCCATATTGCAGTAGGGGATATTGCTACTTTAACTGTGCAGCTAAGAGTTCAATTAGCAACCCTGCATTAATAGGGGACAAGGTTTCCTAGCATCTGTCCACTTCATACAATGTACAGCAAGAGTTTCTAAATCAATAAGCTTACTCCGAACCTCGAAGAAAAATACCATCAAAAGCCTTTTTGCCCCACTGTTTTAAATACAGTCACTTTAGACTTTTCATGGCCACTAAAAAAAGTCCATGTAGGTCTGACATCTGAATGCATTACTCTACATATTAAATAAAGAAAGTAGTATTAATTACAAAGCTGAACAGATTCTGTGACCACCGCAAAATGGCACTTGTAACTACACAATTGGAAAAACAGATAGAAGCATTAAGAAAATACACTAAAGTATGGCTAAAATCAAAGTCTACCAACCTTTCCCCAGCTCACCCTCCAGGTAAACATGAGTGGAGACCGACTTCCCACTCAGCCCCAGAAGTCAAGTGCCTCGTCCCACCCCCCAGGTGAGCCCCAGGTGTGAGTGCTGGGATCTTTAGCCAACACTCTCAATGGGCAGCTTCTGCAAAAGGGCAAATGTGACACCTGGGCCAAGCCCAGATGTGCTTATGCTTGCAACTGCTTCAGGAAAAAAGAGAAAGCCACCAAGCTGGAAAGCTGGGGTAACTGCTGCTTTATGGCTTTTCTCCTTAGAACACACTGCACCCATTAACACCTGTGACATGTTTCCATAGAACATGAAGCTCTCCTGAAACCTAAGAGACGTTGTAAAGCGTGAGCAAAGAAACTTCCAAAGCATGTCCAGGATGCCTTACACTGGCATCTATCCCATGTACCTTTTACAGGGCACCATCCTGCAGGAAGGCTGCCTCTGGCATTTTTACTGGTTAAATGAGAAATGTAGTGTCTGTTGTTCAGAGGGAGTGAGGTGTCTACATGCTTTTGTGTTTGTTTCTAGTATTATGCAATACGCCAGGGAAGGATGGGATTATTTTGTCAAGGACACACCGGAACTCATCCTTTCTCTTCACAAAGCTCTAACATTATTTTCCAAATCAATTGATAGCATATTCAGTCAATCTAGTGATAGGAACTTCTTCCTAGATGGCTCCAGCCAACAAGCACCTGGGAGCTACAGGTTGTAAGTAATGAGATTGCAACTACGCAGTATTCAAAGGGGCACTGCACTGGCAACCCTAGAACTATGTAATAGATCATCTGGAAAAAAAAATGCACTTTTTGCCCAGTACACTACCTGAGATCTCCACATATGTCCATGGCAAAGGAAATGGACTGCAGAGGAGCACACCTTACCCTAATGGGTGTGTGGGACCAGCTAAGGCAGGCTCAGGGCTCTCAGAGAGGGTTACAGGTTTCCAAGTCTGTCCTGATGTCCTGAAAAGACAGTTTCCATGAGGACCCTGACCTGCTGGGCAGAGGTTAGTGGCAGGGAAGAGCCATCATTCACAACAGCAGGGTAATAAGACGACCTCTACATTTTGCAGCCTCAGTTCTTCAGCAACACTGGTTTTCAAAATACCAAAGATACTGGGTGCAAAGGGAAGGTCTTTCTTGTGTTTACAGCTTCAAACAATAGCACAGCGATAGGAGCTTTACAGACCTCAGATATTACATGACCTACTCAAGCACTCAGGCCCTGAGCTCTTTGTCACAAGGTCTCTGTTCAGAGCAAAGCCAAGTCCTTTCAGCTCCACTTAAGTGACTCTACTAGCGTTCATTAAAAGGACAGTAAAAGGGACAGCAAATGGTTTGCTAATAAAGACTGATTCTGAGGTGCATTATGAATAGGGGAGAGGTAGCATAATTACATTAGTAAAGGTAGCTGAGGTCACTGCCACATTGTTGTTCGCTCTTTAATTTAAGCAAAAATAGTGTAAAGTGGACATAATTGGAGAGAGAAAAAATTAAAATACAGGAGAAACTGTTCTGCTTTTGGATGAGTCTGACTGCATGATTATAGGATATTGGTGATGTCTAAGAGCGAGCTACTGAATATTTAACCTTAGAAATGGAGGCTTGGTTGTCTCTTGTCCTGTTAACATCCACACATATCTTCCATTAGCTCTAATTAGGGCTAACAGGGTGTTCACTAAGTATCTCCATAATTAATGCTAATAGTAGTTACAGGCAAACGTTGATAGAAGATGAAATGCCAAGGTTCTTCTCCAGGGTTAAATACTCAGCAGCCTGTCTGTCTCTCATTTCCATTTCCTCCTGTAACGGCTCTTTAATCAACCACATGGATCCCAGACAGCCTTACGCACCGAGTCTTGCAACAAGAGGCACGTGCATCCACGAGTAACAGCACATGCTGTTATTTATACCGAATATAAACACAGGCACACAATACCTGACACATATTAGGCTGGTTCACGTCCGTATGCTCACCGCCATACAGATATTCCAACAATGTACTAACAGCACAGACTGACACATCCCTTTTTCCTTCAAGATGCCCAGGCTTCACAGGGAAGCAATATTATTTCTATGATATATTAAGATAAGTAATTTTTAATTAACAAACCAAAGAGCAAACAAGATCATAGGAACAACCTCAATAACCCTTATTAATGCCAATATGCCACCTTTAGTTGATAGACTATACTATATTCCCAAATCAGACGTTATTAACTAACCATTAAATTTGTAAATGAGAACAGAACAATTATAAGCCATAATCAGAACAGCTATAATAATGCACTTTCTATTGCGCTTCTGGGTCGTGCCCTGAGCAGTAGTTCATGGAAAAAGCATTAGCAGACTGCTTCCAGCCAGGGGTCATTTTCCAGCACAAAGTCTCACTCTCTGCTCTCCTATCCTATCCTAAGTGGAGAATATTCATCAGACTTGTGCAATTCTGTGCCTGAGTAGATTTATAAACTGCCTTTACTTGTGAATGTATTTATAAAGCCTCAGGGAACCAGAGGAGTACTCTGCTGTTTCCCTCAGGAGATGCAGATACTATTTGTAGAAACCTTAGGATATTGAAGCCTTTGCCAGAGATGTCTCAAAGAAGCAAAAAGCATCAGAAGAGGAGTGATGGGAGAGCCTGTGCAGGCAGCCAGGAAGGGAGAAAGGACCAGGACAGGACAAAGTCCCATTGGAGCTGGCTGTTGGAGCCAGACAAGGAGCTGCACTTGTGGAAAATGTGACTCAGGCATCTGAACCTTCCCTGCGCCGTGGTGCTGGCAGTCACTGGTCCTCGTGCGCTTTGGGGCAGCTCCAGGCACACAACACGCACAGACATGAGTCCCACAGAAAGGAATAGGTGCTCTCTCTAGGGTGAGGAAGAAATCAATTTGTGTATTTATCAACTCACCTATACTGGCCCTGTGTTACATTAAAGAGGAGACGGCTCCCACGACTCGTCTTAAATCAGAACTGGTGATGTTTTGGTTTTGCTATGTGAAAACAAACTTTTTTTGCCTGTTTTGTTTTCTGCCCTGGGGAATTAGTGACTCAGGCAGGATGCAGAAGACTCAGGGGGATTTATTTTTCATCATGTTTAAGGAGGGCTTTTTTCTACCAGGCATGCAGGCTTATTAATGCAGCTTCACCCAGTACTAGACTTTAAATAAATCATTTTGCCCCCTCCATTTTTCTTCATAAGTTTATGGGGGGAGCATGGAGAAGTTACTGTTCAGGAAAGCAAGGGATATGAAGACAGACAGCACTATCTGAGGCATGCTGGCTCTCTGCAACGGGGTCAGAGCCAGCTACCCTTCTGATGCATCCCCCTCTACCATTCCTTTCTCATCCCTTCTAACAAGGGGGAGATTCTCACACAATGCCCAAGATGGGTCCCACTGTGGGCACCCTCACATTGCTCTTTTTGTGGCACTCAGTCCCTGTGCCGTATCCCTCCTCTTCTGGTTCCACATTTCACCCAGTCTCCTCTGACAATACATCCATGACTTGCATTGAAGCACCCATTTCGCTGCTGGATGCTTGGACTCTGCAACTTTGTGAAAGAGGAATGTGTCTGTAGGGTAAAAACCTTCCCATTTTCTTGGTCAGGTCTGATTTACCAGAGGTACTTTGCTGTATCCACACAACTTTTCTCAGAAAAGGAGCACAGAGTATTCTTTTTCAGAGCTATAGGACCAGCAAATATTTTAGCTGTGGGCAATCTGACCAAACACAGAATGTTTCTTCCCAAATAATGAGTTGCTTTCAATGTATTTTGAATATTCATTATATGCTATTTTTCACAATCACCCAAAACAGTGCAAATGTATTTAACAGTAGCAGAACCAAGAACGGCCAGAACTCTGTACTACCTGTTACAACACTGGTCCCTTTTCCAGCCTGCTCATACTCTTGGCATTTAGAAATGCACAGTGAAAAAGAAAATACAGTCAGTAAAAGTAACACTTATAAAATCGCATTTTAAAATCAGGGTGTTGTAAAGCAGCAGCTACAAAATGAGCTGAAATCCTAAGCAATGAGTTGTCTAGACATTTTTATAAGAATTGCAATGAATGTCAAGTAAGTGTTCAAGGAAATCTGAGTTGATTGAAACATCTGACTACTCTGTATTTTAACTGGATGGCTGGTGCTGCTTCAGCATCTTGCCAGCAGGACGAGAAGGATATTAAAATAGGGAGCAGGAGGGGATCAGCCAAGGACAGTGACAGGATAGTTCATATCCTCTTCATTATTACTTAACTTAGTGAGAATGTTCTCTGATTGTGTTGGATATCCAGTTAATTTTATCCAGGTCCCTGCAAAGCACAACCCCATGTTGGCAATATAGGTAGCACAAAGAGATGGATCACGTCTTGAAGGAATTTGCTCTCACTGGATTTTTTTTTTTTCCTCAGCACAAACAGAAACAATAGAAAAAGGTTTGAACTGAATATTTTCTGTAAGACAGCTTAGCCAGAAGCTGAAAACATGAGCTCTGAGATGTATTTTCTAACCTGAAATCTTTGTCTTTTTGCATTCTGATGCCAACTCTCTTTCACCTATCAGTCTGCACGATGGAATATCATGGACTTCCTGAGAGCATATTGCATCTCCCAGATGAAGCCTGAATCTGTCAGCTGAGAATTTCGGGGTGGGAAGAGACATTTACTGCTTCAATTTGTTCTAAAACTCAAACCCAGGCATTTTGTGATCTTTTTGTGAACCTAGGATGGAACTTTTAATCAAAACAAGAGAGACTGTTTGAACTAGCCAGAGGTGTGGACAATGGGGCAGTAATGTGGGACACAGAAGATTCAGGCTGACATTCCTGGACTTCCCAGTTCTCACCAGGGAACACAAGCAACCTACTAGCCAGGCTATTGACCTAAAATTAGATGAAACAGAACACACCTTTTCTGCACAACCCTAACTTAAAGATGTTGCAGTGTACTACACACAGATTAAAGTTTCTTGTCTTTCGAGTCTGGAATTGTCCCTGTTCAAAAGGCCACTTGCAATTCCATTGCGTACAAGTTAGGAAGCATTTGGGGAATTTAGGATGAACAATAGTAGTATAGTGAATAGGATATAAAAGAGCTAACTAGTTAGATCTTAGCATCTTCCACAGAGCACTCTGACCAGACATTGAGAGTTATTCTCCAACTCCAATGCACTGACAAATCCATGCTTATAAGAGGCAGAAACCAAACCAGCGGCAGACCTACTGATATACCAGAAAAAGCAGAAAATTTCTCCGGGGGCATGGAGCCCAACTATCCCCTCAGAACTTCACACCAGAGTAACAGTGTAATTTTTTGCCCTACCAGATCTACCTGTCTCTGGCAAAGCCCCGTGTCTGTGCCACCCCTTTGCTGTCCCACTGCAATGGGGTGAGTGCTGGAGCTCTCCTCCCACCGACCAGCCTCAGCTCTCTTTGCAGGGAAAAGGCACATGACAGCCAGCAGCCCAGGCTGGCTTAAGAACCAAAAGGAACCACCGAAGTCGTCTACATCCAGGAGCCACAAAAATGTATTTATTTTCTTCCTCTCTCAAAAATAAAATAAACCCCAATTATAATCATCCTAACCATAACACTTCAGTTTGCAAACACTCTCAAAGCTGCAGTAGGCAATAAATCAGACATGTCACTTCCAGCAATTCATCTCTGGAGTTGGTTGCTTACAAGGCCGTAATATATAAAGAGGTTTTTTCCCTGGTGATCCTCAGAGCCAAGATTCTTTTTCTTGGCTCTTCTTTAAACAAACACTCCTGTAAATTGCAGTTGAATCTAAATTTATCATTCAATCCTAATTATTTTCCTCTAATCAGTGGTTTGAGGGTGACTTTGGTTCTGATAGGCTGATACATTGTCATACTCATTTAAAAAAATTAATTCTGTTAAGCCAACTCCAAATATATGTGCATGATGTCTCTTCTGCATTAACTCATCATCATCATCACATAAGTCACACTGAAGGCAACCAAGACCTTTTGTATTACAGGCAAATTGTCTCAAAAGAACAACAATAAAAATCAATAAGGAGCAAAAGAAGCTTCTGCAATGTCATAAAAGACCAGCAAAATGCACTGAGGCTCTGTCCAAACACAGCTGTAACATCCCATCCCTTCCACGTCACTCAGAAGGATATAAGAGCATTTTCAATGAAGCAACAGAACACAAAGGTTTATACATCTTTGATGTCCCACAGCTGGAGGGAAAGACAGGAGTTTACTAATCCTGTACCATTTCCCTTTCATTAGTTTAAGTTTTCAATTTTGGATGGTGCTAAATTTAGAAGGAGGGGTTAATTGTTTAACCTTAGAAAAATAATTATGCTTCTTTTGGTGCTGCCTTTTGGCATATTTCCTATTTTTAGTTGCCCAAAGGATTTAAAGCTCAATGCAATGATAAACTCTTTAGTAAGACTGTACCTGTGGATTCACTAAACAAAAATCTGAGACTAGGCTACAAGTTTTTATAGATTTTAGACCTGCCTGCCTGTGCTGTGGGAAAAAACCTCCCAACATTTACTTAAAACAAAACTTGAAATTAGGTTTGGGTTTTTAAATTTCTGTTTTGTTTCTTAGGGTTTTTTTTGCTAATCCAGTGTTTCAATACTGCACATGTACAATTTACTATGTACAATTACATGTACAATTCCTATTCCAGTTACTACTGTCACTTGGCTAGAAGAAGAGGTGATGTGGCATAGCTAAATCTGGTTTAGAACTTTCAAAAAATTTGTCAATCAGAATTCGTTGCTATTGTCCTCCTATGGGTGTTTTTTTTTCCCCAGCAGAGGTAGTTGAGTAGTGATAATTCCTTACACTCTCAACAAAACTGGTGTTCAGTCCAGCCTTGTCATTCACACATATCCGTGTACAGAGGTAAGAATTTCAATCTCCGTTCTGGTCACTGTCTTTTCAAGTTCATTGATACTAATATGGTTCCCAAAAATGTTACTCCACTCTCCATTTCAGCAGGAACCAGAGTGAACATTCACTCTTCCCATTCAATTTTCACTCCAGAAATTCCACAGGCCTTTCACGTATTTTCTCTACTAGGAAAAATAACATCAGGGAAGAGAAGGGGGTGTGGTTTCCCTTTTAAACAGGAAAATTTATATGGTGTAAAGTGCTTAATCCAACAGGTTGTTGGGATATTAATATTAAAATTTGATTAAGAGATGGCATTTTATTGATACCGCTGGTTAGCATATGCTTGGTTTACCTAAGAAAATAATCTGGTAAAACATCTAACAAATTTATTTATGAAGATAGAAGGAAGAGAGCAATAAACAACTTATACGACAAAACCCCTGTACCAAAGTATAGCAATTCTATGTCTAACTTCAACTTCAGTAGAGAGAAAAGGGTTTGTCGTTTTTACTTACAGTAGATACTAGGCTTCTGTGAATAGTTATTTACTGACAATCAGTGGCTTTGTGTGCATATATTCATACATATATATGTATGCATATATGTATATTTATACACACACACACAGAGCCAAGACAAAGCAGATTCACCTTCAGCTCAGCCTTTCATCAGTCACCTCACAAGGAGTCTCAATGAGCCCCATCTTTCATCCTCTGACACTCTTCATACATGTGTAAATAGAAAAACAAAGTGTGGACTGCAACATCAGAAGAATACGCTTGTGTCGTCGATCATTTGCACTCATTTTGCAGAGATGCAAATATCTTCATAAATAATATTTTCTAAAGACCTAGGAAAAACTGCTCCACATTTCCTGACCTTCTACTGTTTGTGTTGAAACTCCTCAGGTTTTCAGACTTCTAGCAGTTTTGTTTCTAATATTAGTCCAGCGTTTGCTGCTGTCCTCCTTCAGCAATGTAGACGAGCCGATCTTCAATGTGACTTTGCTCTGGTGTTCATCTCCCCACCACACACACTTCATTATACTAATTTGTTTTCACATATTAAAGTTAAATGTACATATTCTTAGATCAGGTAGTATTTCTGTCATGAAAATTGACTGTGCTTTGAGCAAGAGGACCCTGATCCGTTATTTGAGATCTTTCATGCTCTCTCAGTCTAAAGGTTAATTACCGCTACTGACACAGTTCCTAAGTGCTGTTTGAAATAGCACAACGCTCTACAGATGTATACAGCAAACCCCATAGCACTGCAATATGAAATAACCCAAATTTAAACTACCTGAGCTTAAAAATTATTTTTGACTACTCTCAGTTAGTGAAGTTCATAGACCTTTACACATGTGCCGTACAACAAGGCATCCTGCTAACGATGAGCTTTCATGTGCTCAGCAAAGGAGAGAGGAGAAAGTTTTTGCCCTGCAGTCAGCATAGTCCCCTCTGAAAACAAGAATAATGCATGACTTGGCCAGTCACTGTCACCAAGCAGTGATGTGTATGAACTGCAAAGAGCATTTTCATGTTTAAGATGAAATAATTTATTTTAAATATTCAACAGTCAGTGCCTTCTTCATATTGTACTCCCAGGGTCTCAAGTCACAGGCTGTGATTCCGTGTTGCCAGGAAGGCTACTTGTCAGCAGTTGTAGTGTGAGCAACAGCAGGAGGCTCAGAACAAGCATGTGAAATAAAGTGCATACGCCAGAGACAGCACAATGGCTGGTTTGCTAAGTGGCACGAAGCGCTTCACCCTGCGGGAGCCCTCAGATCTCTGCGCTGAGCAGCTGGGTTGCACTTTTCTCCTATCAATAATAATGATAAATAATAATAACGGTAGCAAAGTAAAAGGAAGCTCTGAGCTTACAGGCTGCATCAGGTGGACTTTGTGCTCCTGCTTCCAAGTGCACAGGGATTACTTCGCCCACCTCTCCCCCCACAGCCTCCGCTTTCGCGGGGCTGGCTGGGGGGCTGAGATGCAGGGCTATGCTGTATCCAGGCAACGGGCATCCCTGAGGCTCTGCAAACCTCTGCAATGCACAGGAGGAGAAGCTGGGACAGGAACCTCCCCAGACTTCATGGCGTGAGGGACAGAGGGAGCTTTTCCAGTTTAAAAGAATAAAGGCAGAGAGTAAAACAAGCTGCCAAACTACTTTCTGTCAACAAAAGCATGTTCCAAAGTCTCCCTGGGGCTGCCTGGTCCCCCTGGGGCTGCCCGCTTTCCCAGCACTGCTCACTGGGAAGGTGCAAAACTTACTGAAACCTTCTCTTTTCTTTCTCAGTGCTGTGTATCTTCTCACCTAGGTACACCTCTTCCTCCTGCAGGAATTTTCCAGATTTACTAGCCACCTATAGGCAGCAGTCTCAATTCCTGGAGCCATGTTTTGTCCAGGCAAAACCTACCAGTGTCATGATTAATGGACATGCACCCACATCACCAGGCTTCAGAGATGGTCTGTGGGAGGAAAAGATCAGTGGAGAACAGGTGATCCATCAATCCTTATATTCACAAGAAGTTCTTCATCAGTAAAGAGATAAACTTCTAGGGCCAGGGGGATGTGTAGGAGTATGTACACCGACTCCAGTGGCAGACAGATTTCATACACAGTGCCTTGGGCAGGTTTACTCATGGTGCCCTGTTCCACTCAGTTTCCAGCTTCAGCTGATGTTGACAGAGACTGGGACAGTCTGATGGAGATTTCATATTTGAGGAAAGACCAAAGTATACCATGAGCTAAGAAAATTATAGACACAAACCTGGTCCTTGATCATCTTCAATTCTCAGATAATCTACAGGCCACCGATATTCAAAACACAAATTGCAGAGGATGAATTTATTTGACAAAGAACTGGAAATATACTCATAGAGCTTCGGTAGTGTTCAGCTGCCTTCCAAACAATTCTTCAGGGTGCCATATGGGCATTATGTAATTGCAAGATATACAGGGAAGAACGGTCCTGAATAGAAGAAGAGTATGACAAATTGCTGCATGAAGATGCTCTGGTCCAAACCAGGCTTAATTCAAAGAAACCTTGTGTCTAGGACGAAAAAGGCATCACAATGGCCCTTTCCTACCTTACTTGATGCTGTGTCAGCATTTGAGGTTCTTAGCCATAAACATAATTTGTGACACAACACTGCACAGCAAACACAACAGGTGGCCTAACTTTCCTCATCGTCACAGTACTGATAAGACTATCCACAGTCAGGGTTTTTACTTTCATTTAGTGTGACTGGAAACATTAAACAAACACTACCCTCAGAGCTGTACGAAAAGATAAAATCAGGAGTACTCTTCAGAGCTTGGGAATTCTCATGACTCCTGCTGCAAACTCAGCTTCCTGCCCATACCTTTCCTTCTCTCTTACCAACTTTTACAGCCTCACTGGCTTGGCAAATAGCTTATTTTCCTTCTAGCAGTGACAGCTGTTATTGTAGGAGACAGCACAGTATAAAGTTACTCATTAAGGGAGGTGAAGAACTACCTCCCTTCAACTCCAGTTGAACTCTGGGGAAAAATAAGTACAGTCCTTCTTTTCTCCTTTGTGAGCAATGACATGGAACATCAGAAAGTACTGGCCTAAGTGCATGTTATACAGATGTCCTCAAGGAGAGGAATTCAGGGAATGCAATTCCCATCCTTTGCAGTACAGGGTGTGTCTTCCCAGACAGCTACACCAATTTTACAACAATTTGCTTAAGTCAGAAGAGTGAGGTGGGACCTGAGTACCAGGTGTCCTAGATTCCAATCTGAGTTCACTCACTGATAAAGGAAGAGCAAAGCTTTCTATCTTTTAAATCAGACCAGCTTTTCCCCCCAAATTCTTATGCACATAAAGACTGTCTTGAATCACATAAATCTTCTTTATGGCTTTTCCCTTCCCAACATGTCCATTTTGCAACACTGCCTCAGCAAAAGCAAGAAGAGTTGCAGCAAAGAATCTGGAGGTACAGTAAGCAGAAGGACAGAAGAAGGATGGATAAAAGGG
Source organism: Cnemophilus loriae (assembly GCA_013397755.1). Taxonomy (NCBI): domain Eukaryota; kingdom Metazoa; phylum Chordata; class Aves; order Passeriformes; family Corvidae; genus Cnemophilus; species Cnemophilus loriae. The sequence goes on from VZTF01002078.1 coordinate 800,191, forward strand.
CAGGCCAGTCATACAGCACCACTGAAAAGCTAAAGCACAGGGGTCCTTTCTGAGATAAGGTGTGCTCCAGATCAGAGGTGACAGCAAATATCCAAGGGGACAACTAAATCTTGGGCTAGGAAACCACTGAGACCTTCAGAGCACACTTCAGCAAAGCGCTATCACCACTGCCTTCTCCAGCATCTACAACTTAAACCATCCATTTAAGTGCTTTGGAGAAAACAGGTCAGATGCTCTCACCCATTGCAAAACCAACTCTTCTGCCTGGTGCAACTATTTTGTACAAATCGATCCCTCATTCAGAAATTAAAAACAAAATGAGCAGCACTGAAAGACACATCAGAGGAGCTCTGATTGAGAAGAAACCCAGAGCGATGCCGATTGATTACTCCCAGAATGCCTTTCCCTGAAGCAATAATGAAATACGTGCCTGGGACAGAAGCCCTGAGCACTGCATGGAAACACTTGAACAGCTCGCCTGCACCCACAGACCTCCCTGCCTGAGGAGCATATTTAAAACAGTTCTGCAAAGCACTGCAGCCAGGGTCTCTCCTAAAAAAAAAACACATTCCCTTCCCTTCCATTCTCCTCCCCTTTAAATCAAGCTCAAACCCCAAACCTGGGAGCACCTCTACTATGTGTATAACGGAATTTGTCCAACGTTCCTCAGTAATAGAATCCCTTGGGATGGGGAGGGGAGTGCTGCTCATCCTGTGGAGGCATAGCACAAGGGATACAGGGAGGATAAACAATGCCCTTTGGAGGTTTCAAACAGAGCCTACTGCTGGTGCTGAAGGCAGTTAGTTTAATCCTCAGCTGCAAGTTGCTGGGACACAATAAAAGAGAATTAGCAAAGAAAACATTTAATGATAACAATGAGCATTCATGCCTCATTCTCTGACTTGCAGCTGAGAGTATCCAGTAATTCAGAGGTGGATGAGAAAATAGGAACGGGAAAACCTAGAGCAGACAGTCTCCCTCCCACTAAGAGGGGCAAAAGCAACTCATCAGCAAAAGGAAGAGTAATGCCCTAATAGTCATCGTCCTGCCAGACAAGCCCCAAACTCTTTCAGAAATGGGGCACAAAAAGAAATCTTATATTAACAAAAAAACAAACAAAAATTACTGGGCATCTGTATGCCCAGAAAAAAACATAGTAAGATGATAAAAAGATTCTGTTATTTGGATGACAAAAAAATAAAAATAAAAAAACAAACCAGATGGGAAGAATTGCTTCAGTTTGAAATGGAGGAGTTTTCTTCTAAAATAAAACAACACAAAGGTATTTCTTCACATTATTCCCCAAAGTTTTGTTTCATCTAAGATGAAACTTTATTTTTTTTACATTTTCTAACTTAAAAAACACCAACTACCCCGAACAAAACACCACACAAAAGAACACAAAACCTCTTTTTATAAAATGTTTGGATCTAATTTTAATAGGAAAATGTGGATTTCATTTTCAGATGTTAAAAAGATCAGCTTTGGCATTTATAAACCAAAAATATATTGCATTAAAAAATCTGGAAGTAAATATTTTAATGTTTACAAACATATATATATA
>VZTF01002078.1:801839-969561 GCA_013397755.1 Cnemophilus loriae
ATATATATATACACACACATATGTATACGCATATATATATATATATATATATATGTAGCCCTACTGTTGATTGAAACTATTTACTTAATTTTAACTTGATTTTTTGAGATGTATAGTCTCTCTGAAGATTCTTGGATATAAAAGTTTGCGTAATTTCTGTCTTTCATAAAAATTGTCTGCTACAGAGATGTGATTCACAGACTTGATATGCATAGCTGATTTTCTAGTCACAGGAAAAGAACCATCAGAATACTAGACTTTTGATCAATTAGCATTACTCTTGATCAATAGAAAAAACACATAGCAAAAGACGAAGATCTCAAGCAGCTCAGGCAGCAGTTTGGGTTTAGCTTTGTACACCTAACATTCAGGACTATTCAGTATCCCTGGGGAACTATATTGCTAGTCCTAAACATCTGGATTTGCATTTAGCTACTTTGGAGTTTTCCAAATGAGTTCTTTCCAACTACATCTTGAGGAAAAAAAAAAAAAAAAAAAACCAAAAACATTTCATCACTGCTTTTTAGAAGTCACCATCACTTATCCCCATTTCCTGAGATGACTTGTGGAATACACACAACTTTATCCATCGTGTGGTCATACTAAGTCTCCAGGAGAATCAGAGCTTTGCTGTACTGATCTTCAGGTATTTTAAACAACCATAAATTGTGCTCATGTAAGTAGTCTGTACTTACAGTCTTTACTTTGAACACTGGCTTTTGGCAGAAGGACCCAGAATAGCGGAATGCCAACTCCTGGTTCCAATCAGTTCAGAGAGACTTTGGCCTTCAGCGCTGCTACCAGACAACATACAGAATTGGGAGATGGAAAGGGAGATGGAAAAGCAAAGGCAGTCCTGGCAAATGATTACACTTTCCAGTAATGTGATCCATACATGAAGCCAACTCAACTTACAGGCCAATAACTTGCGATAAACTTATAGCTCCATTCTGAGAGCTGAACACTTTAGAATAGGGGAAAAATAACAAACTCTTTCCTTCTTGTTAACTGAATCCTTGTGGGAGAAATAAGTTAAAGTTGAGGATATTATTTTTAGCTTTCTTGGAATGTACTCTTGGATATCCTTTGCAGCGAGAAATGTTATAAATGGTCCAGGTCAGTTCGAGGAGTCAGTGACAAATTCTGCCTCGCCAAACATGTCCTCTGTACTGCACTGCATGTCCATCTTTCTCTCTCTAGCATCAGCAAGGGCTGTCCAGACAGCAAGAATGCCCAAGCCTGATTACTCTGCTGCAGAACATGGGGAAACCAGTGGGTTGGACAGCCATGAACTCTAATATCCTGCCATTAACAGTCCCCAGGGAAAAATGCCAGAAACAGTTCAAGGTGGCAATTATACAAAACCAGTTCACAGGAAAGTTTCCTCCTACCCTTCTGGGCTCAGGGGCTGGCTCATGCCATGCTGTAGGGAGGGACTAAGCCTGTTAAAGCTCCTAGATATTTTAAAATGTCAAGACAGTGCTACAAGTCTATCTGAAAATTAGCACCTCGTTAGTGATTGGGCATTTGAAAATAAACCTTTCACAGATGATTAAAAAAGGAATTTTATATTGCCTAAACATACTTATTTGAAATATATTTATATTTGCACGTGGTGCTAGGGGTGTTGGTCCACTCATATATGTGCCATACTCCACTTTTTCAGAAAAGGAACAGTTGCAGACAGTCATATGTTCAGCTCAAGACCCCCATATGCTGGGCACCGGAAGCCAAAATACAGGCAGAGCACTGACATTTATATCCCCCTCCATCTCATCCACAAAATGCCTGCATGTCCTCTCTGCCTCAGCTCTCCCGACACATGCTTCCGAGGAAAACAGCCCTGAATATCCAGCACAAGCATGTCCAAGGCTGCTCCTACTTTCTCATCTGCCAACAACTGTCAACAGATGTAATGTCTGCCAAGGATGCGACTCCCATCCATTAGAAGGTAACCGGAGCATGAGTCATCTTATAAAGGACAAACCAGACATTAGATTATCATTATCTTCACTGTGCACAAGCCTGTCCAGCAGCTGACCTATGTGTAGGCTCCTCTCTCAAAAGAGCTCTCAAGATTTTGCAGTAAATAGATGCATCAGTGCAAGCAAGAAACCTCAGCTTTAAAACAGGTCAGGGCATTTGAGAATAATAATAACCTTTTTCATACTCTGCAAGTTTAAAAACCAACTAGTTTTCAGTTTTTCTTGTTAATGTAAAACACCGAAATTTTTTGATGTGCAGTTTTACAAGCGAGGAAAGGGGATTTCTGGATTACTTCTTTCGTATTTTCTTCCCTTCCCCGTTCCTGTTTTGTCACAGAATGGAGGAACAAGGGCGAAAAATATGAAGATAAACCCTCCACAATTAAAACTTTTTCATCTTCAGGTTTCTCTGAAAAGGAATGCAAAGTTCCACAAAGCTAGTTTCTACACAAAATAAAATACATTTCCTACAAGAATAAGCTTATCAGCTGTATTAGCATCTTTATATAGACGGGGAAGGAAGGCAGAGAGGAATCAAGCTACTTCCCACTGTCAGTATGCAATCCAGGCACAGAGCTAATAATTGAATGCAAAACTCCCCAAACCCACTTCACTACTTAGAGGGTAATACTATCCTTATTACTGATTTTAGTAGTTATCACCTTTCACTGATCCCAGCTCTTACTCATAAGCCCAAGAATAAAAGCTTCAAATACATGTACATACACCCCTCTTACGTATCTGTTTCCTGAGAAATCTCTACAGTGAGACAATAAACTAAGTCCCCAGCTTCACTCAACAGTTTTCAAAATGCACAAATCAAAAGCAAATGTACTTTTGTAGGTCTCAAAATAAGCAATGCAAAGCCTTCACTGCCATTCCCAGTGACACCCTATCTCAGCCACTCCACCCAGGACGTGGCACAGCAGTGAAAGGCAGCTTTGCTTTCCTGCCCTGTCACATTGGGTAAACTCCATTTTCCCTTGACAAAGCACTTCACCCATGATATAGTCAATCAAAAAAAGCTTTAAATTACTCCGCAGCACTAGATCTAAGTGACAGGAACTATTAGAGATATATTTCTAATGACAATTTCTTTCCTCCTCCATCCTGATCATTTCCATGTTACACAAGTTCCCAAATTCATAGGGAAATAGGCACAGCCCAAACCAGTCCCCACATGCACCACGGTTAGCATCAGAAGGATTAACTCCAAGTCTCTGGGGCAACACCTCTGAAAAGGTCAATCCACTGCTGGCAGAATCAGCTCTAGAGACGTTTGAGTCCTCTAGACCCATAAGAGACGGAAGTGGCAAACACGTGCCACATTGTCAGCAACCACTTACAGCCTGATGAGCTTCCTTACAGCACCTCTGGCAGCAGAAGAGCTGAAACCTCCCTCTACCCCGGCCGAGATGCCAAGCGCTGCTCCTCAGAGAAGGAGCTCGGGATGCGTGGCTGACCTGGCACTCACCCTTGACGCTCCTGTCTCCCTTGCTAGCACGCACACAACAAACGTCGGCCACGGCAGCTCCTGGGACAGTTACAATGCAGGCTGCGACCAAAACACGTGGCATGGGAGTTTGCAGGGAGCTTGGAACAACGGCTGCCGGGTCAGGAGCATCCCATTTATCTGAGCAGTTTTAACTCAGACATCCCGTGCTAGCCATGTACGTGTCAAAAGTCGTTTGCCGCTTCACTGCTAATTTGGGAACCGAGCACATGGGGCATCGCATCGTTCCACACCACTCGCTGTGAGGGATATCTCCTCTTGATACCACAGCGGATAGCATTTAGGAGGCACCAAATTACCTTTCACAAAGAAAAAGCTCCTTGAGCACATTCCCCTGCTATACTGGTGCCAGCTCAAGCCCAGAGTAAAGTAAACCCCAGAAGGCTTCCCCAGTTTTGTCTCTAGTAAAAGTACAATTTATCATCTAGGAAGATTCTCTTGGAGACTAATTTTGTAGATATTTGAGAGTAGCACAGCTTCTCCAAACAATTTAATTCACAGTCAAAAGAAAAATTAAAGAAAATTAGAACTTTCTCAGTACGATATCCGATTCTTTTGGTCAATGCAGCCTCCATTTACAGGCTTATATAAAAAAACCAAACCTTGAAAAAGTCCTTACTGCATTCTCACAAAATTGCAGTTTCTTTAAAAGTTGTCAAACTGTTCAACATTTTAATAAGTAAAAAAGTGTAGATTGTCAATGCACACACAGATAATCATCATCATAATATTGAACTATTAATATTCTGCCCGAAAAAGTGTTTATAGAAAGCACTTTCCTTTTTTCCACTTCTGTAATCACACCTCAGCATAACACAGATTGAGTATTGTGACATGATTGTGGTAAATGGACCTCAAAATTTATTGCTTCTTCTTTCTAAGAAGGAATTGGATTTTTTCTACTTTAATTTTTAACAAGTTTTCAGCATTATCATTTGCTGAACAGACTTTTATAGGGACAATCAGCAGAGCACCACAGGGAATCAGAAGTGATGGCAACCGTAGGAAGCACAACTGAAGACTGCATCCCAGTTCAAGAGGCTACAAGAGGATACGAAAGGAAGAGTGCCCAAATCTCATGCTCACATGCACAAGCCCACACTCACTCCTCTCCAAGAGTTATCTTTTTCCCAGCTCCTAAACCTATGCTTTTCCTACTCCAGGCTCTGCCTCTGCTTTCTGGAGTCAGGGGATTCAGCCTTCTTTTTGCTCATGTTGCTCCAGCTGTTGCTTTGTAGAAGTTGCTAAGTGGATGTGTTTGAAGTTTGGACTTATTTCAGAAAAGCAGGCAGTTTCTGTTCATCAGCAAGTGACAGTTGCACCAGGAAACAATTCCAGACTTCAGGAGTCCTGTTCCTGAGCTGGTGTGTGTTTAGACTGACCCCTGCTACCCACGGAACTTCAGCCCCCCAAAATATCGCTGCTCGCAGCCTCTCTTCCTGCAGGCCCAAACATTTCAGCTGCCTGCTGGGATAATTGGACTGTGGTCACCCCCAGCACTGGGCTTGGTCATCCAACAGAGCAGAGCAAGCTGCTGGCCCAAACTGGTGCGTGCCACTCACTCAGCGCTTCAGCTGCAAACATACATGAATAAAAGGCAGATTGTGAATGAAAAGGGACCCAGAGGGGTGCTCTGTGCCTCTGTCCCACGGCCTGAGCATCCTCTTCAGCAAGGAAAAAAAGGTGAGAAAACAAACATCATCATTGCTCATTATTACTGAGTTCATGATGCAGGAAAATGCCACATACTCTGCTCCTATCATAGTAGCTGGACCTCATCATTTGTTATTTTGCTGCTTTGCCTCGTCACGTGAACTGAGATAACAGAGACAAAGTAAGTCTTTTGCACAGCCCAAGATGGCATACATGTGTACCATGGGCTAACACTTTCCTTTTGCCTAGAGCTCACACCAAAACAGAACAACTTTCAGCAAGGGGGGAAGAAAAAGCAACTGTAAAAAATCAATTTTTAGAAAGAATGTAGCATTATGCCATTTTCCTTATATGGCCACTGGTATCCCATGTGGAGGCACAAACAATAGCCAGCTTGGCAGGGGGTGGAGGAAGAAGAAGACTTAGGGGAAAAAAAATTATATATATTTTTTTTTTTTTTTCCCTGCTGGCCCTCACCCTCCATTTCCTCTTGGATTTCTTTGTGACTGCACTGAAAGGGGTCAATAGCTCCCAGTTTGAGAAATGCAGCTTTTGAAAGGACTATCACCAGCATCTATATTTAAAGCACGCCTTTTACTTCACGGCCCCCCAGCTAATGCAAAGCTTTTAAAAAGCGAGCAGCAAGATAAAGTTGCAGGGTAAAGAAAAAGTGAAGAGGAGAGGAGAAAAAGTACCTATCTGCCTTGGGCTTCCTGACACTTTCACTGGAATAAAGCTTGACTGGAAAAGCAGGGACAGGGAACATAAGCTGCAGATGATCCAAAGTGCTACGGATCATTACCCCTGGCTTTAGTCTCTACCTCCCTATCCTTTAAAGTACATTACGAAACCACATGAAGCAGCCAAGCACCAAACTGGAGAAGAGTTTCAAGTGATTAAAAACAATGGGAAAATTAGAACAGGACTCACTGAGCACATCAAAGCTTTGCAATCTTCAGTGTTTAAGAATTTCGGATCTGACAAACACAGGCAACCTAGTCAAATTTTAATAAGCTTAATTAACTTATCTTGATAATGAAAGACTGGACCAGTGACTAAGATTATATTTAGGCTTTCTGTTTGAGGAAATACTCCAGAAAAGCTATGGCACATTAGAGCCAGGATTTACTGGGAGGGAGGAGGAACAGGATTGTAAACTCCTCCTTTATTGGCAGAGGACAATGCCCATGTGGAAGGCTGGCATATGCCCAGTTTTTCAGGACCCCCAGGCTCCATTTCACATTGAAGCCTCATTCAACTATCCAGTAGCAATTATATTGCAGTTGCTTTCTGTATTGGGATGTTGTTTTTAATTCACTTTGGAAGTGCATGAATCCATGTCTCCACACAAGGAGTTTGTACAGCTCAGCTCTTGCTGTACTCTTCAGATGTAACATGGTCGAAACTCCACTCACTTGCTTTAAAAGCTAACTGTTCTCTCTAATAAAACATTTTCAAATTTGAGAAGCAAACAGGTGAAATGTCACAGAAAGAAGCTCTACTTTGTATTAACGCAATACAACCAGTTATGGTTTTCCAGCTCCAATTTATTTGACTTTGTATTCATCTGGTTATTTGACTAGAGTCTTTCAGTAAACATTAGCAGAAGCCCACAACATTCATCTAAGACAAGCCTGAAATTCACAGATTGAAAGGTGCAGTGGTTCCTCCAGCAGCACCACACATAGCAAAAAGGTATTTCATCCTACCAAATTGTCTGGGAGAAAAGCCAAAGAGACCAGAGAATGCTCCAGAAGCACAGAAGTAAATTACCTCTGCAAGTCTCTAGCACTGGCAGCATATGACTTTGCATTTCACTTTACCTCCCAATCATACTATCTTTCTCACAGGCGTTCAAATACATTAGTCTGTACCTTATCAGATCCTGAATTAAGACTGTAGAAAAGCTCCCAAGTCTGAGAAATGTAGTTCAGAGACGTTTATGGGGCTGTAATGAGTACTGACAGATAAGCCACACTCATGCAAACACGCTTGCAATTGATGTCTGGTTTAACACAATACAGCCCTAAGCCTTCATAATGCAGCATAGGAAACAGAATCCTCCCATCACCTACTACTAATTGCATCTGCAGTGGTCAGGGGTTGAAAGAGAAGTAAGCAGATTAATTCTATTAGTCTGTGCAATAGTATCCCAAGGGGACAAGGGAAAATCCCATCATTTAAATCAGGACTGGTAGACGCTGCTGGGAACGATGTTACATACTAGTAGGGGATTAAGAGTTCGGACTAAAGGGCCTCATTTTTTCTAGATCTGGTTTCCATGAGCCGTAGCAATTAGAACTGCAAGGCTTTTGTGTTTTTTTTTTCACTTACGGATGACCTGATACATCTTTTCTAGTTGAAAACGACATTATTAAATTAACTTCTTACTTAACCCTTTCCCCACAACATACATTCCTTTATTTCTTTTTCTTAAGAAGTTTTCTGTTTAAATTAAGGTATTTCCAATATAAAATTATTTTAGAATACAAGATCTAAGTATTACTGTATTAATACCTCATATGTAACATTTTTCTTTTTTCAGCATACTCCTCCCACGCTTTTAACCTATATTTATCTCAACAATATTGGCAGTCTTGATCCTCTGAAAGTACATTTTTGCTGAGAAATGTTCCCCATGCTGTAAATACATTGCAAGGTGTCACCCCTACAGACATGGCAGGCAGTGGTGACAAAGCTCCTCTTGAGCTAAATGAGGGGAAAAAGTCCTTTTCTCAATTCCAGTGCAGCTGAGCCTGAGCATCAGGAGCACTGTCTGCCTTACCTGTGTGCTGCTTTGAAGGGACAGACTTTCAGGGAAACACTTGTTCTCCTCGAGAAGCCAGGCTGTACTGAACATGCATCGGTCAGGATCCTTGCTTCAGGTCTCTAGCGCTGTGATCGAGGCTGGTCAACCTGTCAGAAGCAGCAAGGAAAATACATAAGACACATACTGGACCTGAGGAGAAGACTGCCACCTTGTTTTACTTCCTCCTGCTTGGGTAAAAACCAACTCTTTCTTGTACACCTGAAGGAAGTGAGGGGAAAGCATCTCGCAGTGACACTGAAGACCCTGTCAAGATCCGGACTAAAGGCAAAATATTCTTCCTTACTTTCCAGTCCATTAGGCTGACCAGAAAAGGGCTTTGACCGGAAGGCAGGAGGAGGACAGGACTACTTCCAGAGGAATAAGAAAGAAGCAACAGAGTTGCCCTGCATCTTCCCTTCCTGCTCCCCTGCACAGCAGAGGAGAGTCACACCCAGGAAGAGGTGCTGTGGGTCCCCAAAAGGCAAGTTCCAGAACAGAGGATGGAGTACTGTGAGATAAAATTTAGGTAGTTAAATGTTTAACACACACACACACACACACACACACTCTTTCTGTATTGCATGCAACAAACATGCACACACCTGTTCACCTACTGGATAGATGTTAAAGTACCACTTATTCTGAATGGAGGGAGCCAGAAATGATTGAGGATGAAAAAGAAGGCAAGGTGATGGAGCTGAGAGGCAGGTAAGGGTGGGAGGAAGATACCAATGGGTGCTCAAGGGGTGAAAGCAATAAGGCAAGCAAAAGAAGGTAAATCAGAGCCTGCAGAAAGGCACGAAAGGCCAGTGGGAGAGGAGAAGGGATCATGCCAGACTGTGTCTGTTTTCTACTTGCAGAAATCAGCCAGACACAGGGCACAGAAGTGGAGCCATCACTTTAACTGAGCAATCGTTCCATAACAGCTTCTCTCTGGAGAACAGCAGTGAGTCTGGATCTCATTCTCCCTGACAGCTCCAGTTCAGATATGAAGATGGCGCCATGTAAATCCATTTCATGATATTAATTCTCTCCTCTCTAATCTATCTTGCCGCTTTGCCTTCTTTTGAAGCCCAAATCCTCTGCCCTGCCCAGCTGCTCCAGATCTCAGGGTCAATGCCAACTGTCCATATGCAACATCAGGTAGCATCTCTGACACCTCTGCATCACACAATGCTTAGCACCTCCTTCAGGATCAAGATGAAAAGCTGGGAGAGAAGGTCTTGTCACAGCAACTGCACCCAGCAGCCCCATAAGACACGGAGACAGGGCTGCAGCAGGACATCTCAAGCTCCCCTTCTCTGTCGTGCTGTCTGAGGATGACAGCCATACTGAGCTGAACTGCCATTTGTCAATCCAGGGATTACAAAGCCACCTACAAGCCAGCTGGAAAGTGCTAATGTCACACCAGACCACATGAGAGGAAATTCCTCCCACGCACAGGGTGTCAGCCCTCTGTCAGCAGCTCCCTGCTCCCCAGCACAGAGGTGTTACTTCACACTTCCCCAGGATGAGGGAGAGGGTTCAGTGGGAACACAGGGGCACTGGTGAGGAGTGCTCAGCACCCTGGACGTTCATCTTCCATGCAATAGAGGGGCAGCATGGTCTAGTGAGCAGAGCAGGGGCCCACCAAAGTGGTACTTGGGCAGATGTTCTCCATGCCTATGTCTCCATTAGACTCTTTCAGCACTTTCAGCAGTGGTTCATCCTTCCATGGGTGTTTGTTTACAAGCCTCTTCGCTGCTCCGTACAGCCCGGCATTTCAAATACACACATACCAGCCATATGCTGGTGTCTTTGAAGGGGAAGGGCAAATATCTGAGAGATGCAAGTGCTTGTATGTAGAAAATGCACATGTCCACACACTTCTGCACAGGACAAAGTGCCTGCTGCCTAACAAAAACATAGCCTATTGAACACAGTCCTAGTCCTTTCAGACATAAGGTATTGGATATTAACTCCCAGCCTTTGAAGACAGTAAGGGGAAAAAAAAGTTTACTCGGGTTTGTAAAGTTATCTGAAACCACAATATGGAAAGTGTCACAGGCAGACATACAAAGAGTCAGCAAAAATTTGATTCAATGGCACCTTTAGTAGCAATTTTCCCTTTCCATTATGGAGGAACAGTCTTGTCCATGTAGGCAAACCCCATTCATCCCCTATTACTATTCCAGCTGATGCACCACTGTGATCAGAAGCAGAGGGCTCTAATATATTTAGGGTAACTAATAATGTATTTTGTCTTCTGTGTGTGCTTGCTCAGATGAGAGATTTCAATCACCTCTATTCAAGGAACATTAAGAAACACAAGATATATCAGGTCATATAAATCCTCCTCTCCAGTGGAGGATCATGCCTCTCCTCTCCCACCTGCTTTGTTTATATGTAATCCAATTGAAAGTGTCTCAGGCAGCAGGAATATTCTCCTTTCTCTCAGCAGTCTCCAGAAAAGTCTGACAAAGAGCTGTCTTAAAGACTTTTCGCATGCATAAAGACTCTGGTTTGTTTTTCTGAAAAACGTGATTCCTTAGTATTTCCCCAGAGCTAAAGCAGTAACATGTGAGAAATGTGAAAAAAGAAAATAAAAAGCAGGCTTCTCCTCCAAGGTTGATGCACAGGGACAGAGATGGACAGCAGTATTAGAGGATCCAACACTCCTCTAGCCTGCAGGTGAATTTTCAATAGAGGAGTAGGCCCAGTGGACCATGGATCATCTGGGCTCAATACATTTTTAATATGAAAACAAAAATAAACAAAAGCTTAACGTGGAATTTCTCCTGGTTGTTGCCCTGGTCTTGCATTCTCTCTAATCAGTGCTGGCTGCTATCAGAGACAAGACCCTGGATTAGACACGACCTGACCCGGGCTAGCAGCTCACGGGTGCTGCTCCCACAACCCTGCACTGAGCCCCACACCCTTGGGGCTTTAGACTCTGCAGCTCCTGAATTTGATTTAAGCGGCACAACTGACTCTGCTGGAATTTAGCTTCTAAAAAAATTTTTCTTTTAAATCCAACCCTTGCCACAGCTTCCTCCCCACCTCAATGTTTCTATGCTTTGAGGCCCTAGTGGTGGTATATTTTGCAAATGACCCTTTTTTCCTCCTTGTACAATCACACATATGGTTGTACAAAGCCACTTAATCAAGCATAAGCAACAAGAGTTTGCACTACATACTGACACAGAGATCAGGAGGAACACAAAGCATTCCCATTTAACATTTTATGCATCAGAAATAACACCAAAACAGATGTAAACCAAGCAAATTCCTCATTACTTGACACAACACAAATCTTCGTGCATTAAATGCAAGTGAAAGGGAGCTGTGGAGTTGGCATCAGCTTAGACAGATGTTGAGATGAGCTGCACCAGAACTGAGTAGCTCAGCCTGAAACAGTGCATGATAAAAAGGCATCTGCTTATCGTTTGATATGTGTATTTATTTACATAGACAGCTTGCTGACATGCTGAAAGGTTGGGGAGGGTGGTGTAGGCTGGCATTTTAAACTCTCAGCAGGCATTCAGCAAGTGGTTTGTTATCCTTTGGTCATGTCACAAGCTTCTATTTTACAGCCACCATGAGTGGTGGCAAAAGGGGGGAGCAGAGAAGGAACCAGGATCCCCTCCACCGTGCAGACTTAACTCCCCTCCAGGAGCTTGCCCTTAGCACACAAGGCAGCGTTTCCAAGCTCAGCCTCCACAAGCATGTTGCCCCTAGGGCTCACCCTCCAATTTCTGGGGCCTCTGTGCCTTTGATACAGACATAAGAAGAGTCTCTGAAAAGCAAGTCAAGCACAGGTCCTTGTGTATAAAAAGAGATCTTTTTTAACAAGAAAGAAAATTAATTAAGTGGGTAAAATCCCACAGGTTGGAACAGCAGCTGAGGAATTATCTTTCTATCAGGTTGGTAATGAGGACTAAAAAACCTCACACAAACATTAACAGCTTCACATGGGCTCATTGGCATTTCAGATCAGATGTGAGATTTGGCATTCCCAGGAGCACCAGATGCAGCTCCAGTTACAGACCAGACTATGGGCAAAATGCATTTTGCCCTGCTGAAAAAAGTCTTGTCACAACGTCTGAAAATTAAAGGTACGTATCTATCTACACAATAACTTTTTCCCACAGAAATTACGTCCAGGGAGAATGTAGGTCACAACATCCAATGTCTCAGGTTGGTCTGACTCACCTCTGAAACCTGAGTTTAGATATATAAGTGTATGTGAGAGTTATTTAACACGCTGTGAGGAACAGCCAGCACACATCTGGGTGCACATCAAATGACATGATAAGACACTGGTCAAATCCACCACCTCCACCCTACTGAATTCATAGAACCATAGAATATGCTGAGTTGGAAGGAACTGGTCAAGATCATGGAGTTCAACTCCTGGCCCCATGCAGGACATCTCAAGACTCAAATCATGTACCTGAGAGTGTTGTCCAAATGCTTCTTGAACTCTGTCAGGTTTGTGCTGTGACCATTTCCCTGAGGAGCCTGTTCCAGTGCCCAACCACCCTCTGGGTGAAGAATCCTTTCCTAATATACAATCTAAACCTCCTCTGACTCAGCTTCATGCTGTGTCCTCGGGTCCTGTCTCTGGCCACAAGAGAGAAGAGATCAGTGCCTGCCCCTCCGCTTCCCCTTGTGAGGAATGAGGTTTCCCCTCAGTCTCTTCTCCAGGCTGAACAGAGCAAGTGACCTCAGCCACTCCTCATACGGCTTTCCCTCCAGACCCTTCATCATCCTTGTGGCCCTCCTTTGGACTCTCTAACAGTTTCATGTCTTTCCTATGTTGTGGCACCCAAAGCTGCACACAGGGCTTGAGGTGAGGCCGCCCCAGAGCAGAGCACAGCGGGACAATCCCCTCCCTTGCCCGGCTGGCGATGCTGTCCCTGATGCCCCCAGGACACGCTTGGCCCTCCTGGCTGCCAGAGCACTGCTGGCTCAGATCCAACTTCCCATCAACCAGGACCCCCAAGTCCCTTTCCTGTGGCACTGCTCTCCAGCCTCTCATTCCCCAGTCTATACACACAATCAGGGTTGCCCCATCCCAGGTGCAGAATCCGGCACCTGCCCTTGTTAAACTTCGTATGGTTGGTGAATGTCCATCTCTCTAATCTGTCGGGTCTCTCTGCAGGGCCTCTCTGTCAGAGAAAGTTGACAGCTCCTCCCAATTTAGTGGGATTTAGAGCCAATTTTGTTGGCAGACTTACTTAGTATTCCTTCAAGTCTTGCATCCAAGTTGTTAATGTAGGTGTTGAGGAGAACAGCGCCAGGGATGGAGCCCTGTGGAACCCCACCAGTTACCAAATGCCAGTCTGACGTCATCCTATTCCCTGTAAGTCTTTGTGCCTGACCTGTGGAGCCAGTTGCTCACTCATTATAGGATGTGTTTATCCGGCTGTGTGCTGGATGTTTTGTCCTAAAGCATAATGTGAGAGTACCAAAAGCTTTGCTGAAGTCCAAAAGCATTACATCTACTGGCTTTCCTAGATCAGCTGGATTGGTTACCGTGTCGTAAAAGGAAATCAGGTTTGACAAGCAACACTTTCCCCTCGTGAAGCCATGCTGTCTGTGACCGGTGACTGTGCTGTCCTCCAGGTGTTTCCCCACCAACACTGCTGGCTGCCTAACTGTTAACACTCAAAATTACTGTTCAGCGCTAACATAATAATACAGATTTCTTTTCCCCATACCCTGAAATGGAAAAACTGCCTGATCTGAGACCAATGACAAGAATGGCAATCATATTCATGGTAACCACTGCAATAGGATAGAAGAAGTCACGTGGCCTACTGAGCACCATGCTGAACTGTGATAAACTATTCAAAGCTACATTTCAGAAATGCTGTAACTTCCCCAGCAATTAATGAAAAGGAATTTGTCCTCTCCCCCCACAAAAAGAAAGAAAGGAAAAAAACCGAAAAGATGCGAATTACTTGCCATCTTTCCCAAAACATGCCTTTGCACATCTTCCTGCGCCTCTGTTACTGCTCGTATCACAAGAGTCCCTTGAGGCCCCGCAGAACCAAGCTTCTTGCTGTGTGCAGCATAAAAGAGCTCCCTGCCCAAAAAGCTAGCTGACTAAACAAATAAAAAGCAGGAAAAAAAAATAATAGTATTTCTCTTGTTGCAGATGGGAAGCAGAAATCCAGAGAGATACTGGTGGTACAGATCAGGCAGGAAGCCAGTGAATGAACTGGGAAGAGAACATCTTCAGTCTCAAGCTTATTCCTTCAGTGTGGAGATCACTGTTTCTTCCTTTCTCGTTCTCCTGTTTTTCCCTGAAATTTGTTTCTTTTACAGCTTGTAAAGTTCACCCCTAAAAGCAAAGTTGACAGTCTACTGACGCTTCTCATTTTCTTGGGGAGGAGATTCAGGGATTCTGATCTAAATAAGCACAAGGAATTCTTAGCTGGCACCCAAAATCACCCCAATGAGGCCAAATGCCCCGCCCAGCCCCCCCCTTAAATGAACAAGTGTTGGAAGGTGCTGTTTTGTGAAGTTTTTAATATATCTAATCATGGGGCCTTCAATTCACCAACTCAGAACCACTCTGGTGCAGGTACTTCTGAGGTAGATGTTTCATATATTACCCATGTGTTATCAGTCAATACACATGACAACCCCACCAGATGAAACAATTATTTTGAAACTGCATAGAAATGAAAGATATCTCTTTTAAATGTTTCACTAATTACCCAGACTTACCAAAGGCTAAGAATAATGGAGAATTTCCCCACTATGTCTGCCTCTCATTAATTCAAATGCCCTCTGTGCCCTAAACCTACTGGAAGAAGAAACCAACTGCACTTCTGAGCAATAGAATTAAATTACCTACCCCAAGGAAGCAAGTTTCCTAACAGAAGCATTTGCAATATTAATAGCTACTTCAAATAATTTTAAAGCATCGTTTAACAACCATCACATCTTCCTCAGTTTTTCTTGAGTTTGAAATATCTGTACTTCATAAACAACAGTCAATCTAACTGTTTTTCAAGTTATTCTTTCTTGTTTGACTCAGAAATGATGCTTTCTGTCAGCCTGAATTGTTAATTTAGGTTTGCTGTTGCTGCTCTCTCCTCTTTCCTTGAATAAAGGGCTGGCTGATCCCTGAGATACTGCAGCACGGCACTTGGGTTTTCACACTCAAGCTGTCACTCTATTAGCTCTGACAATCTGGCAGTTTTCTATCCTACTTTTTAAGGGCTCTCATCTATCTCTTGTAGCTTTTTCCTCAGATTCACCTGAGAAGGCACGTTGACAATTTTGGGCAGGATGTTCCCAGAATTACAGGAGCATCTAAGGGGAGAAAAAAACCCACACATTCAAGGCAGCACAGGCTGTATATGCAGCAAGGGTGTATGTCTATTATAACAATTCAAACATCTGCTGGTAATAAGGTTAGTTTGGAAAGGCTTTGATTCCTGCCTAGGGAATTTAGTGTCGTTTGCCTTGCTCTATGAGAATGCCATAGGCTTCCCCATGCAGTGTTAGATCCAAATATACTTTCATGTTATTACAGAGTTTTATGTATAATACACGTGTGTGTGATTCAGGTCCTTCAAAAGATTTCCCAGTGAAAAAGCTAATACAGAATGGAGCACTTCATGGAGTTGTATAGCTCTTCAACTCTCCTTTGGAATGCGTCATTAGTTCTGCATAACTGATATCTCTGTTTTATCTTCTTCAGATCTCCTTTCTTTAAACAAACTCCAGATTCCCCCACTCCCAAAAAAATGTCTCTTAAGTCCTGATTGTTTTTCTTGAAACACACAATAATTTTAAAGGGCTTAGCAGGAGTATTTCAAGAGGAAAATGCACACAAAACCCAATAATCAAGTGATAAAGGCCAAAGAGAAAGCCACAGTCAGTTATGGAAAAGGACACGCAATGTTGTTCCATTATCCTCTTGAAATGAAGAGTTAAATCTTGCAAAATTCCATTCCAGTGCCTGCTACTCCGCCTAAATCCTCCTGACCACAGCAACAAAGCCATTATATACCACGCGTCTCGGCATTTTCATCGTGTTCTGAACACCTAGCACATGGTTCAAAGGTTTTGGTCCTTCAAAGTAATGAAACTTGTGATCAGCACATGAAATCAAATTGCTAACTGCAAAGAGGAAAGAAAGTTGATTTTCCAAGACATAGAGGAAACCACTCTCTCCCCTCAAATTCTTCTTTATATTCCCCACTGAGTGGGTCAGGCCTCCTTGCCCACATGTTACATAATTTCTGTATCACCTCAGGGTCCAACCTTCTGCTGTTCTCAGCTGCTTCTTCCTAGAGTCTGAGGTAGCTCTGGCTGTGCACAGGTACAAATAAGCCACAATAAAGTTTTGATTTTTACAAATTACTGAACTTAACCTCTGAATAAAGGCTACCATAGAAGAGTACACTGCAAATACACCACCTGTCTAAGTCAAATTAGAGCAACTTTAAAAATTATCAGTGAGTAAACATCCTTGGAACATGCAAGCCAGCAAAGTCACATACCGCACACGGAAGTACAGTTTAACTGGCCTGGATGGAAATCATGCTGTCATTGAGCAATAGGGCTGTCCATGGCAGAAAACTGAGTGAAGGCAGAGCCGAGCCCTACAGAAACTGCTACTAGATTTTCAAGTATACTAAGAATCAAATGCCAAAATGTAAATACTATTAACAACTTAAATCTTAAAGGCCTCAAAAGGGTTTACTCTGTCTGCACAACAGAAAGGCACCTATTAATGACAGAAAGCCTGTAACTGGAAGGAATTAAGAACATACAGAATCAGCCAAGCAAATAGCAGCGCAAGATAAGGAAGAACTCTAAGTCAACACCAGGCAAAGAGAGACTTTCATCCTATTCTTCTCCCAGAAAACAAAAATAAAAAATTGTCGTAAGAGCTATGTTTTTCTTTTTCCCTTCTATTCTCTGTATGTTAAAAAAAACCCCAAAAATACCCCAAACAAACACAAAAAATTTTCTGACCATCAATCTTTCAGGAAAGAACAAATCTGACAGAATTTTTTTCTGGAATTCAGTGCTAAAAATGGTCAAAACTTCAAAACTTTTCAATGGTCCAAAAGAAACATGACTATCAGTAAATGTATTAGCAATTCCAGCACATGCTAAAAACATAGGGATGAGGTAACTGTTTCCTTAGGTAAAGCTCAATTGTATGAGCACCTTAGAGCCATTTCGTGTTGCATGGCATTCAGCAGAATTACAGCACATCAGAATGGACTGACTAGGGAGAACGCAGGTATTAATTTCTTGCTGGTATTTTCTGCTGATGGTGCTTTTAAGGACTCATACCATCTTTCATTACTAGGGCATCTTCCCTATTTGCAAATGTTTTTCACCAGCAGCTTTCCCCCCAAACCATCCCACTGTTTTTCTCTTCTGTTTAAAGAGCTAGTAATCAAAAACAGTGCAGCATAATAGAAGTTGCAAGTATGGGGGTGCTCATGCAGTTTAGATCAAGGACAATTGTTGTTATTACATGACACAGACAGAACAAAATACTCTGGAGATTCTGCAACAACGCTGGATGAATCCCAAAGGATCTCCCAGAACTGGAGAAATGGGACACCACCCCTCTGAAAGCTGCAGAAATCACGCTTTTTGGCTCACTGTCACAGTGTGTCAGCAAAGAAACATCTCTCCCTAGCTTTCCCAGTTATTAATACAGTTATTAAAATGCGAGACAATGTTTTCTGTTGTAAAAACACGGTATTGTCAGAGAATACACTTTGGAGGACTCAGGCAATTAGTGAAGGAGCAATTCTGAGCCTTGAACACAAGAGAAGGAGGGATGCCAAAGGAAACTACAATTCCATTGTAACTGAGGGCAAAACTCTACGTCTGCAATAGGACCATAAACATATCCCAAACAGATGTATAGAGACCAGCTTCACAAAGTTTTCAGAAGTGGTCAGTGGTTTGGGGATACATCAGTACAAATGTCTCAGTCTGGGTATTCAAGCCTCCTCAGGGAAGAAATACTTAGCTGTTTCTGAAAAATCTGGCCCTTTGGAAGTGTCTCAAATGAAACCAAAAAAATCTGTCCCACTCTCAAAACTTTAGATGTCACTGACATCAATGGTGGGACTTCTGCCTTGCACATTAGCCCACAATTTTAGAAGTGTTCCCAAAATGCTGCATGTGCTGATATGCCTGTCTTTCTGAGCCTGGTCATGTAATACTCTGTAGAAGCCAAAACGCAACTTTTCACCAGCCTGAACAATAAAGAGTGGTTCTGACTCTCAGGTTTCCTCCTGACAGTGAGACCCAAGGGCTCCCATTGCAGGGGCTATTCCTTCCAAACAAGACCTCACATTCTGCTTTTCTATTACAGAGCTGTCTGCAAAGATATGCCTCGAAAATAATCATGGCCTTATCCTACGCCTGACCTTCTCCCGTGCTTTTTTCTGTAATTTCAGCTTCAATTTTTTTTTTCAGCATTTCAATAAACGGCACATCTGCAATTCAACATTTTGCTCCAGCCTAGAAACAGTGAAGCTGAGCGATAGGGAAAGAGAAAAGACCAACACTACTTGTAAAACAGTTTGACAGAGTGTGAACTAATATAAGCCTTACTGGCCTTACAATCAGCAACAGGAGCTTTTACTAGTACTTAGCTTTTAACTGCAGCATTCCACAAGAATCTAGAGAAGGCAGCATCCCAACTAATTAGGTAGGCATTGCCATCAGGAAAACATGACATGGAAACAACTGCACAAAAACTCTCTGCTGCATTATTTGTCTTGGTCTCTTAGGCCACACAAGCACACAAAAAGGCTCCCAGATGAGCTGTGGCATAGCTCCTAAGACAGCTGCTCTGGACGGACAGCTGTTTTTCATTTTGGGTGGAGTTAGGTGTTTAAAGGCCCTCAGAAAGCAGCTCTTAGCTGCAAGAAGCCAAAGAGAGCTCCTCCAAGGGGAAACTTTTCTTCCCTTTGACTCACCTGGAGAAAGTTGCTGCTTATAACTGATGATTACTTAAGTCAGCTCTAATGTCTGGCTACCAGCTGGCAAGATACCGCAGTCTGCACAGAGCTCAAGCTGGGACCATGGAGGAGCTTTCTATCAGAGAAATGCTTTTTGGTGCATGGAAAGTGAGCCCAGCAACTGGGAGAAAGGACAAGTCTTGGGAGGCTGTGAAACCTTGCTCTTTCACACCAATGGTGCAATCGAGAGCCTTTGAAAGCTTTCTCAACTCTTGCACAGCTCCAGCCCGTCCGGGCAAATTATCGCACAGCTTTTCCAAGGAACAAGCGCGTAAGTCTCAAGACAGTAGCAAGAGATGCAGCATGCATATCCCTCACCTGTGTACACCTCAGAGTGAGCTTGCCAGAGTTTTCACATGCTGCTAGAGCATTCAGAACACTCCATCTCCTAGCTACAGCAGAAACCAGCTGCATTTAAATTAAAGGCAGGTGAGAAGGAAAAACTAAGGTTCAGGCACCAGCTGCCATCCCAGGTAAAAGCAGTCAGAGCAATGTTTTGGCACAAGTGTCTACAACTAAAGGCTTCTTTCCCTCTCGGGCCTCACCTTAGCAGCAAGACAGGTGGAGGAAGCATTTGGCTCACTTTGGGCTTTGCTTTCTCTGTGCCTCCTTTGAACAGCTGTCACAGCGTCCTGCTGGTACCCAGGGCCAGCTGAGTCAGGGATCTCCTTTGACTGTCCTGTCTCCGCAGCTCACTCTCAAAACAGTGGACTCCTGTACCAGGGGTTAACTGGAAACTAAGAAGGTCAAACAAAATAATCTATGTCAGCTCTGCCAAATGAGCTGCCAACCAGTAAGACAAGCAAGCCCTCACTGAAAACAATCACAAGATGCAGGAACTACTCTCAGTGCCCAGATAACGCTCCACAGGGCCCTTCTCCACATGCAGGTCTTTCCAGAGCACTGCAACCAGAAATTCCAAGCCAGACAAGAAGCTTTTCAAGGCAGACATTAAACATTCATTTGTAATAAACACTCTCCTGAGCCCCAGGGACCAGTGAGAGGTGTAGGGAAACACAGCCAACAGAATCCAGAGAGGCCAGATGCCTTGCACTGTGGTTATTTGAATATGTGAAGAAAAATTATAGAAGTGTTGTCAAAATGGTCTATGTACTGAGAAACAGCAATGGTATTTTATATTTTGGACACTTTAGTTGTTCAAGAGCAGTTTTCCCTTATCTCTGAACAGCAAGAGAGCACGGTTCTCACTGTTATTTTAGAAATGTGTACAAGAATTTCAAACACGCTCTCTGCTTTCCAATGCAATCCTTGGACTGAAATGTCTCCACACTTGCAATCATTTTATCTCTATAGAGCAGGGGGCAGTTGGGGAGAGCAGGGGAAAAAGGGATCTGTGAGGCCACGAAACAAAGACTGGGACTCATAAGAGCGGCTAGCTATCGCTCATTTAATGGCTCTGGTTTGTCCAGTTAGTGATGGACTTTATTTGTCTATTGATTTTATATTCATGGTACTGTGGTTTTAAACAGAACTGTGGAGTTCTAGCAACACATAACAGGAAAAGTCTTGCAAAATCAGAGGGAAGGACACACATAAGGCACTCTGCAGCCATCACTGAGGGTGGCAGTCACTATATGCAGTTTCCTCGGGAAATGCTTGTAACTCAACAATATATATGTGCACATTTTTCATAAAATTACCTAATTTCACGTAGGCCAAAAAATAAATATTTAAATGATTAATATTTTGAGATCATAGAAAGAAGATGGGCAAACACAGTGAAACTAATAAAAATGCAGCTGAGTGCATAGCTGAAGCTTTACAGCAAATTTGTTCATTTATGGTAATGTCCACTGTGCATTAGCATTTCCATAAATACTCCGTAAATAAGATTAAAAAGGATTGTTTCAGTTTCTGCTGATAATCAAGTGTTAAAGAATGGCTGCAGAATAAGAATTCTGTAATTCAATGCAAATATTCGTGCAAGAAGCTAGATCCTATGAATTATACGCATTTAGTCAGGGAGCAGAAATACTATTGTGTGACCTATATGTCAAAATACAAACTGAATCGTGCAGCTGGAAGCGGAACACTTGAATACCAGCCACTGAATACTAAAAAGGAATTGCTTGTAAACAATCAGCAAACCAAGAAGCAATCTATGGATAATTTCAAATAACTCATGCAGTCGACAAGCCAGTAAGTTATTTGTAGACAATTTGTCAATAGAAGAACTCGCATAAAAATATATTTTAAAATTTCTACAAATTATCGTGTAGATATCAAAAGAGCATTTATGATTCATTATGAAGAGACAGAAGTAATTACACCAGGGGTTGAAAAGGCATTTTCTTTCTTGAATTATATTCTGTAACCAGTCAGATGCATTAGAAAAATACTTTTAGTTATAATTCCGTTGATCCCCAAGGCATAAGCCATTAGTGTGTGATGGAGGCATGATGATGAAACTTGATGGCTGAGTAATCTGATTCGCCCTTACCAAGTTTGAGCAAAACCTGACGTCAATGAATCTGTACTTGAATGTACTAATGTCATTATTCAATCTCATTCTTGCAGGTGACCATACCAGATAACAATTTCATTCTCTTGATTTGGAGAGGAGCAGTGACCTGCGATTCAATACACAGCACAGCCCTCTTTAATCCTCTAAACATTTAAAGCACCTTATTTGCCACCATTGTGCAGCTGAGAAAAAAAAAAAAGACCACAAGCCCTCCTAGCAATGGATTTTCCAAAAGCTAAGAGCTGCAGGACAGGGATCTCAAGCTGTACATGACAGCTATAAAAAGAAGATTGGTGACCTTCCTGCACTGCTAAATCAATTATTTGTTGGATTTACCACAATACTGCACGGAGAGGCAGCAAGCAGTCACCAACAAGCCTCAGTCCCCCAGGTTCATGGCAGCAGTTCTGGATGGAAAATTCATGAGCCTCCCAGTTCATGAGGAAAACAGCAGGTTATGGAATACAAGAAGAGCTGGCCCTGTTCAACTTAATGAGATCTACTCCAGGAGCAAAAGGAAATACATTTTTAGAAAGGTCTAATTCTGAAAGAAAATTCCTGAAGCCACAGATCTTGTAAAAACACTAGGTTTCCTTAACCTCAGTAATAAAATGGCAGGAGCCAATGTTGCTGCAGAGATTTTGCAACATTTTTAAATTATTTTATCATTCTGCTTCTCTCATCAATTTTGCATTTCATTTGATCGTCATTTGGTTACTACACCAGTTCCTCTACTGCTGTACCAATGGAGATCAGTACGTGACATCCTTTGTTTCACACAGAAGCCTTTGCTTCCTTCCTCTTGACCCGAAATTAGGAGGACTGCAGTGGATGGTCCAAGAGGCATGAATCACATTCGCTAAATAACCCAGTTTGCTAAATCACAGAAACTAGAGCAGCAGAATGGTGGGAGCAACCTCCCTCCCACACAATTTGAGGGTTTTGTGATTCTACATTGGGTCACGTATCTTCATTTATGTGGGGTTCTACCACTTGCCCCTCCTAAAAAGTTTAGATCCCTGCTACTTACACCTCAGCAGTGCAACATATCTCCACAGCCTTCCATGAATTACACATTTGGGGAAATGTTAACAACCCTGAGACTTGCTGCATTTCCTGTATGTTTTGCAAGTGGTCTCAAACACTCGTACTGTTTCCTTCAACCCAGGTACAAGACCAGATGAAGAACTTGCTCTCAAGTGTATCTTGATATCTCCCAAAAAGCAGGAGGGCAACCTAAGTAGATGATTACTTTTTGCTAAATACTGCTTTTCCCTGCAATTGTACCTCTCCTTGTCCTCATGAGGTTTACTGGCGGTAAATGTTGTAACAAGGACAGATTACAACTTGCATTAGCACATTGGTGGGGTATAACAAAGCCTTCAAACAAGACTGATGTATTTGGAGTTGAGAGAGAGAGAAGGCAATTGAAAAGGACAGGAGAGTTTTCATAAGCATACTATGTGTTTGGCTGGGAGTCCAACATTTTGGAAGTGGCTCTGGCACAGTTGTCTAGTCAAGATTAATCACACTTCTGCCAGCACTCAGCCAGGCTCCTGTGATGGCCCTTCCCTGGACACTCTCTTCTCCTGTTTGGGTCAGCAGCTAGAGGAAATCCTAGGAAAACAAGCACCTCCTTTGGGGCTGTATTTAAACAAACAGACAGCTCCTCCTGAACAAATGCCACTGTCATAAAGACATCCAAATAATTTTTCAACGTTTCACAACGTGTTTAAGGAGGAGAGATGCTGTCAGGCTGAAAAGCTCAGGCAGCAGGCCATTAGGAACCAGCCACACTTCTTGGGGTGACTGACTTTAATTCCTTTCTCTATAGTTCTTGCCCTGCTTCCCCTCAGGATAAAGTAGCAGTGCAGCTGTTTCACATCCCCCAGCTGCAGAGCCTGGGCAGAGTTTGCCCAGGAACCCTTGGAGCTCTCCCAGTCCAGGCAGGACTACAGGTAAGGAAGATCCTAACCTCATCCTCCTGCTAAACTGAGAAACTTTGCTGTCATGAGAACACTAAGCTAACACACCACAATTTTGGAGCCTCACAGAAAATGAATCTTTTAAAAATGAATGAAATAACTTTCTTACTTCTAAAAAGGAACTGTAACACCACCCGGAAAAGCAAGCAATTCTCAAAAACTTTACTCTGTCCTAGAGAAACAAACGATTTTATTATCTCTTCTCTCACTAATGTGCCCCTAACCTATCTCAGCTTCACAACTACATTTTCTCCAACAGATGGTCTAAGTGATTAACATAACTTTGCTAAACTTGGGCAAAGTGTTCTCAACATGTATTTATTTAGTTTCAAAGGCTGATGCTTCTATTTCAGATATGAGAAACCACATTTACATGTTTAAAAGATTGCCTCCCTCAACAGTATCAATAGACCTAATAAAAGATCCAGCCTACTTTCCCTGACAACCTTATCCAAAAAACTGACACTGATGGTTGTGTTTCAGTACAGCTCTTCCCACTGAATCTGCTTATGTGTATCTATCGGCCTGTGTTCATATTTCAGTCAATAAAGGATGAAACACTAAAAGCAACAGCTTTCCCCTTGAAGCATACCAAAGCATTTTCTTGCTGTAGCATTTGTATTTGCTACCAGTACAGGCAGGATTGTGTCTTCCTCCTCTTAGGCCAAGTGCTCAGGGAGGAAGAGATTAGCAGGAGCAGAGCTTGCGCTCACAAGCAAGAGGCCTTGCTTTCAAGTCCTTTGTACAGTATTTATAAAGTATCGATGGAAGCTGAAGGCGGCAGCTGGTTAACGTCCTCTAACACCACTACAGAATGGTTTTATCCAGAAGTTAGCGAGAGCCTCGTAATTAATTGAGGCCGCAGAAGGAATGCAGGCAGACTGACTAATTACCTCCGATTCTCTGGCTAAGACGCTTGCTGTTGGAACACGTGTTAGGGGATCTCTAGTGTTCACAAGCAGTCAGGATCTCTGTTTCGTGTCTCCACTAAAGATGCATTTCTAAATACCTAACACAGCTGCCTCAGCCAGAGCCTTCACTCTGTGTCGTATAGCTACAGCCACTACTTTCCTTTGCCTCACACAACACAGCCTAGCTCAGAGCTGCCATCCGCTCCTAGCAGATCTAAGATTTACCTGTTACTGACCAGCAGCAGAAATCAAGTGTGAATACAGAGAGCAGCATAAAATAATGTCAGGATTGCCACTGCCAGCCCTCCAAGCTGGACATTTACTTGGAAACAATCAGAAAACCATTCTTGCACTGAGAAACTCTTAAGGTTCAGCAAAGCGAGCACAAGGCAAGTGGAGCAGGAATAGAAAAAAAAACCAAATCACATCTTTCGGTGGAAGGAAAAAAATTAACATAATTTAAAACAAACTTTAGTACAGCATTGGCCAAAATGCCTGCTAAGGGTACTTATGCAATAAATCAGCTTCTGATTTCTGCTTAACCTTGTGACCTTTTAAATCTGTAAGTGGAAAACTCTCTGGTTAGAAAAAAGTAAAAGGAGAGATCAAGTTAAATAGTTCACCTGGCAAATATGCAAGAGGCTTAAAAACTACCAGCCTCATTTCCCCAGATTAATCTGCAGTGCAAATGTGAAGATGCTAATGATTTATTTCTCACCCCTCGGCACCAACTCCCTCTCGGTCTCTTTAAGACAGAAAAATGAATAATAATAATGATAATAATAACAAATTTATGTGCTCTTTTCATCAACAACTCTGAGCTCTCATTTCTGCCTTGGTCTTAGAACATCAAAAACAAGCTCCCCAGCCCCCATCCCACAGGATGATCAATGATTCTTTACCACTTATAGAAGATCTAAAGAGGCACTTATTACATTTATTATGTTACAGTCACCAGCACAAATTCTTTTCAGAACATAGTAATCCTGTCCACGTGACACTTAACTCCCCAGTAGGTCCTTTTGCGGTCAGGTTAATAACCTTCATATTATGCAGATAAAGGAAGATTAACTCTGCATATGTTGAAACCAAATTTATAGTATGATACCTCCTCCTTTTTTTCAGTTCTAGGCCCTGGTGGCCTCTGCCTAGGACTTGACAAATATAATTTGATATCACTGGCAAATGCTGCTCGATTTAGCATTTGGGATCAAAGAGGATCTTCTCATCTTCACCATCTTCGTTTCCTCCCACTGCAACTCTGTTGGTCTAGTCTCACTTTAAGTTTTCTTCCTAGTCCAGCAGAAACAGCTAGCAAGCAAGCAAGAGAAAATAATTCCTTTCCCATTAGAAATCGAGCTCTCAAAAATTTATTTCTAAGTTCTGTGTTTTATCCACACAGACTTTAGAGCAAAATACCATATTTTCAGAACATAATATCCTATTTCCAAACTTCAACAGGCACCAAAACTCCTATAAGCTAATAAAATCCTCAATATAAGATGGAAGAGGAAATTCTAAACATTACTTTGCATTCCTAGCAAAAGGTAGGTGGTTTTTTTCTCTCCTGTTTCTCCATCCTGAAACAGCACCCAGCAGACATGCAAGCACAGCTTGTTCTGCCTAAGTCAGGAAACCCTCAGAGCAGTGGCCTCCCCTTTGAACCAAAGCAGCAAAAATTCTCATTAGGTATCAGCAAGGTAAGGAACAGAAGTGGCCACCTCACTCCCCCAAGCAAGGATAAGCCAAGCGACCCAGCTGGGTTGTGCAGCAAAACATTCCCATCACATCTTTGCTCAAGCTTGTTCTCCTTGGGGCTATTCTGTCAAAAGTCCTTGCTTTGAGTAGGGAATAGACTGCAAAAGCAGCCAGGGTATCATTTTATTGGGTGCTGTCAGGAGTTTCGAGCTGGATTAGGCAGAATCGCGAATCCTTTTCCTGCATCCACTCTAGTCACATCCTGGACTGCCAGAGATCCATTTTCAAGGATGCCTAAAATGAGATCTGAGAGGCGGAATTGGAACTTCCTTACCCTAGTCACCTCCTCAGACGACAGGACGCCGATTCAGTGGTGCCCCGGAGATGGACCAGATGAGCACTGTTGTCTGACACAGGTGCAACAGCAGGACTTGTGTGGGCTAGGGAAAGCAGAGGACTAGGTAGACAGGGAAGAAGGCTTTGCAAGAAACCTTCACTTTCTGATTTTCAGATGTTGAACAGACTTAAAATCCTGCCACACTCTACCCCTTTCAAAACAAAGCAAGCTGGAAGGAGGAGAGGTTATTTGTTTGTTTTAGTGATTACTTTCTTTTTCCAGTCACAAGCGTAACTGATATTTTCTAGCCAAAAGTTCTTCTCAGATTAAAACAAACAAACAAACAAACACGCTCAAAACATTAAAACTCTAATCTTACAGGTTTTAGATTTTAACATTTTGACTTCATAGAAATTCCACAGAAAAGAGTGTATCCTCCTA
Source organism: Cnemophilus loriae (assembly GCA_013397755.1). Taxonomy (NCBI): domain Eukaryota; kingdom Metazoa; phylum Chordata; class Aves; order Passeriformes; family Corvidae; genus Cnemophilus; species Cnemophilus loriae. The sequence goes on from VZTF01002078.1 coordinate 828,660, forward strand.
GACCTCAAAATAAATGGGAAGAAAAGACCAAGGCATTTAGGCAAAATTGCTGGCTCAAAGTAAACTGAATAATCAGCAGAGCTCCTAACCCTAGGCTGGCTGGAGGCCTGGCTTCCCCCAGCTTAGACACTAACTATAGTCACTCATTATTATTCAGCACTGGCTCAGCACAGACAATACACACACTGTAAAAAAGCAAAGGAAGGTACTCTTCCTGCTTCATGGATTTATTTTCTTAGGCCATCAATCTCATCCTGACACTTGGTACATGTGGCAATCAGCAGATAGATAACTGTCAAAGCACTGCATCCTATTTACCTTTCTTATACTAAAGAGAACACAGCTAAATTTGGTGACTCTTTCATGAAAACAAAGCTGGTCAAAACATTTTGAATTCAAACTTCTTCTCGAAATGAGACAGGAAAAAAACATCCCATGGTAATCTCTCCTGGTTTTCAAATCACTCTACCTGAAAAGCAGCTTTGAAGAAGATAGTGTTCAAAGAATATTTGGAGCTAACAGAGCACAGCTTACGAGGAGCCAGCAGAGCTCAAAGCATTTTGGTAAGGAGGTGCTGGTTTTAATGTGATTGCTACAAAAGCAGAGACAGGAAACCCTCTGCAGGGCTGCCATGAGGCACTCCAAACTTGGTAGATTTAGCTGCACATGTACTTTAATTTATGGGGACAGGATTAGATAAACGGAAAGAAACTTTGTGCTGACTTAGACGAGGCAGTGTCTTAGATGTGCCAAGCCTGTGCCGTGCTGAACTGCAGGCTCACGCCCGACTGACACCCACGTGCCAGATCAGTCCCCCATGGTAGCCAGCAATTGCAGGGACTTGCTCCACTTTGTGGGCCACACTAGTGCCAAGCCATGCTGCAAAACCAAACTTCACGATTCTTGGCCACAGATGAGGATGAGCTAAAGCCTTCATCTGATAGGGCAGATAGGAATAAACAGACCTAGGTTTTTTTCTCCAAGCTGTTAAACCCGTGATAATGTGCGCACCAGAATGAATGCAGGGGGAAATCTACCCCGAGGGAAGTGCTTTAAACACTGCTGAAAGGAAACCTGCCTCAATTCCCACAGAAGGGAGCTGGAGGAAGCAGAGATCCATCCATGTATGCAGCCACAGCAGCTGACTACATTGCTACAATTATCTCTGAAGCTTCCTTGTTTCTAACAGTCAGATCTACCCTTTATGGATATAATTTCTGGATGCCCAGACCACAGCTACAAACATCCATCAGTATGGTGCTGTCAGAATGCAAACAACCCCCTGTTGCCCCTGAACACAAAGTCTCTTCTCGCCAACAATTTCTCCCATCCTGTGGGAATCATTCAGGTGTAGCTAACAGCTATGTTAAATCAACATGGCTGTAAACCCCACATATTTAAATTCCTCAGTTTCTAAGGCAAAACGTCTAATGACTTTATTTCATGAAGAGCAGAAAGGGATAGCAGAGTAACTAAAAAGAAATGCAAGGAGATTTCTATCACCCTTTGGTCTTTGTTCAGATACTTAGTGTAAGGGAGAGTCCACACCAAAGAAGAGAGAGACATAGGTCCAAATGAAGTTCACTGGAAAGTCTGAAGTTTTTACTCTTTCACAAAACACTGTATTTACTCCATGAGCAATTCCTTCTTTCCCTCCTCTCTTTCATCCCATATGTTGCCTCCGAATTTGAAAGACTGCCCAACCCTTCCTGTAGCTTTATGCCACTTCACCCTAACCAGCTTAGGCAGAACTGAGCTGAGTTTGATGCCTCCTCTCCTAGCACAAGCACCATGGGTGCTGCCAGGCACTTTACAGAGGCTGGGGAGAGTGGCTGTTATCTCCATCAGCATCCTCTGGAAGAGGAATATGCCGTTTGGAGCCTCTGGGCAGCCACGTCAGTATGACATCACACCAGTCTGAAGTCGTCCATTTAAAAGTTAAAAAGAGACATAGCCCAGCCCTGGCACACTCCACAGGTGCAGTCAAAGAGGAGATAGGCAGTAGCTGAGCAGGTACACACTGTATATTCCCCATTTCTACCCTCTTCAAGGCAGTAAAATAAGAGACTTCTGGGCCTCTGCCCCACCCATATCTCTGCAGGGGAAATGCCAGTGGTGCTGCATGAGCCCAGGCATGGCTGCCTGAGGCAGGGTACCCATCAGCAGAGTCACCAGACCAGGACAGAGCTGAATTTAGGGCTACATTCAAACTGTGATTTCAGGTTTGCTTTTGGGTGCACGCACTGTGGACAGCAAACACACACACGAGTCTCTGGATGCCAAGCCACGCAGGGAGGCGGCGGAGGGAAGGGCCGAGCGCTGCTGGCCAGGCTCCATCCCTGGGGCCTCAAGCCCCAGCTCTGACGTAGAGTTCCATTGTGAACGAGTGATCTCGGGGGAAATGCTCACATCCGGGCAAACATCCCTTTTGAAAAACCCAACCAATAATTAAGCCCTGGCCTTTCTGAGCAGGCTGCAGCACACAAAAAGAGTCCCAACTGGCAGTGTGGCAAATCAAGCACTTATTGTTCACCACACCCAATGCAAGGACAGCTACACTCTAAAGGTGCCTTGAACTGAGTGTGTGCAGAAGATGAGCCTCCTTTCCATCCAAGGGTAACAACATCCTCCAACTCACTGAGCTGAGCCAAACACACCAGAAGTCAGGGTGGCAAATGACAGCATTATGCATCAGAACATGAATTATGTAAAATTATGCACACAAACACACAGGGGAGGACATCCAATTTCTTCTCCCAGTTGTGGCAGACATTAGGTCTTCATCATGTGCTTACAAACTCCTTAAAATCCTCAAAGAATGTCTTTCTGGCCTTGCATATTCCTATCTCCTCCCTGCCCTCCTTCTCACGTAAATTTCTTGTAGCAAAAATATCCAGCAATGAGCATATGATACAGAATATAGGCTGGATTTTCTGCTTGCTGACTTCAGTTTCACATCCCTGTGGCTCCGTTTGCTTTGGTGGTGTCACTTCTGCTTTATGAGGGAGGGAAATCTCAGGTCCCCAGCGTGCAACTCAGGCACAACACTGTAAGTGTTTTCCCGTAAAGTGGTTCAGTCATACTCTCAGAAAATAACTAGAGCCAAGAGTGATTTTATAAGCTTAGAGGAAAGCGTCTCAAGCAAGAGACAATGGCGGGGGTTGTGAAAGGCACAAAACACCATCTATACCCTTCGCCCCAGGCTCAATGTAGCAATCTCTGACTGCTGACATCTGCTAACTTTAGCAGACTTTCTAATTCTGTTTTAAAAACAGATACAAACGAGTAAACGAGTAAATCTATCTTGACAAGAATCCCTGCTTTCCATGCCCGTTAAACCTTAAACCCTTTCAAATCTTCTCCAGCAGCTGCAAGGATCTTCATAATAGTTCCTGGGACGCCTGTTGGCACAGCAAGCCAGAGAAGCCTCTAAGGATTCCTGTCTCTCTCCTTGCAGAAGTAAAGACAGAGATTAGATTTGTCAAAAGGGGATAAGAAGTTAACGGGGCCGATAAGGTTAGACATGCCAAGCGATTCAGCAAACAATTCTGGAAAGAATGATTAGATCTAGGCTAACTAAGTATGATAAATGCTGACTTTAACCCAATTACTTACAATGATTTTAGATGTCTGGGAAGAGCTGAGCAGTACAGCGTTGTAATCAATGAATGTGCATGAAACTGGGCAGGCTCCCTTCCTAACTCCACCTCCCAAAGACATAGAAATTCAAGTTGAACAGTTTTTGAGAAAAAAAGGTCTCAGAATTTTTCTAAATCTAAAAACTCAGTCCTGGTTGTAGACAGGCTTCAGCAGCAGGGAAATCAAGATCAGTTCCTAGTTTTATTTAATTATTTTTAATTTCAGAAAATAAACTTGTCTCAAAGACGTCCACGGTCTGATGTAAGTTAGAAGCCAATAGAGACGTACGCTTGGTCTCTGCTCTGTCTGAAGAAAGCCTTTTACCCCTACAAATGTCATCAACTGGAATAGTCAAAAGAAAATATTTGTCTTAGAGAAATGCTGTATTTCTTTTTCTCTAATCTACAATCAAAAGACCTTGAGGTCATTTTCTACTCCAGCTGGTGCCTCCCCACTTTCTGTGGCTGTGCACCATCACCCAGTAAGAGTGAAAGTCACCCTAGACAGAGGCCAGCCTGAGGTCTGGGGCTCGCTTAAGTCGTACAGGCTTAATGCAAAGATCAAGGGGGTTTTGAAACCAAGACCATTTAAATCAGATTTTAAAAACTCTAGATGGGAAAAATATCCTGGTGTCTTAGCTGCTCACCAATGCATGACATTTAATAATAGCAAAGATAACAACTGTAGTTTCTCAGTCAAGTTGGCTTTGATGTACACGTCTTCAATAATAAACTCATTTGCTGTTCGTGTTTTCATGCTGATGCCTTATCCAGAAGGAATACTGCCTCTCTGTTTTTCCCAAAGCATCTTTCATTTATGTCATGAAACATATCAACCTAGTTTTTTTCATCTAATTTAATTTGTGGTCCTGGCTTGTCCTAGCACCAAAATATTTCTTCAGTATGTTGTTAAAGAGCATAGAGACATTCACACATGCTTCAACAAACTATTGTGGACAGGTAAGTTTTTGGGGAAATTGCTTGGAGAGGTTTAAAAGAAATTAATGCTCTTTTATTATTAGGACTCATAGAAGATAAATACAGCTCCCAGACATTTTTCCTTTTGCAAAAAATTCTGTACTCTAGGAAAAACCTTGAAGCTACCACAAGCTGGCAAACTGCAGACCCAAGGATTATTTTGTAGAAAAGAGTATGAAAATATGTTCATTGTATGCATTTAGAGCTACAGTGGTCTTGAATTATGCTGGATGTCTAAAACAGACCTGAATGTAAATAGGATGCACCAGTATGGCATGTGTTGAAATTAAATGCAAAATATACAAAAGAAAATTTGCTGTTTGCTTCAAGACTGTGCACTCCCTTACTGCTCCAGGAGTACGGTATCTTACGTGTATTCTCTCTTTGCAATGCTTTTACAAGTCAGGGAAACTGTAGACAGTACAGAGAGCATCTGAACAGAGCTCAGAGGTCTCTGGCTGCCCAGAAATCCCTGCACTTCCACTCTGCAACCAAGCTCTGCATGCTTGGCCTCTGTGTACCCAGGGTAGCGCCTGCCAGCAGCCCCACTAACGAGCCTCTTGGAGACAGTTCTTTATTAGTAGCAGCAGAACTCTGTGTTTTTAAGTCTAAATGACTTCCAGGCTAAGATAGCATGCAAATAGGAGTAAGCAAAATTCCTCCAAGTCATCTGTAATAGACCCTAAAACAGCACTACACTCCTCAGTGTGTGCAGATACACAGACTCAATTCAGGACCGCCAGCAGAAGGCAAGAAGGGCTTAAGAACTTAAGGACCTGCATTTTTCCTAAAGAGTTTGTTTAAGGAATTTTGGCTGACAAGCAAGTGAAGGAAGAAAAACTTTGGATGGATAACATTAGTTGATTTAAAAGGTTTTGTATTTCAGTCATGGTCAGAAATCTATCTGCTACAGAATTGTAGAATATACTGAGTTGGAAGGGATACATCTAGATCATCAAAAGTCCAACTCCTGGGTATCTCCTGGGTGCTGGGCAAAACTGGGAGAAGAAATGAGTGTGAAACAGCACTAGCTAGAAGAATTATCCAAGAATGAACTACTCAGACGCACAAGTAATGCATTATCCCCAGGAAGAGGGGTGGGGCGTTTAAAATAGTGTGGGAAAGAAACCACGAGAAGTCATGAGTTAGCAAATAATCGGTTAAAAGATCTAGCTTTAGCTGTGAGGCACTGGCCCTCTCAAAATCATACTTGGATCAGAGCCTAATACTCTCCAGCTGCTCCCTTCCACCATAAACTCAGGGGCACTAATTTTGACCAAAAAGGTTGGGGCAGACCCAGGAGAGTCCCATGAAAGTCCTAGAAATATTCCCATGAGAAACAAGCCAAACTAGGCACGCAGCTACTCTTTCATTCCCCAGTTCACCGGATGACATGGACAATGCTAGCTCTGCTGGGAACCAGTGCAGCACCGCAATTATTTCTGTTCTCTAAACAAAACTCTGCTGGGCTTGGGTTATTAGATGCTTAGAGCCAAGAAGCAGGTGGAATAATTTTGTTTGGCAGTGATTCAGATCTGGCAGTGCCTCAAGGGACAACAAACCCAGGCAACGTTCAAGGTTTTAAGAACACTCAGTCCAAGGCGAATTATGAAGACCACAGAGTGGCGTGAATTGAGAAGCCCCCATTAGGCAGCAGATGTGTGAGGGGTTCTCCTGGTAGGGCACAGGCAGGCACAGCAGGTCCTGAGATGAGGGTGAGGGGCAGAGAAAGCTGTGCTGGCCAACTCTGCCTCAGCCACCAGGACCACAAACCTAGCCTGACGCATGTCCACTTGGTGCTGGCTGGCAGTGGAGTACAACTGATCTAAGCTGTCAAAAGCAGTTTCTTTATTAGTACAACCAAAAAGTCATCTCTGGGCAGCTTAGTTCAAAACATCAAACAAAGCTGATAACACCAAAGTGTTGAATTTGTCCATACAGCCAGAAAAAAGGAATAAAGAGAGCAGTCTCCAAAGAAATTAAGCTGCCTGTAGTACTGCCTATTGTCAGTTAGAGCATTTGGCAGCTCATTCAACAAGGGTCTAAGTATCATTCTGCCCTAGCCCAAAATTCCCACACAAGGTATAACATTTGTTTGACTCGCTTCAAACTTCGCTAACAACTGTTCCTGACACATGGCTTGTACCCACTGGAGAAAACTATTTTGGGTAGGAGGTACTCAAATCCAGAACAGTGGTTCTGAGGCTGTTTGGCTGTCTTCATTCTGCACCTCGTTTTGCTGAACACTTCAAGGGCACTGAAGAAGTCATTGACAGGAAAGTAGGGAGAACTACATTTACAAGAATTCCTCATAAGCACCAGCCCCTGAAAAATAGACTGGGATACTGCTGCTTCTAGGAAAGTAGAAATGAATGTTTTTGGTATATTGCTTTCTCAAAGGATTAGAATAGCTTTCTTTTCATTCTACAGGGAGATTTATAGTGGGCTTTAATTCCCTGCAAAGGAGCAGGGAGTACTCTATAAAGGATGGACATGGAAACTATGCAGACAAGACTGCTGTTGGGTTAACATTTACTTTAACTCTAATTTTCTGGTGACACATACAAGTGTTTGAAAATAATAAAGGTTGTCAAAATATTTTCCATAATAAACTCCTACGCACAGCACATTCACAAGACCAGCACAGTTTCCTACCCAGCTGGTGCACTAGCTGCTACCAAGATATTATTTGATCACTAAGATGGATTGCAGCTTGTGGGGGAGCCTGCCTTCTCACAACGGGCTGAAGCATTGCCCCTCCTTGTCCTTACATCGCTTAGCATGCACAGTGTTCTGCATTCCCACAAGTGGCAGCATTTGGGAAGCAGAGGATTTCTCATGTAAGGGTAACTAGTGATCCCAAAGTTATCAACTACCCCAATACCAAGGCAGGGGAATGCAGTATAGCTCTGTAATAAAGGCTCATGTGATGCTGTTGGGCAGACTGGGGAGGAGAACAAGTCACAACTCCCCTGCTTTACTCCACACTCATGTGGTTACCCTTGCAGGATACAAGTGTATGGGAGATTTCCATTTTTGCTAAACATAGCAGCAAGACAGAAAAAAAACAAATTTAAGACATACTCTCAAATTGAGAATGGCAGATTCATTCCCACTACCTCCTATCTCTGTCTTGGGATACAAGCTCTGGAACAGGGATCGTGAGGCTCTTTATTTCAGACCTTCATTTTATGCCTTAGTAAAGCTTCTTTCCTCCTCCTTCCCTCCCGCCCCCNTTTTGTTTTTTATTAATTGGAGATATAAAAAGAGAAACAAACAAAAAAGTCCTCAAAAACCCGTAACAGGGTGAGGCGCCCATGCTTTCTGCCATAATAACATTCTCTAATTAAAACACAAAGCAGCCAGGGCTACAGGATTAATGGACGTGGTTTCCTCTTTTCAAGTCTTGCCTGCTGACAGATCGCCTCATTCCTTCCTTGCTCTTGAACCTCTCAGGAAAAAAAATAATCCAGTTTGCTTATCTTACAGTGTGGGGTTGCCATGGAAACCGCATCCCCCTGTGAGATGCTCTGTCATAACATTTCAGCACTGTATGGAAGGCTTAAAGACACAGCATCCTCTACTCTGAGGGCTCCTGAGCTAGCCAGAGTCTTTGCAGATGAGCAGCTGTCAAACCTAGTGGAAGTCTAAAGTTGGGAGGGAGAGATAGAGAAGTAGCAGTAGAAATACTCGGTTGCCCGGATCTTTGCAAAAATCCTCTTCTTGCACTGGCAGTTAATATTGACCAAGTCCTTCAGTTTGGTGTAAGACACATTTTGCTCTTTGGAGAACCTGTCCCCTCACAGCCTGCTGAAAAAAAGAGTGCTGGCACCAAAACATAACCCATCATTCTACCACGGGGTAGCACAAAACACCTCTTTAGTCAGGGTTTTATGTCAGATTAGTCTTTGAGCCCTGTTTTCTCAGGCCTTTTGTAAGAAAGGAGGGGAAAAGTAGCAAGCACAATAATTGCCCATAATGGGAACAGGCCTCCTATAGCCTGCTCCTTAATTACAGGGATGGCTTCCAGGCTGTAATCACTAGGGGTCCAGATGGAAGTTCTCCAAGCTCTTTGAGGGACAGAATGTGTCAGTTATTAATTAAACATATGAGGCAATTAGCCTCAAAACTTCGTAGTAAATCACTACAGCTGTGTTACTTTCACTTTTTCCTTTGGTGAGTGCAAGTCAAATGCACAGTGCATTTCCCAGGGGGGTCGCAAAAGCTGCAGCCAAAAAGCATTCCCAAACAAGACCTTTGTTGCTGTGTGGAAAAAAGTATCTGCGGAAGGCTTGTTTTCAGAAGTCAGCTACTTCACAGTCACATCCCTCATGAGAGACGATGGATTCTGTGTACGAAAGCTATTCACCACTCAAGCTGTCTGGTGTGGAAGGCAGCTGACCTCTTGCTGCCCACCCCAAACAGCAGCCTGAAGTTGTTCTGGTACGGGAGCAGGAGGAAACCATTCCTGTGATCGACGTGGCCCATATTCCAGCATCAGCTATCAACTGTAATTAATTGTTTTGGACCTTGTCAAGATTTGTGTCCTGGTAGACTCCAGCACATACAGGACCCTGTTGCTGGTTGGTCAAAACAGTTTGAAAATGAGATGCTGTGTTGCAGTTCTTTGTCTATCTCCAAGTTTAGAAACCAGGCCAAAACCACCACAGTTGTTAAAACCCAGTTAGTGATTTATTCCAGTATTTGTCTTAGCAGACAAAAACTCTCTCAGTCACATCAAGGCAGCCTGACGTCAGTGCATTGTTAGTCGGCTTTTTACTCTGTGGTTCAGTGCCACAGTTGGAGATTCTATCAACTACAAAAACCTCAGTTAGTTTCCCTACACTTTTCTCACGTGTAGCTGACAAAAGGTGCAGTAAGTCATAATTGACATCAGTAAGAACTGGGTAGTGACCTCAGCCCTGTTTTACTCTAACATAAAAAGAACTTCAACCCAATTTTACTCTAGTGTATAAAGAACTTTGACCCCTTCCTTAGACATTTTAGCATGCTTGGAGAAAACACTTTGAGAAAGCTCATAGGAAAAATGGAGAAGAACAACACATGCAGGCTGTAATCACACGCTGCAAGCTCCCCCTGGTACTCGGCAAAACACAGCAAGAGGAGTCAAGGAGGCTTCTTTGGAGCGAGCAGCCACTGGATTCTCAAGAAGGATCAGTGATGATTGCTTGCCCAGTTCAGAGAACACAGCAGCCTGAAGGAGACTTGAGCCCACTGAAGGTTATGTAAGTTGGAGGAGGACACACATATCCTCTTGCCATGGAAGAGGATAGAACAGAGCCAAGAGCATGCCAAGTAGACCTTTAGAACACTTGAATTTAAGAAGATGACAAATGACTGATGTGCAGAATAGTAAGTACTTCATGTGAAAGCCATTCTCATTTATAAATTTATTTCCCCCCTTTTCTCAACAGGCCAGATATGAACAAAATAAAAGGGCTTTCTCTGGAAAACTAGATTACTGTCTTGAGCTTTTTATGACAAAATCTGGATGCAGCTTCTCATGTCTCCCTCCTCCTTGTCCTGGCATTGTAACTCATGTTTGACTGCCATGGAAGCAGAGAGACATTTTTGCAGATTTTCTGAAATTAATTCCATCAAATTCAAACTGAAATACTAAATATTGCTCAAAGTAAAACCTTTCAGAATGTTAGCAGTGAACAGAAAGTAAAGCAAAATATTACCATCATCTTTGATTTAAAAAGTCTGAGTAAAATTAAGTTGAAAGACTTTAGAGTGGATTTGCAATGTCTCTAAAGCTTTATGCTTAGAAACAGGTAGAAAATACTCAATATATGCAGCCAGACATATATGGGACTTTTAATAGGGACTCTCCCTTACTGTACATTGGAACAAACTTCTCACTTCTCTGCATAGCCAGTGCCATTCTCAATGTAAATTTGATAGCATTTGTTCAGCACTCCAAAGAAAACAATCAGGAACTAAAAGAGAGCTTGTGTTCCGTAAGAATAGAAATGCACCTTAATTTAATATATTTAAGGTTTATTCCAGAAGGGAAAACAAAACAAAACAAACAAAATTTTAAAAAACAAACAACAAGAAAAAAAAACAAACAAAAAGCCCAAACAAACAAACACAAAAACCCAAACAAACAAATGAAGAAAAAAAACCCAAAAAGCAAACAAACAGCACCCCCCCACAAAAAAAAACCCAAAAAAACCCCAAAAAAACCTCACAAAACAAAGGAAAAAAAAAAAAGAAAAAACCAAACCTCACCCCCAGGAACTAAGGCACTTGTGATCATCTCCTTATAAAAAGGGGCAAGAAGGAACTTTCAGCAGACACAAATTTTAAGATGGGTTTCTAAACTGGGTGTAAGAAGTTAATCATTGTACAGCCCTGCCCAGAGTAGTCAGAATGTTACAGCAAAGGGGTATTTTCATTTTCCCTAGCCAAAAAGCATTTAACATGAAACTTAAAAAATGAAAGTAATTTAACCACACCAGTACATTGAAACCTTGAGGGTCTTTGACATTCATGAAAGCAGAGAAGTTGTTCTGTATACAGAAGGTTACCCAGGAGTAACCTGATAAAAAACAAGCCTCAAAATCAACCCAAACATCAAAAGAATAATCTCTAATTAAATATGCTGGGGATTTTTTCAGCCTAGTACTAAGGTCTTGATGATCTTTTCTGAATTCCCAGGGCTCAGGCAGGAATAGCGACATTAAACATTCTGTGTGTTATTGGAAGAAAAGAAATAAGGGAGAACTGACACAAATTGCTTCAAATTCCTCTTAACATCCTATACCTTGTACTTACAAAAAGGTGAGACTCAGTTCTGGTCAACTCAGAATGTATTTTCGCTGCCAAACAAGCCCCAAGAACACTGTGGCCAAGGAGCTTCTGTTTTCTGGAGGTTACTGGCAAGGTGTTACACCATTTTGTGATGCCCAGGCAGACTGCTTTTGTCCTTCAGAGCTTTTTTTCTTTGGTAATGGTTCTGGACCTCTCTGCCTAATTGCACCCACTTCATCTGTGAAGAGAGATTTATAATGGAACATAATTTTGAGGGATTAACTTTGACGCTGGTACATGGCCCATGCAGAAGTGACAGCGAAAAATTTATATTAGCTGTTGCTCCTGCCAAAGAATAACAGAGAAGCTTATTACACAGGCAATCTAACTCCCAAATTAGTGCTGATTTTCACCCCATGGCACTTTACTGCTGTTGATGATGGGAAGCAGCAGCAAATATGAAGCAAAAAGCCATCAGGAACCTAGCTGCCAATTTTTATGATTTAACGGGGTGACCAAAGTCTTTGTTCAGGTACAAATCTCAGAGGCAATGAGAGGTGAACACAGAGCCCAAAAATTACTGGAGGAATCAGGGTCCTTACCGAAAGGTTCTGGGGGAAATTCTAGTCCAGCATTTCTAACTCAGAAGTCTGGCAGAGCATCAGTCTTCACCCTTCCTCCCTACTACTGAAGAATTCTCCTAGAAGATGTGTCCAAGGCAAAGCTGAATGCTTTTGGGACCCACAGCCACATTTTACCAGCACTCCTATCTCTGGGAAGCCAGAGCTTCACTTGAAACTTCTAGATATGTTGTTTAACCTGTGGAGACCTCAGTACTAACTGTAATGGCAGCAATCATGATCCCACCTGCAAAAGGATACAGGTGGGAAGACAGGCCTCCATCTGGATTTTCTCTGCCACAATTCTCTTGGAACAGAGCGCAAGTGGACAGGACATTCACTAGGAACAAACTGTGACCTGCGGGGCTTGAAATATTGCCAGTGCTGTGATTCACCACTGGTGTGATACTACTAACAAACCTAAACCAGTGCAAGCAATGGAAGAGAAATAAATCTGGAAAAACAAGATAAACTGGGCCCCTTTCCAGTATTCAGCAGTAGAAAGGAGGGTTTTTTAGCATCTGTCATTTAAGAAACACCCAAAGGCATAAGCCAGCCTTAAATATTCACAACATGATGTGCTTAATAGGAAGTAAGGCTAGAAAATCTGCCCTGGAAAGACCACAACATGTCGTAACCAGAAAGTTTACATTTGGCTTCACTTCAAAGGAACCCTGACTCCCCAGATCACCTGAACCATTTTCTGTTCCCTGTGTTTTCCCAAGTCCTGTTGATGCCTCCCTGTAATTAGTTGAAAACTTATTTCCTCTCTCCTGACCTTTATGCCTTATGGATAAGTAATGGCAGTGTCTTGTAGGACTCAGTTGCCCATCTATACAGAATAATTTCTGCTGAAGTTCTCTTTCAAAAGCAGGCTGATGCCTTCCTCGGCTCTCACTGAAATCAGCTGTATTTCTTCTACCAAGTTCCAGGCTGGAGCCATCTTAACTGAAATGATGTGTATGTATGTAAAGTTTGTCCAGAGTCTGCACACATCCTCTGAGGATTAATCTAACCAAATAAAGATCGTTATCACAGATAATTGGAGACCCATTAAAAATGAGACAAATCTCCTTGTAACACATCTGAGAGGTTACAAGTAAAATATTTCTTCTTATTCTTATATTTTCTGCACTTTGATACTATGCTTCCCACATGGATTTGTTGTTGGCCTCAACAATAAATCTCTGTACGTATTTTCTCTTAAAACTATTGCTTAGCAAGACCTGTTACCCCTGTTCACACTATGCAAGGCTATACTTGTAGCTGAGTAGAACTAGTTTGTGGTGAATTCTCAACTATCTCAACGTCTCCAGCTGCTACTGAAAGGCAGCATAGCAGTTGGAGGCGTCAAGGGAGAGATTTGTCCTCAGATCAACTCCGATACAGGAACTCCTCAGTCACATCATGCACTCCTGAGCATGGCAAGACCAGGCTGACAGTCTGGGCCTGACAGCTCGGTGACGTCTCTTGTGTTCACTTGTTAATAGAGTCTAGGAAAGCTTTTTATGGTAGCTGACAGAAGCCATAGTAGTAACTTGAGGTAGGCTCATGCTGCACTTATTTTGCCAGTATTTCATTTAGTGAAGTACTTTGATAAATTTTGAAGGTAGACCCCATTCACCAGGGAATGCCCAGATTAGACAGTGACAGGTACCTTAAAGGATTCAAAGACCAGTCTTGTAATTTTGCTAAAGAGTAACTGCGACTCACCACTCTGCAAACTGGTGGGTCAGTCCAAGGTCCAGCATGAAGGGGCTACTAGACAGACATTTAGAGTTATGGCTTCAAAAAATCATTACCATGGACAGAATAAGCAGTGCCGTGAGTGCCAGATCGGAGGGTAGCATTAAACAGGGCAGGTGGAGCCATGAGCTGAGGGAGGTAAGAGAGCAGACACAGGGTTACATCCTGTGCTGTGGGCACTGCACAGGGCTAACAATGGAGAAAAGGGGGCAGGCAGGGACTGCAGCTCACCAGCCCCTCCAGAGAAATCTGCTCCCAGCCTCCAAGAGAGTGCTTTTCATAAATCAGCCAACAGCTCCATAATGTGCAGCTTCACCCTCAACACCACAACACGGGGAGGGATGCATCCAATCAGGGATGGCTTCAGAGTGCTATGCCAGCAGAAGTAGCTGAGTAAATTACAACATTCTCCTCAGGATCATTACAGAAAAAGAACAGCTGGGGACAAGATCCTGGAATATGAATGGTTCACAAAGAAATGCAGATAACAAAGCACAGTTAATGTATATATAGCTGTGGTGTCCGATAACATAAGAGCCCATTAAAGGACCAAGGGGTGCTAAAAATATGCTTCAATTGAAAAAAACAGAACATAACCACAACAAAAACCATAAGAAGCAACACATGTAATGGAAAAGGGGTGAAAGAAATGAATTCCTGTGCATGCGGCCACAAGCCATACAAAGGGACCTTCAAGACCACAAGCTCTACTGCTAGACACCAACATCTGTGGCATGTGTAGCAGGGCCAAATCAAACACACCACAGCTAGGTCCCAGTAAGGCGATACTGCAGCTTTGTGTGGAGATGCAAACCCAAGTTTGCACTGGAGGCAGTGGGATGGCGGCGCCATCCTACACATCTAAGGCTCTGTTTACCGGTTGTCCTGATGTCATTGTATTACTTCCAGCTCCAGAAGCACTTTTCTAAACACTGTCTCTGGCATCTCTTCAGTGCAATATAGGCAAAGGTTAAAACAGCTTTTCCATCTCTTTCTATTTCTCTTCCTCTCTTTCTGCAAGTCTGTTTCTCTCTTTGTACAAAGGACAGCAACATCAGTTAAGTCATCCAACAAATGTAAAGTGGTTACAGTTCCTGCCAAAAGGGACACTATAGCCATGAAACTACCACTACAATTAGTGATTGGAAGTCTAATGGAGCAGCAAGCAGCAAAGTATGCAATAAAAGTTTTAGAGGATATCCACACTAAGCACACATTAGGCTAGAAGCAGCTGTGGCCATACCAAATTCAAGGTCCCCAAGATGACTTTTCCATGTGCCTGAAAGAATCTGCTTCATTCAACATCCTTTAAGCCTAATTGAATCAGATGGTCTCAGTGGTTCTTACACACAAGCCATGCAAGTTCAGCAGCTCTGAGTGTTCTCTTCAGTGGTATTCCCTTGCCCTTTGAGCTCGCTTTAGGTATCTCACTCAAAAGCTCTAGAAATTCCTCCAACTACCCAGGGATACAGGTCAGATTGAGCCAGACAACATCTCTACAGCAGCAGCATCACTAAGGGCAGGACCACATCTTGCTTTTCATACAGTGCTGGTGATTAGAGCTGGGAGATGGTGACCCAGACCAGAAATCAGGAGCACCCCCTAGAGATGCTGGCTCTGGCACAGACCTTATCTATACAACTCTGCTTTGGCAACTCCCACAGCAGCCCGTGGTATATCTGTGTCTGAGTTTCTCACCTGTATAATCTGGGGACCACACATCTTTCCTGTATCTCACTGGAGTGCTGCATTGCCTATGGTTTGCTCACTTCTACAAAGAGACCAAACAGTACATTTCCTTGGGTAAGCACATCAACAGACAAGTTCTAGTCCCAACTTGAAGGATATATGAAAAGTTAATATCTTTGAGTCTCCTTTATACCCACCAGCAAAATCCACCCACTCCTGTAATTTGCTTTGAAATAAGGCAAAAAGCACTAATTGTTCAGATTTATTTGCTGGCTGGAGCACCTAAGAGTATGCATTCTCTGCAGACATGAACTTGCTCTGTCCCAGGGCTTGAGAAAATACCAGTTTTGCTGGTGCACAGCATTATCTTTCGAAAGACTCACCACAGCATGCACTACATGAAATTGCCTGACTAAACTTAGACTTTAAACCAGAACAAATATATTGCTGTGAAAAGCCCAAGACACGTCTGAGCAAGTTATTTCCAGATGATTTTCCTGTGCACAACTAACAAAACTGAAGTTTACATTAAATATATACCGAGGATTTTCTCTTTCTTTTGAGGGCAATCAACATCCAAGTTCCTCTGCCCCAGGAGGTACTGGCACAATCCACTCTGATTAGACTCAGAAGGGGGAGCAAACAGACAATTACTCTGATAACAATCTTATCTGAGGACAGAAATGAGATTAGCGGCCCAACTGCAGTGATTCTTACCCAGATACACTGTTAAATTCTGACTAAGCCAGCACGGGACAGAGAAGGAATTTCCCTATGGAGCCTGTTGGCATGTAAAGTGAGGTGCAATTCTTCCCCTACTGGTCCTTTTCCAGCAAAGAGAATTATCTGTTAGGACCCAGTGGCCATGAACAGCACAGGTTCCAGGCTAGCCATCTTCCTGATATTGCAGCAACTGAGCAATTTCTTCCTTCTAGTTTTCAACCACTACACAGAATCTTGTAAGTAAAAAACAGAGTAAAATTGGCTAGGACTCTTCCCTGGCAATAGGGAACAATTCCATCCTGCTGGCTCTCCTGTTATCTAATTTTTGCAAGTCTACTCTCAAAATTCTCAGATAGTACACGTTAGCTTCTCATGAACCTAATGACCAATGCTGTTGTGAAGTCCTCCATAAACAGTTTTGATTTTACTTCTTCATTTGCCACATTAACTCCTGGCCCTGGGTGTTTATTGCCTTCACATCTCTGGAACAATGTCCAGTAACAGACAGGGCAACATGAAGGGATATTAACAGAACTTCTCCAGAAGAAGATAAAGATACCAAATAAGTCTGCACTTTAATCTCACAAAGACAGATAATTAATACAGTAACAGGACAGAAGCATAGCTGCTCAGAAGGTTGCTTACACCATGCCTAAACCAACAGGTTTACACAGGGGTCTTATAAGTATTGCCTGCAATGGACACCACACACCAGTCTTGAGATGTCGACTTTGTTGCTGATCAATCTGGATGCTGCAGGCTCTGCTCTGCAGCTGGGGGAATGTGCCTGTGGAGGGGGGTGGGAACATCTTCAGCTACAGAGCTACAAATTTTGTATCTCTGATACTGTTTAATGAACTCTTTACGTTGCACAATTGCAGGAAGAGGACAAATACTTACAAAACAGATTAGCTAGAAATGCCATACCCAAAAGGAATAACAATTTCAGCAGTCTGGGTAAATCAAACTGATGGTGATTTGAAAACCGATAAAAGGCAGAGGGTTAAACTTTCTTCATGCAATATATGACAGCATCATCCTTCAGTATTTGCCGTTTTCTTTACACATCTATTTAGACTAAGACGAATAACCTTATAAAAATACATAAGTAGCAGCAGAAGAAATGGGCCAACTGCTGTATTTCTGCTTTGCTGATCTGAATTCACAGCATTTAGTTATAATCCTTCATATAGGAAGTTTATTTGTACAGACAGGGATTTTGGGAATTCTGCAGGATTAGTCAATCTACAGCATTCTCAGGGCATGAATTTTAGCATCAGAATTACACTGCCTGGATATTCAATGCCTAGAGTAAATATTTGAGTGGATGAAGGTTAAACAGATTAGACAACATGAAGCCAGGGTTCTCTGCTTATTTACACAGAAGCTTAAATATTGCTGCTCTTCATTTAAGAAGCCTAATTTAAAAGAAAATCCCACAGAAGCAATAAACAAAATATACTTACCCAACCTGAAGTGAGATAGCACCAAGATTTTTATCATCTTCAGCCTGGGTAGGCATGTGACAAAGCCACACACTGAATCACAAATCTCACACTCCTTGGCCTCCTTATGGGAAACATGCAGAGGAAACAACAGCTTCAGCACAAGCTTGCTGCTCTGAGTTTCGGCTGCACCAGGGAAATGGGATAAACAACCCCCCTCCCGGTTCTATTCAAAAACAAGAGGGAAATAATTGGTGTGAAAACCATTTACAGTTCAGTTACACTTTTGTGATTTGAAGAGGCAGTTATGCACAAGGCTGTCTGGGACCTGATCATGTCCATAAGTCCTACTGTGGAGAGGATTTCCAAACGTTCCCAGCAATGCCACTCATCAGCTTTCATCAAAATCAGCAATAAATTCCCATCCATAACAGGCAAAGCAGTGTTAAACTAAGTCCAATTCCTAAGCCCACCTGCTGTCTCCTCCAAGCTTACAGTGACACTTTTCTGTCATGTCATGTGCCTGATTCAAAGCCCCTCCACTGCCAATAGGTTTTGGATCAGTTGGTAAAGGACCAGTAGGTAAGCGCTAGAACCAGAAAGCAAAATTTTGATTTCACTCTTTGATACACATAGATTAAGACTGAAAGCAAAATGACAAGCCAGGTATGCCAGCAGGTACACAGCTAGAACAAGCGAGAAGTTTGAGGACAAGCGGCCAAGCATTAGTTCACATTTCAGTCCATTCGTTCAGTTTCAATTTCTGAAACAATTTTATTAAAAGGAATAGACATTAAACTGTTTTCTGTTAAGGCATCAAGAAAATAAACCCTCTTGTGTTTAAATTAAATGCCTCTGCAGAACACTACTCTCACTTGCTGGATTTCCACTCTTCACTACTGCGCATCACTCAGCCCCGACCCCACTGAGGTTGTGTTTTGTTTACCAGTCTCAAGAAAATTTGTGTACACATTTCAGACACTTTGGAGGAAGAAAAAGTGCCTTCCCACCAATCCACATTTACTCTGAACAGATGTAACATTCCTAAGAAGCTCTCAGCTGACTGCTTTTGAAGTCTGNCCTTAAAAGAAGAAGTCTCCAGGGACTCTTGAGCAAAATAAAAAGCAAATTCTCCAGATCCTTATCTCATGTTATTTTTGAGAGCGTTTTCTTTTGTTCCTTTGCTTTTGTAATATTTTGGATTAAAGGACTTTCACAGATGCAACACATGTGCAAGCAGACCATTCACCATTCCAGATTTGTGCCCCCCATGCCAGGCCAGGGCAACTCCTCCCACTTCAGCTTTTCCTGAAAAGGAAAAGCACAGCCCAGCCTCAGACATAAGCATGACAAGAAAAATTTCATGACAGGCAGCTAGCTAAGATGAGTTCTGCAAAGGTAAAGCGTTGACTCAAAGTGAATTCCCACCCACAAAAGCACTCTTACAGCCACTCACACCTTGTGATGGGTCAGCGTCCGGACAGCACTTACACAGCACTCAGACTTGCACACCGACAGCCCTCGAAGCTGCACTGTGACCTCTCACACAGCCATGACTGAAAATATTATTTCATCAGACACAGCTTGCACTTACCCCAGTAATGTCAGTGGGGACTAAGTTAACTTTAACATGGCAAAAAGGGGCTGCTTTTCCTGTGCAGCTTCTCTCTGTCTGCTGCCATGTCCTCGGCATTCCTCTCCTCCTCTCTCAAACTCAGCTCCTCCTCTATTAGCCTGCCCTATTAACCTTCTCCATATCCCACCCACCCAAATTTGCACATTATTAAGCATCCTGAGCCTTTTGTTCAGGTCCTTAAACAAAAGCATGGCTACTGCATTTCCTGGCAAGAGGTGTCTCATACCCAGCAATTACTTAGGGCAGCTCTAATAGACTAATTTTTCCCAAACACAAAAGCTGGGCACGCCAGACAGGCGAATTCAAGGACATGTCCTTTCCCGAATTCCACAGAGCAAGATAAGCCTGTGAGCCTTGTGCTTACTTTATCTTAACGAAGAGGCTTCCCCCGTTTTCCCACTCTGTAAGAAACTAATTACTTGCCACTGAGGCACGGAATAGGTTAAAGTTTCCTCTGTCTTGTCTCAGTTCCCTTTGCAGATTAGGGGAAAACAATGAAGTCTCCGCACTTTGTGATATTGCTAATGCTTCCTGTGGGGATAGCAGCGCCGGCTGCAAAGAGGATTATGATTACAGTTTAAAAGGAGTGTGCACTGTACTGCCGCAAGAGGCACAGGCTTATCAGGAAAGAAACCGAGCTGCCCCCAAACTATGCACTTGGGACTCCTGCCTGCCTTCGGTTGTGGCTGATGGCTCTGCCTCGGATCACACACCAGCTTATCAGGAGTGATAAGGCAGAAGCTGATCTTGGAGGGGCTGGAGGTGGTCGGGGGGGGGGGATAAATGAGTAACGCTGTGCAAACAGCTTGCAAACATTCACCACCAGAACACACAGCAATGTTTACAGATCATCCCACCACATTCATCTGCAACAAAACACCGGGCTGGCCAGGGCACAGCAGAGTGCAGGGGCTGTTCGTTCCTGGCCACAGTTGGGGAATTTGAAAGAAAAAGTGTTGGTGGAGCTGTACTAGCCACGGTGATGTTGGCTGGCCTTCCACAGGCAAGGCTGCAAATGCTTTGAAAAGCACAGCATCATCAGTGAGATCTGTCCTAAGCAGAGTTAGCTTTGAGGTGCAGGTTCAGTGCTCGTAAAAGGCCTCTGTCAGTCTCAGTGCTGAGCACTGAGTGGACTCATTGAAGGAATAATAAGAAATTGCCGCTGTGCAGCCATTTTTGTCACTGGACTCTCTAAGGTACCAGGAGCAAGACACAAGTTTATTCACACTCATTCATCTCTACCAGCACAAGTGCTTTTTTATAATGCCAAGGCTTTGGCCAAAACAGCAATCAAAAATTCCTTGACTTCAAATACTGCTTAATCTACATGGCAGGAGGCAACTACAGGTCAGCATGCCACTTTTTTCCCTCTTGCACTGTTCAGCCAGCATGAAAACCTGTATCCTCTTGGTAGGCACATCCTGACACGAGTCAAGGCGGTTTTGTTGTTCTTGTTGGCTTGTTTTTTTTTTTTTGTTTGGCTTGGTTGTTGTTTGTTTCTTTTTTTAAACACTATGCCTGTGCTTGCTCTCCTCCAAGTAATTTGTACAACTGATAGAAGCTGAAGTTATCAGATATCCCCCCTCACCCCTATTTCTATTCAGAGGGGTTTAATAGCTCCCTATCTGCTTGCTAGAGACTACAACAGCAAGCAGTAGCATTAATGCATGTTTTCCTGCATTTTTACTGGCTTAAAAATCCCCAAGCTTCACCCCCACACGCGTCACCCAGCATGGCACTGTCTCATTACACACTGCTGTTCTAAGCAGTCTTTGCCGCCTCCAACCACACACCAGAAAAACCACAGACCAGACCTTCCAACCAGTCATAATACTGAACAAAACAACAGTTTAAGGTGCTCACAAGGCACTTCATGAACTGTTGCATGCTTTAAACCAAGCTGTTTGACTTCTGCAGAGGGATAAGGTCTCTTAGAGTCAGCGAAAGCTGGATGCCTTTTGCCAACCGAAACCAACCTTCTTGTGCTGGTACAGTTCATGCATCTCTACTAACCTTTGCTGCTGGATGCCAGACTTGCCTGGGTTGCCTCTCTATCCACTGCCTCTCTATCCTTACCATTAATCTCTTAAAGGGAGTAGAGCTGATAGACTGAAGACTTGCCTGACTTACGGCTTTTATAAAACAGAACAGAAATTTTCCCATCAACATGCCCTCAAACCAATTTATGCTTTAAAGGACTTGAGACTCACATTAGAGACCTGAATTCCAGTTGGTCTTGTATTTGAGCTGCTCCCTTTTACTCTGAGAACAATGGGGGCCACCACACCACATTATTAAATTAAACAAAGTCACTGTCTTTCAAATTTTGATCAGGTCACCATGTGGGCCCAGAGCCTTGGAAAGGACAACCTTCAGTGCATTTCTCAATTTCCCATGCTGAGATCCAGGTGACCTAAGGTATGCAAGGAAACTTCATACTTCAGAAAAAATGCTCTGCTTGATGGTAAGTGTTTTGGAGATTATCTAAAAAGATTAATAGGATTATTTGATAACAGGTTCTACACAAGGCAGCGGTGAGAGGAAAGGCAGCCTAAGCAGGGAGGACCAACACAGAAGGAAAGAAAAGCAATCCAAAGAAATCTATCTAGGTGGAGTTTGAATAAATAGGCTTGAGAAAAAAAAAATTGATAAGAGTGGATTCAGGTCTAGTTAAAGGCACTTCATCACCACCTCTGCAGAAAAGTCATTCTTTTTAGCAACATAGATATTGAATTGTATCAGCAGCATTCCACAAGCTTTCCACTCAAATCTAGTCAATGTGCCTCTGCTCCTTCTGTCCTCAGTGGCTCAGAGCCACTTTGACTGACAGTGGCATCGGTGATCATACTGTAGAGACCTTTGACACCTCCCATAAAGGGGATCCACCCACAGAATGGGCTGTTGATTTAAAACAGAGGAAAAGCAGATACACTTAGCCAGGCTATCACTAGCAGTGATACAGATAGAAAAGCATTTTGCAGAGGACAGCTCTCAGTGGTTGGGCAGAACCAATCAAAACTGCTATCAAAGAGAAAGCTGAAAACAAGGAATCAGAAGCTATACGGGCAAACTTTACACCTCTGTCCTGTCTGACAATGCAGGACTAAGCCTACATTAATTCTACCTTAAGATTTAACTGAAAAACAAATTATTTAGATAACTAAATGTCCGACTTCCAGAATAGACTAGGCACACAGAAAAATTGCAGCCACAATAAACAAGAGAAGCATCAACACATCATGTTAAAACATGTTGTTTTCCAACATGGGCCCCAATGTCAAATGCAGTGATTCATTTTAGGACCTGCATAAACTCAGCAATGCATTTCTCACCAGTCATCTCTACCACAGCAAAAAATGAACCAGGCTGGGCTGAACTGACCACATCACACCCAGGAGATCCACACTGCTATGGCCTCCTGAGCCTCCTTACCTGAAATCCATTTAGCACTCTCAACACTTTAAACTGGGGAGTGTTTGCTGCCCTACTTGGATTTATCTCACTCTGCCTATACAGAGACTTTGGTATATCAACTTTCAGAATGCAATTTATACATTCCTAAAATCAATCAGAATCCCTAAGCTTTTACAAAAGGAAATGAAAAATATTACTGTCAAACGTCCATCAGACCTAGAAGCCTAGGTGACTGTCATACATTAAAGAAATTAAAAGGCTGCATTTGAGATAGTATATGCTCTTCCCATCCCTATCTTGGAAGGCTATGATTAAAGTGCTCTGAGAATCAAAATTCAATTTCTTTCAGGTTTTGCAAACAACACTGGCCTGGAGCTGAATGCTGTCAGCCTGCCTGCAGCCTTTGAGGAGATTAGGCTATTACCAGCCAACTACGAGAATCTTAAATCCAGTATTAATCCTAATTCCCATTTAACCACATCTTCATTGTGCAGAGAAAGCAGACTGTGCATGAACTTGCACGTTCATTCTTCCATGTGCAATGATCTGTGTCACCAAGAACAGGTGCTAAACTTCAAATATATTTAAGAAACACATTTCAACCCTGGTTTCCAGAAAATCACAGCAAAAGAGAGACTGGAGATGGAAAGAGAGTTTGTCACACTGGGATGATTTCTGAGAGGTTATATGAATGGGAAATTTTCAGCCCAAAAGCTTTTATTAGTCAATAACAGGAGATTTCAGTCCTGGCTTGGAAGAAAACAGGATGAACAAACAGGTCACAAGGACATAGAAGCAGCCGTGGCCTTGACTCCATAATCACGATGCAGTGGTGCTGCCAGCATCACCCCATCTGTACCAAGCCATCCAGATGAAAACCACTGGGACTGCAGAAAGCACTGCCCATCATCACCATGATCACGGTCACTGCCAGGATAAGTTTCTGGGGACAAGAGACTCAGCATTTCCTCTGAGCAAGCCCTTGTTGCCCTCTCTTCTTAGAGGTTCTGAAGCTGGCGTGGCCCACCTTGCCACCCTCACACTATGAGCCCCAGGGGATCAGGTCAGACCAAGGTGAGGCCTTCCCACTGCCCACCAGAACAAAGGCATCGCCTGCAATTCTTGACCTCCTGAGGCTCAGCTGACACAGACTTGCTACGAAGGCCTTTGCTAAAGTTGACTCTTCCTAGAGTAAAGGCCAAGGAGCCAAAGTGGATTCCTATGTCCTTTCTAACATCATTTTATATCAATTCCCTTTCAAATCCCATGATGGCCATCAAATTGGGCACATCTCCAGGCTGCCAAGCATGCTGGATCATCCATGGCAAGGTCAGATCATTCAGTACCTCCTGGTATTCCTAGACAAGGAATACTGATTCCAGAGACACAGCAACTGAAAGTGAGGACAGACTGCTGCTTGGTCTGCTATCAAATGAGACAATTTCAATTCATTTAAAAAGAAGTTCTCACAGATATTTGGAAAAAAAACCCCCAAAAAAAAATCATTAATGTTTCCTGTGCTTAAAGCAGAAGAATTCATTGCAGATGAAAGGAATCTTTCAGGAAACACATTCCCAAGAGAACAAAAATGTGTTTGGCACCACTGCCTGTTACAAGCAAAAGGACCTCCCTACTGGCAAGGGAGCCAACATCTGCTGGAAATGGCAAGCCTTTCTTTTTTTTTAAGTAGGTGCAGTAATTGCTGGAAACCTCTATTTCCATCAACCTCAAATTCAGCCACGTGAACTTCCCACACTAAAAATGTGATGAGATTTAGGCACTACACTCTCTAAATAGAGCCACAACCATATTTCCTTCTCCTTGCAATTGGCTATTACCTATTGTTTGCTCACTGGGACTCTCAAGTGGAGGTCCCAGTAAAGTTGTGGTGCACTGCAATAACTTTAGGCTGAGCATCAGCTGAGCTGTGGTAGCTCTCCGTGTGCATGCTCATCCTCTGCAGGTCATGTGAGGTAATTTAATTTAGCAGTGATAGAACTTAGTTAAATTGCATTACCTTTCATTTGCCATGGGCTAAGACCACACACATGGACAACAACCACAGCTCATCCAACAAGTAATTTGACTGAGTACCTGGCTTCTGGAATATTGCAGACTGGTTCATACAGACTTTTTGCCTAAAGTTCAAGCCAATTTTTAAACTGAGAACTTTCTCTTTCCCAGAAGGTGTTCTACCCATCATGCTGCTACATGTTGTGGAGTAAGGGATCTTCAGTCTTGGGAATCTGGAAACACAAAGATTCTTGGTGGAAATAATTACCGCTACACTGAAGATTGAAATCTTTCAGAGCACAACAACTCCAATGTTTTAAACCTCCATTTCTCTGAGAGGAGAGCACAGATATGTCTAGTATGAGCAAATAGGGAACTTTGCCTGTTTACAGTCATGGCTGCATCTCATACAACTCTTCTCATCTCAGAAATGTAGACCAGTACATGCAGAGAATCCACAGCCAACTTCTGCAAGATGGCAACTTGCAAGATTTAGACTATGGTTGCTGTTAACCAGCACTTCTGTACCCCTTCTTTCCACATGCAGTCAAAAGAAAGGAGAATTGTAGTTTTAAAACTATGCAGGCATGTAAAAAAATAAATAAATAAATGCAGAAGCCATCTATCAAAGAGGGTGATCCATTCCCTTCCAATAAATTCCCTTTACAGACCATGCCTGCATATCCCACTGCCCCTTTGGCCAGCCCAGCCACCTGCTTCACAGGCTCATCCGAAAACCTGACTCTACATGGCACGTTTCTTCAGACACAGTAGAGGATTTTGTTTTGCATTTGTGCTTGGCATTTAATCTGCAGAGATTACCTGCATGCTTAATCAGAGAAGTGACGCTGACATGTCATGTACTTACACTCCACTGTAAATCCTACTTTTCCCACTGCCAACAACTTCATCTTCTAGCACGGAAGGAGGGATTGTGGTGGAAGGATGCAGCCCAAGCTCCCTTCTCTTTGTGCACACAAAAACCCAAACGGAAAATGCAAAGAAGTCGTATGGTTTAAAATTCATGTCTGCAAAACAGCTATGGACACATTAAGAGCCACCTGTTTATTCATGCAACCTTAAATTTTCAAGATTAAGCAAAAAAGCACTTTTTGTGAGAAATAAGAATTAGGAAAAAAGGTAGAGATTTTTTTTCTCCTGGGGGGGGGAATAATTTCTCATAAAAAAAATATTGTTTGCAATTCCTAAAGCCACCGATTGAGAAATGTAAGAATTAGAGAGCGAAGAATCCACTGAAAACAGCCTTTAAATATACATGAGATTGACAAGTGAATTGTAACTGTCCATGAAGGGAAAAAATACAAGGGGATAGGGTGAATAGCTATTTCTTCTCACACACACACCAACCTAAAGTAATAAATTTTCTGAAAGCCAAACAGGGAACCATGGTCAACACAATGCTTAGTGCACTATGCACCAGCCACATATTATTATCTTCATATTATTTAGAACAATGCAAGTTAAAACAGTTTTCCCCAAAGCTGACTTCCCAAATGTCCTATCCAGTCTACCTTAGGCTGCCCCAAGCTATACAACGCCTCAACACACTCATGTAAAATGAGAAAGGAAAAGCCTTTTCCACAGTGTCTCACTGCTATCCAGTCTCTTTACCTTGCTCCATCCAGTGTCTCCTTAGTCCCAACTCCAAACAAATCCCTGCAGCAATCCTTTCCATACTGCCTGCCCTTGCTCCTGCTTCCAGGTAATACATGTTGGCAACCAAACACTTCAGCTGCAAAATGGAAAAGACTGATGCTTTGAAGATATGAAATAAGCTGGCAGCTCATATTTAACAGTAAATATGCCTTAAAAATAATAAATAAATAACATTACAGGTTCACCAAAACCTGAAAGCCATAAGCTTAACGGCCAAGATAGCCCTGCAGCTCGGTGTTTCAGGCTCTCCTGAGGGCTAAAATTGCCTGGCTAGTCCTGATTAAAAAGATAAGCACAGACAGACCCATTGCTCTAACATATTTCAGAGACAGCTAAAGGAATGACTGAGTCTCATGGGTCTAATAATACACAATTTAAGTTATTTATATCGTTGGCTATCCAAGTATTTACCTGGTTCCAAAGCAGAACATTAACAGAATCTCTGTAGAGTTGAATGAGATATTCCTAACACGTCAAAAACTTCAGCCAAAAACCTAAATAAATGGAACAGCAGTTCCTCACAGATATAGATAGTATCCCCAGAGGAATACACCTGGTTGCCTCCTGCACAGACTGAACCAGCCCAGCCACTTTGGGCAGCAACAGCAGAGCTACTGCAAACACAGTACCTGCTCAGCTCCTTAGACAAGCCTCACTGCCCAGCTCACAGCAGCCATGGAGAAAACATTCCCAATGCTCTGTGTGTCCACCCGGAGCCCATGTCTTCCCTTGCTTAGGACGGTGAGGCAAGGCACCAAGGAGAATCAGTCTCCTTGGTGAAAAACTGGGATCCTGTGCTACTGCAGGACACGTGTTCAATCTGTGCAGCGAGGATGGTCCATCCCATCCCAGGGCCCTCAGGTATGTACAGGACTGAGTTGCTCTGGCAGGGACAGACCTCCCCACATCCTGGCAGCCACACAGACCTCCCCCACAACAGAGGAATCCTTGACACTGTGGGCAGGGTGCAAGTCCCACAAAGTGGGTGGGGAAGCACCAAGACTCCACGCTGCTCCCTGAATCACTCCGAGAAGCGGCTGCAGGAATCATCCAGCCACAGCAACCTGGTTCCAACTTCACTTCTTTTTTTTTTGAGTGGGCGAGGAGGGGAGCAGTGGCACCAATGGAAGCTCTTCAGCCCTGTGCTAGCCTTTCCCGTAGGATGCTGGTTGCAGGGAGTACCTGGCCTACACCACACCTGCAGATGGGCTCAACTGTGC
This sequence comes from Cnemophilus loriae, assembly GCA_013397755.1. Taxonomy (NCBI): domain Eukaryota; kingdom Metazoa; phylum Chordata; class Aves; order Passeriformes; family Corvidae; genus Cnemophilus; species Cnemophilus loriae. The sequence goes on from VZTF01002078.1 coordinate 856,239, forward strand.
ATACAGAATTGGTCTGTCCAAATGATGGGTGCATCAGTCTTCCTTATCACTGGGAGAACTGGCTAACAGATGAAAAGCTGCTTAAAACTTAGTTTCTGACTGAACTGTCTTTTTACAGTTGAATAGCATCATTCTCACTTCCCCTCCATCAGCTCCATATGTTGAAAGGGTTAAAAAAGACAGCAGAACCATTAGCATTTTGATAGCTTTCCACACATGTATAGCAAAAAGTCTTTAAAATTCATTGCACTGAGATAATCCTTCAAGTCTAGCATTTCCTCCTCAGCTTGAGGCAACCAACTGGTTTTCCTCCCCTTAATACCTTAATAGAAAGCTCCAAGGAGTTGCCAGGCTAGAAGTCTCAAATATGCTCGAGAAAAGCAGAGTCCTGAAGTTCAAGAGAAGCCATGTAAGGTGTCTGGGGCTTAATTAAGAAACAACTATAGGGGGCATCTTATTAGATACTGCAAACCCCTAGAGATCCCGGCTTCTGTACATCACAGCTCACAACACATGCACACGCTGATTTCCTTCCAAAATGCTGAGCACACACAGCTCCCACTAATTTCAGCTGCCACAGAAGGTGCTCAGCATCTCTGAAGAAGGAACAAATTAAAAACCTTGACCCTGATTCCGCACAAGCTCAGGGACTTGAGTGCTCATCAAGATCAAGGCTGAATTTTTTAACACTATTACAATCTCGAGAACAAAGCTGTGATTTTGAACTGCACAATTGGCATTAATACTCAGCAGCTCCACACCTGTGCCTGGGAAGTAATTTTTTTTTTACAGCATGCGCTGTTTTAATAACTCCAAAGCAAATTGCTTTCTCAAGGAAGCACCCGGGAGTGCCTCAGGGCAGAGAAAGAGGCCATCTCGCTTTGTGGCTTTGATTAGGTTTGCTGCAGTGACAACAGGCAAATGCTTCAGGACCACATCACTCCTCAGGTACCACTAAAGGGTAGGACTCAAGGAGTCACTAACTTGTTAAGGGCTATTAGGCTTGATTATATGCTCTTCCCAAACATTATTTTTTGGGGAAAACAGTCTGAAAGAAACCAGTCTGTTCAAAGGAAAATGTTTGTTATGAAACTTTAATTTCCTTAAAGGAAATTTAACTAGTAAGAAGTTGACATTCAAAAGAAAGAAAGAGTAGCAGTGAATGCACTGTAGTACTATGTGGAAAAGAAGGTTCAGATCTCAGGGCCACCACCTGTAGTCTCCCACATTCTAATGCATATCCCAAACCACGACATATTGACTGTTTTGGCTGAGGTAAAAATTTCCTGCCCCCAACCCCATTCCTTCCAAATCTTCAGAAGATCTTTGTTTTCTATGAGAAAAAACCAATCAACCAAGACTTGCCCCTAACCTCCCCCAGCAAAAAACTCCAAACACCTCACAAATAGAGCTTCATTTACAGAGGAAAAAGTTGTTCTATCCAAATTTAGTAAATGCACAATTAACACAGCCAAAAGAAGAAAAGGCCTTAGCAACATATCATTGAGTTACTTGGGACATTCGGCTCCAAGAGCACAGCAAAGCAAGTTGTTTATTTAGCATTTAGGGAAAAATCTTCTTATGATATAGGAAATACTCCCTCCCCGTTTTTTAAACCTGAGCTATCTTTCCTAGGAGCAAAGCTTGGATAGGTGATATTCTCTTATTTTCTAGCGTGTTACAAGTTTCCCATGATACCCTGAGCAAGTCATTTAGATTTCACTTACATCAGTAAAATGGGAATTCTCTGCCTCAAATAGGTGCTACAAAGATACAATCCATTTGCAACTGTGAGATGTTCAGATAATGTGGACCACACAGACACTTGATAAACAAGTGGTAGATAATTACTGTGACATGAAACAGAGAGGCTGCATCTGCCAGAAAAACTCTGAGCAACTGACTCATTCTGGTGGGCCAGTCCAGGGATAGTTCAGATGCCTGCCCAATCTGTTCATTCAGGCACAATGCACTGTTTCATTATCCACCAGTCAATCTCCAGTTTCTATCTCGGGGTGTACACACAACAGCAAATGCTACCAGCACTGCAAATCCTCTTTCAAATGCATTTGGAATTATTGGAAAGGTGAGAAAATTACTTTATCATCAGTTCCAGCAACTGCATCTGTTTCACCACCTCCTTGCTAGACAATAGTGTATCTGGACAAATCTTTGCTTTACTTAGGCAGAATTCATCACAAGGAAAAAAGCTTGGGGACAGTAAAGCAGAAAAGGGAAAGGAAGAAACTAATCTTGTCCATGAAGTGTTACCTACGAAGCTACAAAACAGCCAGGCTCAGGCAGTCTTACATTTGATCATATTCCATTTTAAAAAATCAGTATTTGGTCCCACTCCTTACTGTTGCACTCCATAAAGAATCAATGATTACAGCTGAAGATCGTAGCTTCTTGTTAAAGCACAGTCTACAGGTGTAATCTTGTCAGATGTTAAGGGAAACAGATCCACTACATGGCTTCTCTTGGGCTCCTGCAGCTTTGAATGACAAGTCCTAGATGGTGACATTGGGGTCCACAAGGACACGGCTCCAGCCATAGAAAGGATTTTGCAAGCCAGTCTCAGGGAACAGCTGGAGCATGCAGCCCTGCTCGGTCTTATGGCAAACCCTTTGCAACACTATCCTAGCGCAGCCTAACTTTATTTCAACAGGACAAATTTATAGTACGGCTCAATCATACATCTAAGATGTATGCTGGAGCTATGTTCAGACTAACCTATTTTTTTTTTTCAATTCACCATCCCTGATTCAGAAGAAAAGAGTGAAGTCTTACATCAATAGCTTGCTTTTCCCAATAATTTAGGTATACTTAAAATATGGGCAGAATCTGGGCATGAAATGGATGCAAAGGAGTCAGGTCATTGTGTGATTACAAGATGCAAACTGAGTTTTTATGGCAAAAGGTGCAGTCCTTAAAAAGGCCTCATGTAACTCCCAAATTACAGCTATCATTGAGAGCACAGTTGAAGGCTCTGAAGAAAGGTAGCAGCTTACCTTTATGTTCCTGGGGATCTATGGAACCTTAGCAATCAGCCTCCTAGAGGTTCCTTTAAATGTTCCTTTGATGACCGTAACCATAAGAAGCAAGACTAGAAATCTGCTGTCATTTCAGTCATAGAGGTTTTAGACCTGATTAATTTAAGAGAAATATTTTCTTAGATCAATTTTTTTGTGAAAACATATTAAGATATTATTGTCATCTTATATTTTAAGATAAGTATTGCCCATTTATTACCAACAAAAAAAAACCCTTAAAAGCAAGGCTCATGGTGTTTTTATTTGTTCTTTACACTCTGTATCTGGGGTCAGCATCTCAGCAGACAGACAGGCACAGTGGAGCTCATGTCACATCCAGGACTGCTCTGACATTATATAATTTCCAGAGCTGACTGCTGTGGATACAAATGCTATGCTGCATCCAAAAAAGCTATATGGTAATCCTGGTTCTGATTTCCACTAAGTCAGGCCTTCTGTGGCTCCTTCTGTGTGCTGTAAATACACCTTATGCCTCCTAATTTAACTTGAAGGAAAAGGAGGGGTGAAACCGAAAGGGCAAGCTCAGACTCCTCATCTACCACAAGAAGAACACAAGTCTTCTTAAAACAGGTTTGTGGAGGCCATCTGAGGATGAATTTGGCTTCTCTGAAACAGGAAACTCCCATTATTTAAACCTCAAATACACAGCAAGAGCTTGGAATTTTTTGCCTTTAGGAGGAGGGTTTTGTCTTTGTGCAATGATGAAGCTTCAACCCTCAGCCTTTTTTTGCCTCCTTTTCTTAAAATTGGCAAGAACAAAATACAAAGTAAAGGCAGAGTGGCATTCCCACATAATCAGAGCTGGAGTGTGCACCTCAGTTTTGCAATCCCACCTTTTATAACAAAGAGATCACCTGAAAGATCCCCTTGGCAGCCAAGCTGCACAGAGCGCAGTTCAGGGAGTTGAGCTGCACTGGAATAACCAGATTCAGGGTCTTTGGTGGTGCAGAGCACAACCACAGAGAACAAACGCCTTCACTAAGCACACACCCAGCTTAGCTGAGATCCCCTCTTGCCTTTCTTCTTGTTATCTCCTTACTCTCCAAGGAGAATCAAGAAAGGATCAAGACAGGACTACTTTCTTCTCCTCTCCATAAAACACAAGGCAAGAAGAAATTGGAAGGAAGAGGCCTATTACTGAAACCGTGTGTTAGCCTTGCCTTTGCTGAGCTCGCTGCAATCAAACCAGCACAAGAGTGTTTCATCCTGTTCCAAGCAGCTCCTCTCTTGCCTTAAGCATTATTTTTCCTAGCCTGCCCAACAACAATGGCCCAGGCACAAACATATCAGCAGTGTTCAGCTATATTTTCCTTGGCTGCTTAAGGTGATTTTCTAATAATATTCCTCAGAGGAAGCAGTGGTTTAGGAGTTGTACAGCCTTGACCCTGACAAAATACACCAGCAGCGCTTCGGGGTCAGTCTTTCTCCTCCTGTGACTGACAAGCTGATTGCTTTGCCAAGGTCTTCAGAGATTCTTTGCTCCACTCCATAAGAGCACATCCAGGGGAGACACAAACCTGCAGAACCAGTGAGGAAAGACAGTAAGACCACTGAAGAAGACACGAGGACATCTGGATAGGAACTCAGTTTTTAGAGGGAACTGCATTTTTTGAGACTTAAAATACTTTTTTATTTCACATAGGGACGAAAGTTTGGAATACGCTTTGGAATCCTTCATACATAAACCCACATGCTCTAGAACAGCAGTTCTGTGGTTAGGACAGGCATTTCTGGCATGTAGGAAACCTGCTTTCGGGACCCTGTCTTGGATTCGTGACAGCATAGGTGAAAAACCCAAACCACTTGGCTCCTATCTGTTTTGACTAAGAAATTCTATCCTATATGCAAGCAATTCACCCAAGGAGAACCAAATGGAGACCAACCCTTTCCCACAAAGCAGTAACGGTTTCAATAAATCAGCATTTTCTGCAGGAAAATTGTTTCCTTGAAGACTCCTAGACAGTCCTAGCCTCAAGTAGTAACCAGAGTGGTTTCTGCTGAAGACATAAGCCTGGAAGCAACCCACCCAACAGAGGTTCTGCTTAGGAACAGCTCGTCTCCCCTAAGTATGGCCACTGCAGCACGGTGTAGAAGAAACAAGTAAGGTTTCATAAAATTCGCCCTGACACCTCAGGATTCTGTCTTTTCCTCCTACTTCAGTAGCTTGTATTGTTAAACAGAACAAAGGAGGTATGGTGGGAAAGCCTCACACTCTCCGTTCATGTTTACTTTATTCATTCCTTAGTCTGGGACAGTAAAAATGTTGCTGATGCCCAAAAGAGCACGTGCCTGTGCATGTGTGTGTGTGGCAAAAGATTTGGAGCCTGGGCTGTACATTATGTGGTCAGTTTTACACACAGGGGCAGGCAAAATCTTCTTCTGTAGCTCTAAGGAGAGGTAAACCTGTCTCCACAAGGAATTCAAAGAAAACAGTAATACCATAGATGTACGTCATAGTTTGTCTTGCTGATTAAAGACACTTCCTATGAAATGGCTTGAAAGAATCTCCAAAAGTACAGTCTTCTTAAACTGTGTTCTCCAGAAAGAATGTTTTTCTACTTCTAAACACGGTATTTTTTTATGTGCAGTACAGGATTACCCTATATAGGTCACTGACACTCCATGGAAACCTAGATAAATACTTCTATTCCCACACTAAATTTTGTTGGCTTCTCTTTCTTTATTGCTAAGAATATTTCAACTGGAACAACATATTTGTGCCTTTGAGGTTCTCTGTTCCTGCTGCCACTTCCCCACCTGGAGCTATAATCCTACGCTTGTCACAAACCCAGCCACTGCTTCAGAACTTATTACAGCTACAATCTGCAGATTATAGCAACTTCTAATAGGGGATAAGCAGCAGGAAAAGGTGAGTTTAAGCCACAAAGAACCTGCTGGTTCAAAGAGCCCCGTTATTAATATTTATTATTTTTAAGCATTCATTGAGCGCAGTAGAAGATAAAAGAATGAATTGAAAGCAAGAACCAAGGAACCAAGTTTATATAAGACAAGAAAACGTGAAACCTTAAAAAATAAGTGCAGTGGCTGGAGAGGAGGGGAGCCAAAGAAAAAGTAGTAATGGCAATGGGAAAAAAAGCCACACCTTTTATCAGCACAATGTTCCTAACATTAATAAGTATGAAGAGAATTAAAGAATTCTTCAGTGTCTAATCAGAACTGTTGTCCATAGGGGATCTTCTGAGCATTATTACAAGGCATTGGCATATCTTTAAAGAATGGCGCTTTGATCATAAAAAGCAAGTGTGTGGAGGAGGTGGGGTGCGGGGGGGGTGGTGTGGGGCTGGAAAAACAGCAAAAGGAAATGCAACTGGTATTAGGGAAAAATCCAGCCCTGGACAGGTGCTTTACAAAGCTCCAAGTAAATCCATTTAGATTTTGGTTAAAGGGTTAGAATGAGGCATAATTCTCACTCAGGTCCCTCCATTATAGGCAAATTTCTCCTCTTTCCCACAAACCCTTTGTCCCTGTTGCCAAAGGTCTCCCAGTTGATACTTCGCTTCCCTAACAAAGATGCAAACTCATGGCTTACACCATTTTAAACCTTCACACTTTCAAACAACAACCCACAGTGCTTCACAGTTCCAATGCACTTTAGCAAGATTAGCTAACAAGAATGTTCATCATACCCACATGCTGAGGGAAGTCTTCATTTTCACAGCTGGTGAAACAGATGCTCAGAAAAGCAACGCAACTCTCCCAGAGCTAAGGAGTGTCTACAGCAGGCTGATGTTAGGAATGCTGGCATTCACCCACCTCAGTTCTGAGCTGTGAAATCTGTGACAGCACTTGGGAGTGAGAGTCCAAAACCCCCTCCCAGTGCCCTCTGCTCCCCAAGGCTAGTGCAGAGCTTCAAAGCACTTCCCAAAGAGCATCACGTTACAGAAATACTGTAAGAAATCCACTACAAACTGAAACTTGGAACTATCTGCAGCAGCATTAACAAAGAAAATTAATGTTTTTAAACTAACTCTGACTCTTCTCCTGCCAAACCTTCCCCACTGCAGTATCAAAATATGAATACACAAAATGCAAAGCCTGAAACCTTCTGCTCCTTTCAGCACAGTGAAGAGATAGAAATAAGGCTTCCCAGAGACTGGCTGGATTAAGTAGGTTTTTTTATTTTGTTTTGTGTCGTTTCTGTTTTTTCTTTCTTAATCGCATCAGACTGCTGTTCCTGACTGATGTTTCCCTTAAATTTAAAAGAAGAAAACCAGTCCTTAATTAACAAAGCATCACTGTAAGCTGAAATCCTTATCAGTTTTGCAGGGTTTTTTTAAATCCTATGAACTCAGAGTGATTTGTCACATCAGCAAGATATTACATTGTCAATTCTCAGGCTGCCAAAGCAAAGAGATCTTTTGGTGCTTCCAGCATTGTGCCTCAAGCACTTCCAGAATTATCTCTCAGTTTTTCCTGTCTCTTACTCTGAAAAAGAGCTTGGTGTAACTCTAGAAGGTCTCTGCTATATGCCACGTTCCCATCAGAAGGAAAAGTTTTGTTGATCAACATAAAATAAGCACCTCATCCTAAGAAGCTCTGAGAATCCCCTCTGAGATTAACAGGAACAAAGGGCAGTCAGCAGTTCAAAAATACATCATATCCAAAGTTCACCTTCTCTCAATAGCATTCTGAGACATTCAGTCCTTTATTTGCCATTATTTCTCATAGATGTCCATGTTGTACGCACCACATTATTATCACCATTAAGCTCCATCAATTTTTATCAGCAAGACTGACATTAAAACACATTCTGGTTTCAAATGACTACAGAAATAAGCACTTCAACAACAGTGACAGTGACTCTCATTCCAAAATCCACTGAATTTTCATTCAGTGGGAATCCTGTTATCTCATTTATGTTGGCAACAGGTTTTGAGGACTTCATCCGAAAGGTGCCCACAGGTCCCAAAGACTTCCATGGGAAATGGGCTCTCAGCAGGTCTGAGAAAGCAGTCCAGTATAGGCACAAGCTCCCGCTGTACGAGAAGGTCTGGTTTATTTTCACTCCCCAAGAAAATGAGATGTGCCATCAAGCGAGCCAAGAACAAACTCTATCATTGCTTTCCCAGCATAGAGTGTTCCAGTTCAGTGCCCTGTGAGGTCCAGGTCTCAGGAACAGGCAAACTGCCAGTCAGTTCATTTAGACGATTTTTCCTGAAGAAGTGTAGACACCATAATTTAGTGCAATATTTATTACTCTAGAACTCTCTCCTCATAGACTGTCATACACTGAGCTTTCTGTAAGGAGTAAATATAGTAACTGTTTCCATAATAATGTTAAAAATACTCCAACAGATTAAATTCAACAGATGAAACAGGGCCATAAATACGTATGTCTAACAACATGACCAAAATCACCCTTCTTCAAACTGGGCATTGGGCCATGAAAAGAAAGCTGCTAGCATTACAGTTTCAGTGTTGAGCCTTAGAAGCAGCACAGAGCTGCAGAAACAGTCAGTAATCATGCACAATATACATAACCAGAGCTGCAGCCAGGGCCTCTAAGCTCCTGAGCCCCTGCCAAGCTGTGCCACTGACCCACAGTCAACAAGTCACCATACGGTCCCATACCCCATTCCACTCATCTGTCTTGTGGGCTTTCCAGACATCTGGGATGGCATAAGATGTATTTAAAGCTGTTTACAACTCAAGTGAGAAGTCTGAAAAAAACATAAGAGCTGTTATTGTCTCTGCTATACTACATGACTTTTCATATTAGCAGTTTGGTTTAGTTCCACTTCCCCAGAATCAACAACCACTATAAGATTTTTTCCTGACAGTAACACAGCAGCAACAAGAGTAAAGAGAGTACTGTTTGTACTGCTGCCAGAAGACTAATCAGGGCAAACTCCAGATCACACTAGGCACCACAGACGACCCAACAAAATCCTTCTCTAACGTGGCCATGTACTAACTAAATGAGGGTAACAGAAAGGCAGGAATAGAGATGAACTAAACACAGTTGACCAGAAGCTGAGCTACTAAGCAAACTCAGACCTAAGCCCTAATTCACATGATAATGCAGTGCTTTGATAACTAAGTAATATCCAGGACATGGATGACATTCTGTTTCAGCACTATTTATTTCATCAAAAGCATTTTCTGTTTCTGCCTGGAGTGATAGACTTGTCTAACAAATCTGAACTCCATTTGAGTTTAAAAGTTGACTCTTCTACAGTGAATTTCAATTTATTTCTCAAGAAGCAGGAAACTTTTATTTTAAACCAGGCTTATTTAGTAAAGACATAGCAAAGGGAAGATCCTGATAGTAATAAATAAATAAAGCCCAAAACATAAGAACCCCTAGAGACTTATCAGTCACTGGAGTCCTTGTTGGAAGGACTACACAGTCAGGAAGGATCCTGTGCAGAAACAAGATCCTTACTGAAAACCTGTGACAGTCAAAATCCCACTTCCAACATCTCTGAGGACAATGACAAGATACTGGTTATGGTTTTCTTTGAAATTAATTTGGTGAGGATAAATTGACTCCACACTACTCTCAATTGTCATGCAATATTTGCTGTATATTAGTGCACCAGAAATGCAGCATTCACATTGGGCACTTGGTCATCCAGAGCCTCCTGTGTGAAGACACCTGCAGAGGCAATTCTGATCCAAAACACCCCACACATATACAACCCACCAGGACGGTGAGCCTCTCTGCCTCTAGCTCCGAGGAAGACCAGTGAAGGACAGCCCACTGGTAGAGAACAGAAGGTGGCAGAGGTGCAGAAGCAAATTCCATTGTAAGAGCAAAACATCTTTATCATAGTTTCTTTCTTTAAATTTTATCTGTGCAAAAATAAATAGAAACATGCTGACAAACTGGTTTAGCAGATGGTGTGGTTAACAGGAAAAGATCAACGCACTGCTTTCCTATAGCCACTTCTTTCAGTCTCAGACAATTTATACTAAATTAGCCCACGACAGATCTTTACCAATGCAGACATGATAAACAGCAAAGCAGCTGTTAAATGCTCCAGAACAAGAGGGTGGGTGGGGAGGAGACCCATCAACTGTTTGATGGGCACTGAATTCACCAGAATCCCCTGAAACTATGGGATGGGATAACTCATTCACCAGTTTGGAAGCTCAAGACTGAAAGAACAGTGAAAAGAAAATAAGAAATGTAGGTGTAGGGGACGGAATGGACACGAGGAACGCTGAACTGTGCACTCATGAGCTAAGGCAGGCCCAAACACAACCCAGCTGCCAGATCCATTACCAATGAGGCAGCAGTGACCATCAGAAAGTTAAGCTCTGGCAATCTGGAATATATCCTCATATGAAATACAATTAAAGTCCAATCATCTTCCCAGTGCTGAAAAGAGGATGGTACGAAGGGAAGGGACAACACAAAATATTTAAGTTTTAGAAGGAATAAGCAGCATGGGAAAGAATGGAGTTGTCTGTACTGATTTTTCTGTGCAACCATTTTCTTCCTTCATTTGCCACTTCAAATTAATAATTATTTCCAAGGGGAAAAAAAATCAAGAAAAAAAGAGAATATATAAGAAACATCTTAAAAGGGAATGAGCACTTTCAGATCTGAAACAGCTCATTTCTATGCGTCTTGAGGGAGAAATACACAGACTTTGCCCCCTCATGCAAATACACTACTTGGTTTTGAGTCATTATTTTAAAGTGACAACTAACAACCACCCCTTCCCAAAACAAGTTACTTTTCAACTCTCACTGTACTACTTGTGGGGTTTTTTCCTCCCATAAAAACGGATCAATTTTATTGATAAGTCAGTTTAAATTAAACAAACAAATCATACTGAAATTAGTCAAAAATTCTTGAAAAAGTGAAAGTAGGGATTGTCTTGCAACAGTATTCACAGACAAGGACTGCTTCAGCAGCCTCACAGGATTAGCAAGGCATCTAGATATCCATCTGTTTTAATTATAACTCCCAAACAGACCTCGGACCTACTACCACCTCATGCAATGACTCATCTTCAAGACGTCAAGAGCTATGCACTACCTCACGAAACTCTCTAAATACAACTTGGACCACCATCTGCTTTTTTAGATACCTTGGGCCCCTTAGGCCTCAATTTTGTAGCATCTGAACTTTTCTTTTCAAGTCCTTCCTCCTCTAAGACCTACAGCCCCATAAATCCAGTAGCTTCTGTCCCCAGAGCAGTTGTGCCTGTTTTCCTGCAGCCTGGTGAGAACAGACAGGACTCAAGATAATTAAATAAAAACACAGGAACTTCATTATTTATTTTAAAGGAAAATGTGTTTTCTAGGAAGAAAGTCCTTTAGTTGGGCAAATCTGTAAGCTGTTTATCAGCTTAAACTCATTATCTGTCCATATGGTCTTAGCACTGTGGTTTAAAAAAAAATGGGCATGCACTAGCTGATGAAATGTCATCTGCCCTTATGCCAGAAACTACTATTTTTTCATTGACGTCAAATTAGGATCCTTGCCACAAGTGAAGGGCTACCATAAGCATAGTCATAATATTTTAATTATGAAAGGATCTTACAGGAGGCAGCAAGGAAGGCAGGGGCAACGCAAGAAAACCCATTCACAAAAATACAAAGTCACTTCATTCACGTTTTGCCTCTGCTCTAATTCTCTTTGTTTGGGGAGGTGGGGTGGGAAGAGAGCAACCCCCCTCCCGCCAAAAAACAAAAGAGAAAAGAAAAAAGGCAGGGGAATGAGATGCTAAAGCCAATAAACACACATCAAAGCATGAGATGGCTCTGCTTCAACTGCCTACAGTATTCAACCTGGGATAGATTAAGGCAAGACAAAAGGTGCTATGAGGGAAAATATTGCCCTTACAGCAGTGCAGACCATCTCCCTCACTTACTCAGCCTGAGCACTGAGACCCCAGCCAGCTCTGCTGCACTGAAAGAGGCAAGGGCACGTGATAGGCCTAGCTTTGCAGAAACCCAAATTTGTCCCCCATCGTCTGCTGTTGTGATTTGAAGCCCTTCCCACTCCCCCGCTGAGTCGCTGCAGTGAAGCAGGAGCTGCGTTTATTGATTCTGTGAGTCACAATTAGCCGTGGGACACACGACCAAAGGTTTAGCACAGGACATTAAACCTGACTGAGCTGTCAACTCGGTTATTCCAAGGAGAGAGAAACAAATTGAAGTCACAGTAACAGATGTTTCTCATGTTTTATGAACTGCAATATTATTACTAGTTACAGACACAGTTTTTGCCTTTTAAAACAGACCTGCAACGCTGTGCATGTGAAATTATTTGAATTAACACACAGACAACTTGGCAAAGGACTTACAGATAGCTCAGCATTTTCATACTCGCACAATGATTCCCGTTTCCCTTTCGCCCAGCCCCACCCTGAGAAGTATAATACATGTTAAAGCAGCCAAAAATGAGATCACGCCAGGATAGAGTACTTGGGTACCATCATCTGCGACGAGGATGCAAACACTCTAACCCCTCTCCTCTTTTGTGAAAAACGCACTCAGCCTCTTCTCGGTTTCCACCGTGGGGAAATTAAGTTGTTGGGATCGTTCTGAGTTTTAAGGGAGCCTGGAAACTGAAGACTGGTGTTCTTCCCAGGATGTCTTATCCTTACACCTCAGGGGTAATAAAGGGATTTCCCCATAATTTACAAAGGAAATCTGAAACACCCTGTGAGCGCAAACCACTCCCAAGCCCATCCTGCTCCTCCGTACCGAGGAGCGAGCGGAGGGGCGGCCGGCGCTCCGCCGCTGACACCGCACAGCGAGAAAGCCCTCTCGTGGAAAACACCAGCATCACCCACCCGAGCCCTCCCCTTGGAGCCGCCCCAGCGCTGGCTCCGGCCTCAGCCCGGGCTAAGCCGCGGCTGCCCAGGGCGCCGCCGATCCCCCGCTCCCAGCGGGCTGCGGGCTGACCTCTGCCCCTTTGCCGAGGAGGAACTGCCCGCTCACCTGCAAATCTCACGGGGTTAAACACCCAGCGCGGGGACCCGAGCGGCTTGTGGCACAGGTCTGCCTCGCAGAAACGGTAGAAATTTTGTGCGGATTTTGCTGGCAGCCTGCAACATCTCGGAGAAGTTAAAGCTCTTCCTTTCTCCTCACCCCGCTACACTTGAATTCGTGGCAACTGTATCACATGGTATTCTAGCTTACGCCAACAAAAGCTGTACCACGGCCACAACAAATACAGAAACATTAACTGCCTTCCAAGGAGGGTCAAACATTCGAATCATTTTAACATACTATAAAAATACTTCAGTGAAAGCAGATGATAAAGAAGTACATCTGTACATTATGCTACACAGTGGAATTTGAAAGATACCCCCCAAATTATGAAAAAAATAAAGAATGTACCTATTTCTCCGAATGCCATCCCTATCGTTTGCTCTCAGTTTCTATACTTTTGTGACGGAACAACTACTGCTCCTTACAAAAACACTGAGTATTAAAATAAGCATTTTGCTGGTAGAATCTATCAAATACATGCACACATCCTGTGGAATTAAGACAACTCTTTAACAACTCCACACACACTTTTTACCCACTAGCAAAAGTCCAAGGCGAGCCCACGGTCACAATTTGCATATACAATGCCAGGCACACAACCAACTCCAGCACACTTCTGCCCAACCAGCTTTGGTAGCCACTGGCTATTCAGTGAATTATGTGCCTAGAGTCTATTAACTATGTCCAAATTTGCTCTTATTATAGAAATAAAAGCAGTAATCAGGCCGAGCTTACTAATTGCTGAGAGAAGTGCTAGAGAAAAAAAAAAAATTATTATCAAACAGATTTCACAGAAAACCACCCAAGTACAACGCACATGAAAATACAGTTTACTCACTCATTATAACCTTTAAATACAAAAGTTACAATAAAACTTGAAGTGCCCAGTTCAGCTTACAAAACCCCCATGTGGTACCTCGCTAACATGTTGCTGCAGCTATAAATCTCTACTAAAGAGTGGGCACTGACCCAGGGTAGCGGGATGGAAGATCAGCAAAGTGTGAAAGAGAAAATTCCTCCCAGCCCGGGCTGAAGTGAAAAACACGGGTAACTGTCCCACCTTCCTCATGCGAGCTTCAGGGGCGGTGGCACACCCCAACACGCGACAGACGCAGAGCAGGGCGCTCCGGGCACAGCCTCCGGGCGCCCCGACTCCTCCGCTTGCCCTTACGGTAAGAGGGATCCCGGAGGAAGGGCTGTCAGCGGATGTGACAGAATACAGAAATACTGAGGGCAGGGTCCGAGGCTCCCGGAGACGCTCCCGGGGCCAGACCCCCGGAGAGGTGTTACCAGCGGGGCGAGTTCAGCTGGCTCGGGCAGCCGGGGCGCTCTCCCCCAGCTCCCGGGCCGGCGGTACTGGTGGGCGGGCGGGCTGGCTTCTCAGCCCCACAAACTTGCACGCCCAGCACCCCGGGGAGTCACGGCGCTCCCGCGCATCCTCCCCTCCCCGAGGGAACAGCGCAGCGGCGGGGTAGGCGAGCCGCCCCCCGTGGTGCCCCTCGTCGGCATCCCCGAGCGTCCCGGGGCAGCGCAGGGCGGTGGGTGCCGAGCCGGAGCGGCACCGCTGGCCGCGGAAAGGCTGCCCGCCCAGCCGGGCAGCGAGAGGGGAACCCCGCCCGTTACCTGGCGGCTCCTGCGGCGGCTCCCGCGGCGGCGGCTCCCGGGCACGGGCACGGACCGGGNCTCGGCCCGGCCCCGGCCCCCCGGCCCCTCCGGCTGGGCGCGCCTCTGCCCGTGCTCCCCCGCTCCCGCCTCGCTGCCCGTGCCCCTCCTCTGCCTTCTCCTTCGCCAGAAAACTTCCCTGGTGCCCTCGGCAGGAAACGCCAAGGGCAGCCCGGGGTGACTCGTCCCTCCCGTACCGTGCCTCGGCCGTTCGGGGTGCGGGAACGGCAGCTCGGCAAGGGCGGCCCAGGGGCAGCTTAACCTGGGACCTGGGAGCAGCCCTGAGCCCGCCGAGCTCGCAGCACGCACCGGCGGGAGGGAGAGCTGCCTCCTCCCCGGCTGCAGGGTGCCCCCGGTGACATCCAGTGGGCTTCTGATGCACCGGGGGGATCCTTGGGACGCAAAAGGAAGAGACCGGGGAGGTGGGAGATCGGTCACTCGTACCTCAGTGAGAGCTGCTGAAATGCCTTCGAAGATCTGCCGGAGAAACTTCAAAGGATGACACTGCGGGACTGAGAAGCCTTTCCAAAATGCATTCCAAACCGAAGGAAGAGCCCATGTTTGCGACGTGGGAAAAGCCATGGTTTCCTAAGGAAATAAGGCTTGTGCCGTTGTGCTATGTGTGCATACCAATAGCTTCTGAGCCAGTTAAACAATTTCAATAGCATTTGACAGCTACGAATTCCATAAAAATAGATAACTGTGTAGAAGAGGTCATCTTTTTTACTGCCCTTGCACATAGAGCGAGTGTGTCTCAAGTCCAGCAGCATCTGACAAGGGAATCCATAGCGGGGTTCATTTCAATCATCCCCTAGGAAAACTACTCTTCACTGTTCCTAATACTCACAAAGTCCTTACAGGGTTGGAGTGGAAGAAACTGAGAGAGTGAAAAGAGTGCAGAAGTAACAGTTACTCTCAGTAGCAATCAACAGCTCAGGATTAGTAAATTTGACTTTAGTAAATTGGACATTACGTCCTCGTATAACAACAGAGAGAACAGTCCCACAAGGGCCAGATCATACAAGTGATATGCAGATGTGTCCTGGTGCTGATAAGACATCTTGCTTATTTCATGGTGCTTTGCAAGATGGGGGATGCAGATTTGGACCCTCAAAGCTTAGTAGAAGAACAAGAGACAACAGGAATGTCTAACAGTGCAATGCAAAGGAAAAATAGATGTGCCAGCATCTCTATATAATCTCTGCTAATGCCTCATATATCTGGTAATGAACAGTTACAAGGCTCCCCAGGTGCAGATATTTGTTGGCATTGGCTTTCTTTTATTTCCTAATGTGAAATAAAAATAGGGAGATACACACAGAACTTAACAGTTATGGTCCCAAATCTATTTCTGTGTAATAGCAAAACTAGATTACACAACCAGACTGTATTTGAAGCGTATGTTTTGTTATAGTCTATTGCTTAAGACAGGCAATCATTTCAGGGTCTGATATTTTCTTGTAATGTTTGGGCCCATGTTTTTCCATTTCTGTTTTGCTATTCATTTATTTGTGTCACACAGCATGATCCTAGCTCTCCTTGGTCTTTGTGGCAGAGTAGGGGATTTCCATTTCTTTATTAGACACAGTTTGACACGAGGTAATAGCCTTGTTCCTTATTTGATTCCTTTGCAAAGGACTCAGAGTGCTATTTTCCAGGAGGCTGGCTTGTCATACCCCTTAAGCAGCAGATCATAGCTCTTTCAGGCAGAGAATACATTTTTGCTCTACAGACCTCTCAAATTGGGTCCATTTGTCCTCCCCCTGCACCCTTAATAACAATCTCACATGTGCACCCCTGCACTGTCCAGGACTGTCGCAGGACCCCACAAGCCAGGCAATTTTGCTGTACCAGTGAATAAACCATGAAGGTGTGTGTGTGTATCTGTCTGTCTGCCCAACACTTACCCTTGTTTTAGGACCTAATGCACAGATCTCGTGTGGAGGGTTTCCAGTAAATTGACTGGGCTTAGTGCTGATGGAAACACCACCATTTTAAACAGTCCCAGATTCTACAGACAAGATCCTTTCCTCATCAGGGACACTCTTGGCATTTTTTCCAACAACTGCCACCCCTTTCCCCTCCAGTGACATCATTATTCTGATATTTTGGAAAAAAAAGTGCAGGGTGATGTATCCAAAGACTTGTATGTGTTTTCTGTTTTCCATCCTGATTCTATGAAACTGTTTTGTAAATGAACAAAAGTCAACTATATGTGACCCCAGCTTTCAAATCTTCCACATGCTAGCATAGACACAATAGTGCTTTTACATGCTCAGCTGTGCAATTTAAGGGGCCACTATTGAAAATTAGCTTCCTGAGTTTATAGTGCTTTCACCGTCATGAAGGAATTGCTGTGTGAATCCCAGCCAGCACTGAATTGAGTTTTGCATTTAAAGCTGGGGTTTACATTCTTTGTTATGTGTAAAGAATATAGTATATCCTCTGTGAACTTAAAGCATAACAACAACCTTGAATAAAGCTCATTTTATGATAAATCAACATGTGAGAGGGCTGTTTTACTTGTTTTCTTACAAATAGGTTATTGAATTGAAATCAGAACAAGAAAAGAGTTCCATGCTTTAGCCCAAAACATTAAAGCCACTTTCTCCCGTTTCAGAAGTGCCTAGAGCTGCAGCTCTCCCACTGTCTGAAGGGTCTGTCCCTGGAATATTACATCATATGTACCGCAATCCAAATAGCCTCTCTGTTACACTTGTGGTAGGCTTGAGTTTTCAGAAGCAGAAACTGCAATATTGGGAAACCATGAACAAATCATGGCAGGTTCCTCATAGGTGTAACTGTATGGATTTTGAGATAAATAAATTTTGCTACACAGAGCTCATCCATTTCTTATGAATGCTTTCTTGTCTGCGCTTCATATCTTAGTTCTCAACTTCACAGTTTCCCTGTTGCTTCCTTCCGTGGCCTCCCAGCTTTCCTCCCACTCCCTTTGCCTTCAGACTGCTCTCTTTCTTTTCATATTATTCTCTCTCAGTATTTCTACTAATGCCTTTCTCAATTTGCTGTGAAGGCAGATAAAGCAGGAGTACAACCCTGATCCAGCTTGGCTGTGATTCCTGGAGCTGGACTGACACACGGCCCAGCTCATTGCCTAGACAGATGGGCAGAAGGAAACTCTCTGGCATCTGCATGCTGGAACCTGAATACCCGTCTATTTCCAGATAACCATAGCACATTCTAGGAGCAATCTGTGCTCAGTAGAAATCACACAGTGTTATTAACTCTGCCATGAAACTAAATGGCACTTCTGAGAGTACAAAGCAAACAAGGTCTCAGCCACAAAGAGCTTAAGATGACAAACTGACTGTCTGAACCTGATCACCTGCTCCCAGATAAAGACAGCAGAGTAAGAGATCTTGTTTTTCTGAAATGTCAAGCACTTACAGTGCTGACTGAAGTTACACTGATCAGTATGTTCTCTCATCTGCCATCAGACTGCTTTCCCAGGGCCTCTCCATCAGGCTTGGGAAAACAGCATGAGGGGGCAGTTGATGTACTGGTAGTGAGAGGTTTGTTCAAGCTCCATTATTAAAATCATAATTAAAACCTTGCCAGTGTATTTTTCAACCCAGTTTTGCTTTCCCAGGCTCAGCTGGGAAAACTGAAGCTAAATTGTTTATGAGTTTGTTTCTTTGTCAATATCAGCATTTCCCAATAATTTTCATCCAAGCAACAGCTAACATTTTGGAGAAAAAAAAATATCACAGGCCCTCCCTTTGCCATGTTTTTTTTGTTTTTGTTTTTGTTTCTTAAATCAAGAACTAAGCTGCATTTTGAATATTCATTTACAGATTTGTTTTTCCCAGCTTTGTTTTCATATTCGCTTGATCACATGGTAACATACATGTGTGTTTTTCTGAAGTGAAAAAGCATGTTTTGTCATCATTTCACATATCACCTCCTCATGTCTTTCTGACCCACAGACCACAAGATTGGAAGCAGGCTTCCAGGGCAAGAGACATTCTTTTCTTGAGATTATCCAACCCATGAACAACATCTTATGCTCACTGAGATACTCAAATAGGTAGACATAATTTTTCTAAATGCTTTCATGCTCACCTCCCTCTTTCCTTGTCTTTGAAGTTGTAAGATTACACAAAGGAACTGGCAGCAGTGCCTAAACCCAAAACTGTAGCAGCAATGACTGAACAAACCCTTAGACTCTGCGCAGAAAAATCTCAATTATGAGAAATCTTTTAAATAATTTTAATATGTAGATTGAAGGGATACTTTAAAGGCAAAATGAACATATTAAGATGACAGCCATTTCCACAGCTAACAGCAGGTAAAGCTGTATACCACTGGGGGGAAAAAAAAACAAAACAGAAAATATCCTGTCCCTTGTTTACTTTTTTTTTTCAGAAGTTTTCTAAAATGGAGATTAAACCAAAACATCAAGATTTCCAACTATGTATATTTTGAAAAAATTCTTAACATTCATACTTCCTCTGAAATGTGTAGCCGAGATTTTCCTGTACTCCTTGAAACCTTTATAGAAACTAACTCTCTTTCTCACAGTCTTTTTAGTAATTTTCACTAAGAAAGAAAAAGCAAAATGGAGGTTTCCATTGTACCAGGAACCTTGCAGTTCCTCACATGTTTAAATATGACAAGAGAGACAAACACAGAGGAACAGTTATCCCCATTTACAAACAGGAAATTGAAGCAGGAAGAATGAATGCTGAAGAAGTACTAGAGGTCTGTGCCAGCTCCAGGACATGAGCTAGGAGATCCTGGATCACAGACAAATGCTTTACTCATCCAAATATCTATCCTCGAATGTTTTGACTCTTCTTGGCATTTCTCTTATGACACAAAGGGAGGAGGCTCAAATACATTTTTAAAACTCCAGATGACACTAAAATCATGAAGCTATTTTTATTCTCATAAGATTTTACAAAGCACTTTTCTCCTTTAAAGAGGAAAAAGAAAAAGGGAAACTAACAAACATAGCTTCAGGGTTTATTGTTCCTTGAGATGTTCCAATTAAATAACATCTTATTGGACAGTTAAAGTTCTTCAGAATTTTTCTGTCAAAAATGTGGTATGTAGCTCACAGATATCTACAGAAATCAGCAGTAACTGCCAGGGGGGAGATGGAAGTGTTGAAAACTTCACTTCTGACAACAGTTAGATGGTCACCCTGCAATTTGTTTCAACACAGCCAGTTGTGTTGCCATAATGTGTTAAACATCTGCTAAAAACATATGGAATCCTCCTGGGGGATGTAAGTCGATGCCATTCATCAAACTATTTCACTGCTTCCCTTCTCCCCAAATGACTCTCTCCAAAGAGCCAACTGAAGAAAAGGATTCCAATGTCTATATGTAGAAAGGGATCCCTGGCCAGAAACGTGGTGATAGCTCCCCTTGGAACTGGGAGAAGGTCCTATCCCAGTAAACTCTGCTGAAGCACATGTAACTCGGTTAAGGAGAAAAATAAAACAGCACATCATCAGAACTCCAAATCAGTCATCCCCTTCCTTAGATGAAAGGAGGTAGCACAGGTTTCTGCAGCAAAACTAATCCCCATTCTGCAGAATTCAGTTTACGTGGGCAATACCAGGTTAGCTGGGAGACTGCTGAAATAATGACCTTGGGCATGGAAGGACCTAATGTTTTTCCCAGTATCACACAAAATAGAATGTTATTAAATTCAGAAAATTCAACTGTCTGATGCCTAAACACTGGGATGAGCATTAATGCCTGTGTAAAATGATTTCATGAAGGCTGTAAAATGCAACAAGAGCATCAATGACTTGGAGTGGTGACAGTCAATTTTCATGGTGTGAAGGTTGCTGGACATCACCCATGATCCCAGAATTTTTCAGGATCAAATTCAGTGCCTCAAGTAGGATGTAGCTTTTCAGACCTGAACTGATCTCTTGTGCCAAATGGAGATGACATATCCTAACAAGTCCACAAAGCAATGATTGGATGGTGATGCTACTATAACCTCATTGGGATGGCTGTCAAAAACTACACAGCTTTCTTTTGTTTCCTGAAGCTTCTGTTGTTTTTCTCAGATATGCTACTTTCTATGATAAAAGATAGCAGTTCTCTGCAGACCTCTTTTCACTTGTCATTCACAGCCCTTCCAAGCATACACGCAGTGAGGGCAGAAACAAAGCTGCACGAGCTTTGCTTCTTTTTTCCTCGATCTCCAGTCCTTTTGCTCATTTGTGCGTCAGGCAGCCCTACTCTTCTGTCAACAAAAGGGAACAGGGAAGCGAACAGAGCAGCCGTGCGGGGTATGGGAGCTGTGAAATTCCTGAGTGCTGTATAGTGGGATTGTGGCTGGCTTGATAATAGGGCAAGATTAGTTATTTTTAAAAATGTAGTCATAAAATTAATGGTCCTTGTGAACCCTTCACCAGGCACTAATTAATCAGCCTTCTGTTTTTACAAGTGAGAGCAAATGAATGCCAGGAATATGCAGTGATTTTGCCAAGTGGGCAGTAGGATTAGATTTATTAGAATTTAGAGTTGCTAACCTGTGATCAAAACATGATTGCACCTCTGTCAGTTACTTCAAATGTGAGTTTTCTTTATCTGAAGATGAAAATCCTTTCACTGGCTGGACACTCGTTAGTCACAACAACTGCTATACAAATAATGGGTTTTTGAGGCTTAAAAATATGGATTTTTGTAGACCACCATGGAACACAGGTTGGAACTAAATGAGTTACGTATCTGGCTGATTCCTGCTATGAATGTTTTAAACAACATTGTGAGTTACTAGCTGCTTTTTCCTATCAGGAAGAGATAAACTGTGGATTTATTAAATGTTGAAGCCAATTTCATGCCTGGTTTTACTGGACTGAATTCAATGAAGCAACGCCAAGGACACATACTCTTAGCTAAGTAGCCCTTAGCCACCTACTACCTTTAACTTATTGTACATACAACACAAAAGCTTACAAAGCAAGAGAAAAGAACCATCTTCTGGATTCCTGTATTCCAAGGTACCCTCAGTGAAGGACCCAGAAGCCAGATTCTGTTTGAAAGATCCCCAAGATTAGTCTTGTAGACTTACAGTCCACTAGAAGTTTGAATCCACCAAGCCCCTGAAACCCGAGAATTGTGGAAAGCCTGGCAAAGGCTCTAAAGCTTCCTGCTCTTCCCTCTTGTTGTAACCAGCACCTCTATGCAACCTTTCATGCCATGTTTTGGCACTTTCTGATCCTCCTGGCTGTGATACCAAATAGCAGAAGTGTCTGTGAAAGTTAAAGACTTTAAGAAGAAATTGTTAACTGGATTTTCCTGAAATCCTGTACAGCAGGAATTTAGAGGGAAACAGGAGTTTGCCCAAACCACTTCCGCAGCACTGCTTTTAAAATGGTTTCAGCTGCTCTAGAAGAGGTGCAGAGGGGAAGAAGTGGTGCAAGCCCTTGGGTTAGCTCCTTCTGTGCAGTCTACAACCCAGTCTGTCAACCTTTTCTATCTTCCTCCTTTTCAGTACATTTCAATCTCCCGCTTTCATCTCCACTTCTCTAGGCTCATTTTCTCCCACTATCTCTGGCCCTGTTGTGTTCTCTGAAGCACTTTAATTCTTTACTTTCCCCTGTGTATCCCTGTGATAATCAATCCCTCCCTCCCTCACTATCAGGTCTCTGTGTTGTCTTCCACGCGATCTCATTTTGGCTCTACAGATAAAGACACAAAGCAGAGAATGAGTAGAGAAACGGGGGTCACAGAAAGTCAGAAGAGGCTTTTCTCTTTAAACTGACAAATGGGGGCAAATCCCTCTGTTGCAAGCAAAAGCAGCGACATGTTAGAAAGGATGAGATTGGAAACTCTGCCTTTCTTGGAAACAGCCACTGAAATGAAGCAATAGTTTTGGGAAGCCCAGGGTATTGGTAGAGCAGCTGGTCTCCTTCCAACTGGGATTTGCTGTGTTCCAGGGCTATAATCAAGCAAACAGAGAATTTGCCAACGAAAGCTTTATTCAATGTGCCAGGGAGCAGTCATCCCTTCACCTGAGCTAGAAATGTCTTCACTAATGTGCAGCATGTGCATGAGTCACTAAAGAGCCTTCACCCTTCATCAGTCAGACAAGTGCAGTTGTGTGTGCAGCAGGACGAGCAGAGGCAAGAGGATGGCAAGCTATTAAGAATGAAACCTAATGGCCCCTTGAGAGCCCTGGGAGGGGGGAAATAAAATAAAATTTAAAAAACCCTTCACCTGAATTTTAATCATACCCAAGGGAAGACATGAGATTTAATAGAAAACATTACACAGCTGCTTTGCTACACGAGATTAACTTCATGTAACAGGATGAATAAAAATATTCCCACTCCAACTTTCTGAAACATTCTGCCCTGAGGCAGTGAGAGAAATGGCACAGAATGCAGAATGAGGCAGGGGGATGAGCTAGAGATGCTTTTAAGCCCTGTGCAAGTCACCCATCCAAAGCTGGGCTCTGACACAAATCTCCTTCAGCATCTCAGATTAATAATTCATCCTTAGCTGGGCGATCATTACAAGATCTCTTTCTGTAGACAGACAGTCAGAGAGAACAAATGTAAGAGTTAATGCTGGCTGGCAATACTGTGAACCTCTGAGAGCAACAGGCTATGACAGCACTGCTTAAGTTCTCCTAGTGCTGTGCTAAGCGCCTGGGCATCTGCTAAAGACTCTAAATGTGCACGGATGAGGACTGACCCACTTCTGCAATTGAAAGTTGGAAAGCCTCCCAGATGCACACATGACGTTTTGGCAACACAGAGGGAGAGAAGTTCAAGAAAACTAGGAAAAGAGTTCAGAAGAGGAGCGTGAACAAAAATACACAAACAGCAAAACATCTAGCTCTAAACTCTTTCTTATCAGTCATCCAAGATCAGTTGCTGTCAAGGTCAGTAGAGATTTTTGTGGTAGAAATGAGGCAACTTCCCTCAGCTACCAGGAGAAGTTGTGGGTTCACATCACAGCCTGTCAAAGTCAGCAGGGACTTGGTCATAAATTGATTTACAAGGACATCAGCTGGAGATATAACCTTTTTACTTTCCAAGCTGTAGAGTAAATGCATGTCCCTTGACAAGTAACTTTTCCTGGTAA
Source organism: Cnemophilus loriae (assembly GCA_013397755.1). NCBI lineage: Eukaryota > Metazoa > Chordata > Aves > Passeriformes > Corvidae > Cnemophilus > Cnemophilus loriae. The sequence continues at coordinate 880,012 of VZTF01002078.1, forward strand.
CCCCATCAACCATTTATGAAGCAAGAGTGGTATTTGCTTAGTGCTCAGCATGACAGGCAGTGTGCATTTCACAAAATACACCTCCTTCCATAATCGACAATTTAGAAAATTAGCGATTTACTATACTTGCTAAAAATGATCAGAAGCATCCATCTGATCATTGTGCACATTTTGTACTTGTCTTTTGGGGATAGCAGTCCCATTAGATCCTGGAAATCAAGAAGCTTCTAGTGCTGACTAGGCCTTGGAAAATAAATCCAGATCTCAACAACTGCTACGAGTCAGATGTGATTTTCTTCTTTTATGCCAGATGAGAATTCACAACTTGAGTGTGATGCCAGCCATGGAAATACAAAAACAGAGAATTGCCTAGGATAGCAGTATGCTCAGGGACACCGTGGTACCCTGCTTAGTCTCTGCGGGAGTTCTGCAAAGGCAGGCTGGTTGTGGCTGTGGCTGCTCAGACAGAAGTCAGGGTTATTCAGAACAGATGCAGCAGTCGCCTACCTGATCTCTCTCAGGTGTCTGGCAGTAGTGGTTGTAGCAATCCCAGTTCCCTTGTGCTCGCCTCTTCAGCCTGCAATTATGGTTGCACTCCTTCCTTCTACTGTTCTCTCGCCTGTGGAAACAGCAGACTCAAACCAGTCCCTCATCTTGGGGGCTGAAAAATTAAACTTTCTGTATGCTATGGAGAAGCCTGGAGTCACCCCCAGGCACTGGTGATGCTCTGCAGCTGGAGGTGTTCTGAGTGAGATGTAAATCAAGATACTTGGTCATAAAGCAGCAAGTGACAAGTCTTAGAGGAAAAAAAAGGTGTTATCTTTAGTAACCAGGCCAAATGCCAGCTCCAGCTAAGATAACAGACATTCTACTGACTTCCTGCAATTTTCCTTCAGTGAAATATTATCCTCTTTACTTCCTGCCAGAGTGTCATTTAACACTGCTTTGCCAGTCTACTGTGATTTGCTCAAAGAAAGCTGCATTTCAGTGAAGACTAAAGTAACTCCACTACATTAGAGATGTGTCTAAACTACGTGATTCGTATGGAATCACGTACGGAATGAGATTTATATACATATTCAAGAAGCTGCATGGATTCAGTAGTTTAGTTTAATTTTGGTCAGTGAATTTAGCAAGAATCCTTTATTACAGGAAAAAACGCAACAAACCAGTTACATAAACGGATGACATGAGCATTCTTGTTTGCATCTGGAGAGTACAAGTCACTAAAATAATTTTCTCAGAACAATAGCAAGACCCTCTTCCTGTAGCACCCTGATCTCATATTCCAGCAACCACTAATCCTATCACCTGGAAACAACTGCTGCTCCTAGAGACAGCACTGAAGTGCCCTCCAAACAGGAGGTACCAGTCCAATTCTGCTGCCTTGTTTGGACTTGATGATCTTAAAAGTCTTTTCCATCTTAAACAGTTCTCTGGTTCTGTGATAGATACTGGGCTATTATACACAGCAACATTTGCTGCACATACTGAAGTGTTCGACATCAGTTGGGACGGGGCTTTGAGCAACCTGGTCTAGTGTGTGGCATCCCTGCCCATGGCAGCGGGGTTGGAAAGAGATGATCTTTAATGTCCCTTCCAACTCAAACCATTCTATGATTCTATAACACTAGTTTTGCCTCAACAGTGCCTTGCAGACACCATTAGGTGATACAAATGCTTTGTCATAACATGTTGCTTGAATTCAAGATAAAACTACACCAAAGCAATTTATTGCTACCTGTATATTTGCACTGGAATATGTCAGTGTACCTGAGGAAGATGTAACATCTCCCAAAGTAGGCAGGAGGAAATGTTGTTTTTCTGTTCACAATGGGCTTCCTCATCAATCAGGCACGTTCATTAAAGCTTGCTTCCTTTAGCAGGATGACTATAAAGGGCAGTTGTGAACAAGGAAAAGGAGTACAGACTTATGACATGCCATTTTCCAGGATTTGTCCTGTAGATTAATTTTATCCACCACTTTAATGAGGCTCAGTCCTCATGAATGGGTGACCAACATCTTCACATTCTAGTGTGATAGCACAATAACAAGACATCCTCTCAACACGTGTGAGGCCATGCCTTTCACCAGAGCATTAAGTACTGAGCACAGATCACAGGCCAAGTAGGAAAGGCATAGCTATTCACTGCAGCTCAGGTAGTGTCAGAGCCTCAGGGTCCGTAAGGTCAGAACTGCTATAGCTAATAGGCAATTTCTCCATCAAGTGTCACGCTGTTCACATGTTCCTGCTTTGCCCTTTCCTCCTGGGGTGTTGATGGTGCTGTTGATGAAGGTGGGACTACAGCCAGCTGTTCTCTGACGTGAGGTGTGCCAGGCAGTGGGATACTGCCCTCAGCTCTAGAAGCTGTCAAAATCATCATGGATTTATATTCTGTGGAAGTAATTAGGGACTCCCCGTTGCTTCTCCACTCGCCTCCCATTTGTAGGGCAATCACATCAGACAAGAGCCGTGCTCAGTGAACACTGCCAGCCTTCCCCGAAGCCAGTGGGGACTATTAAGAGAGGTTACTGGGGCAGATGGAATATTCCCCACTAGAATGCACATGCAGAGCTATAGATTTTGCCTTTGAACATAGCCTGTGGCAATTTCCAGCAGATAAATGAAAGATGCTATTCTCATTTGTTTGGGTTTTTTTAGTAATGATTTGAATCACTTGTTGCTTTTAGTCATAGTAATCCCATCTTCAGTCTGTGGTAGAGACACAAATTAATTTTTTTCTTCCCTATTTGTCTGATTTTTTCCATTCACTTCCTCACTCTCTTCACAACTAGTGCAAGCATACAGAGCCTTTGTGCTAAGGGAGTCTGGATGGGGAGCTGCTGCTGCTCACCAGACTGCTTTTGTCAAGGTTCGCAAGGGGAAGGGACTGGCCCTGACATGCTTAAGGAGCTTTCTTCAGCCAGCTTTGGTCCTTTCCTCATGACCAAAACTGGACTAGCAGTTCGGAGGCACAACCCAAGCTCATTTTATCCTCTTGCATAGGCAAAGGCCTTTATAATGCAGTGAGTTTCTGAGACCTTAGGCTTCCCACTGTTATGTGAGGCTCACTGGGGGATAAGACCCATGAGTTTTGCCAGGATGAAAAGCTGAGCTCGTGCCGTTTCCTGTCTGATAGCAGATCCCTCCAGCAGAGTCCTTGCCCTCCCCCTCGGGTGAACTGCCATTGACCCAGCGAATTCAATTAGTATGGTTCTTCCTTTATCAAACAAACCCCACATGGCCCAAACCAAACATGGTACATTTGAAAACAAATGGATTGAAACGGTCCTAATCTAGTCAGACACTGTCCTCTGCCTATGTTCCCTCCAGCCTACCCACAAACACAATCAGGGCATCATCAGGATCCCATCTGGCCTGCAAGAGGAGTGGGGAGCCTGACACCCTGCAGAGCAGAGAGTATCACTGATTTGGGCCTGTATCAAACAGACCATTACAGTGCCTCCACAGTGCTTTTGGGCCAGTTTTCTCACTGTCTCCACTGCTGAGCCCTTAAGGAAAGGGAAAGAATGCCTCAGTTGAAGTCCTAGGAAGAAAGCTTGTGTAACCTTGACTCATTCCATTTTTACCATGCACAGTGGTGATGCAGTGTGCTATCACATGCAGTCTGGACAAACCCTACTACCTAAAGCACTTCTGTAAATCACCAGAGCAGAAAGCACAGCACCTTGACTGGAAGGCTCTGAATCACTTCAGCTACTCCATATGAGAAGATTTTTTCTTTATACCACAGGGAAGTTGTCAGTGTTCCCATTTCTGGGGCCCGCTGATCAGCTACATCTGTCCTAGGATGCATGCCAGCAAAAAGAAATCCCATATCAAAGGGGGATTCCCCACCTCACTTGTCCAGGGGAAGAACCCAGCTATGATGAGGAGAAGGGAGCTGTCTTTGCTGCCAGATTGGCACAGACACAGATGCTGCCCCTATTACTGCCATCATAAACAGCACAGACTTGTTTGGGAACCCTCCTCTAACACAGTGCACCAAGCATTGAGCTGAGGTTGTCAGAAATTCCTGAGCATTCCTGACACCTATTCAGACATGTCTCCCATGCCTCACCTTCTCTTAGCCAGAAGTGACTGGGCATGACCCCTGCTAGCCCACCAGACATGGACACAGAGGGAAGCTGGGGGCTGTCCCTACCCAGCAGTCCCCAGCAGAGATGCTCTTTGGCTTTGGGACGCAGATGGAGAACAGCATAAGTCAGGCAGCACATCTTAGGCAGACTTCCTTAGGTGGTTCCCAGGGAAAGCCTGGTAGAAGAGGATCAGAGGCAGTACAAGTGTGAGAGGGCTCAAACAGCACTGCCATCAGATCTGGAGGAATGGTGACTTGCCTGAAGACAGCTCTTGTGTAGTACACTGAGGACATGTTCAGAGATAAGCTGTAGGACCAGTGACACACACAGGAATTTCAGATCGGGGCTGTGCAACTGGGTAGCCATCGGGGCTGCAAAGACACTAAGAAAAATACTTAGTCTTTCTTAGCACGGCCCATCCCAAAAGACTTCCTCCATGTGGTCATTCAGACAGCAGGACACTTGAGCCATCTCCCGTGGCAATGCCCAACTGAGGGCAGTCTCTCCTGACCCACTGGGCAGTCCTTCTCATTCAGCCTCATCCCTCTTGGAGGCAATCCAACAGCAGGAAGGAGGCAAGCCAGGGGCAACTATTAATTCCAGGAAGAGTCAAAGGCAGTGAACATATTCCCTTTATACAGCCTCTATACATCTGTTTTCAGTGTACAACACATACCTTAGGTGAGTTTAACAAAACTGTGAAAAGAGAAATCCTGTGAAGCTAGACCAGAAATTTTAGCAGAATATATTTGAAGAAACTGCTGAAAAACATAAATTAGAACTTAACACATTTTCTATTCCAGGCTGCCTGAAAGGCATGACATATATATCCCTGTGTGGTAGATGTGAATTGTCCCACTGGAACCAGTAGCCAGCACTCCAAACTTCTGAGATGAGCCATTCTTTTGAACCACTTCCTTTGCCCCAAAAGCCCTTGACAGATTTTCCATATTCCCTAAAATACATGTTCGCATTTTTTCTTGGTTTTTTTTTTTTTTTTTCCTGTCAGACTTCCCGAAAATGAAAAAGGGCAAAAACCAAAGAGGAATTTCTGTTGCACTACCCAATCCCATCATAAGTAAGGAACCACTGGAAATTGTTGCAAAGCTAGATGCTTCCCCAGAGGCAGGGTGCTCCCTAGGAGCACTCATGGGCAGAATTGCACCCACTGCTGCTTCTTTTTCCTTGCAAACACAACATTCCTTACAGAGCACTCACACAATGGTTTAGCTGCCTCACTGAGAACAAACTAAAATATAGCTGAGGAGACTTCTGGAAAGGCCTTTAAGAAAGCTGGAGAAAGCAGTACCATCAGTGGTACAAGTGCAGCAGCACAACAGAATTGACTGGGAAAATAAATTGATCTGGCTCTTCTGATTTTGAGATTTCAAAAACTCACAAGAATGCTTGAAGTTGCTCATTTACATTTTGTTTCCCAGAATGCAGTTCCGACTCATGTATTTCCCACAGGCACCAACATCAAAGCTGTGGAAACACGCTATCTTTGCATGAAAGTTTTCTTTTTAATTAAACATTATAAACTAAGGCCAGAAATCCCTTCTTCTTTCACAGCTGGAGAAAGCATAAAGGAGAAGTGGGGATGGAGAAACAGAATCCATCAGTCACTGTACAGAGAGAGATTGCGTGGCCATGGATGCTTACAATTGCCTCCTAACTGCTTGGCTCATTCGTGTAACATATGGTGAAGTATGGGAAGCACACCTATAGCCCAGAGGTCACTGTGCCACCTGCAGACCCCAGACAACATGCAGCCTTGCACAAATACACATGGAAGTAATTAGGCAGGCAAGGGAGCTGGGATTTGAAGCGGAACCCCCTCAAGTCTGCTGCATTAATCCTTCCAGCTGAGTTGGAGAAGAAGTCTGAATTCCCAGGGGCCTGATTGCTGCAGCTTGTAGTTCAGGGTGGAAAAAAGTAATTTACTGTTTCCTTGCCACAAACATGCCATTACATTTTTGGGGTTTGGATGGCGAGAAGAGCATAAGGGAGTTCCAGAGGGGCCAGGTTTGCTTCCTTCATTATCTGCGCAGTCACAGCTTGGCAGGCTGCTTTCTCAGTGTTGCTCTTCCACGAGCTTTCAATTTAGAAATTACATTTGGATTTTATGAATTTTCAGTTGAAGATGACAAGGTTTTTGGTAGCGTGTGGTAGATCCCAGTGAGTGGGTGTGGGGATACAGACTGACAGAGAGTTTGGATTCGTCTCGTCTTTGAAATGTTCCATCTCCTAGAAGTCTTAAGCTGTGGACTGTGCCACCCTTCCCTGCATTACACTGGTAAAAACAATGTCCTTTTACCTCAAAGATTTATCTTACAGTTGAAGCACCAGCCAAGAGATGTGTGATACAGCATGACAAGGCAATCATGGTGGTGACAGGGATGTGATAGCTTTGGAGGGGTGGATTGAAAACAGGCTAAAAGGAACTGGGATTGAAGAAGGGTAAGAGGATAACTGTACCCACCAGGGATCCAAGGTTCAGATGTCAGTAAATCTTCAGTCTTCTACCTCAGTAGATCCAAACACATGTGTTCATCCTACACATTTGCTAACAGGCAATTTGGGAAAAATTTGCAGTCATCATTCCCTTCATGATTTTGGCATATTCCTCTTGTCTCCACCCTACTTCGCTTCCCTGGATTCATCGTCTCTTGCACACAGCTTTCCGTGCTTTTTCTCTCAAAGGTTCACCACTCAGGCTACTTCTCTCACCAAATTATGACTCCACATAATGAAAATATCACCTAGCAACCAGTGAGGGTGGCTCTGGTATGGTTAGAGGATGGAGAAAAAAGCCCACACAAAAACCTCATGACCAAGATGTCACTTCAGTTCCAGGACTAGCTTCTCAGTTTTGGAGTTGTCCTTTTCCATGCAATACTATGAGACAGGACTAAGAGGCAAGGAATTTTTTATCAGCAAACAGGGGAAGGCCAGAGCAAATCTGACCTTTCCTGGAGCCTGTACAGCCAATACTTCTGGTGGCTGGAGATCTAAAATATTCATACTTGCCTGGGTGTAGGTGGCAAGGCTTTGGCAGTGGGGCAGAGGGAGGCTGGAGGGGTGCCTCTGTGGGAAGAGGTCACACTGGACACAGCCAGCTGCAGAGAGTTGCACCACAGATCCACACCAGGACACAGCTGAGCCCAGCACCCAAGCTGGTGGCACCTCTGTGGAAACGTATTTAAGAAAGGGCAGAAAATGCCACAGAGAGAGAGGGGGAGCAAAAAGAGTGAGAAACAGTAGAGGGAACACTGAGGTCAGAGGAAGAGGATGAGGAGGAGGTGCTCCACAGCACCAGAGCATATATTACCTGCAATCTATGTGAGAGCCTACACAAGAGCCGTATAAGAACAGATTTTCCTGACAGGAGCTGCAGCCCGTGGAGAACCCAAACCAGAGCAGAGCAACGTATCAGATAAAAATGAGCAACAGGGAGAAACCACTACATACTGATCATAACCCCAATCCCTTCTAGGGAGAGTAAAGGAGTCCGGAATGAAAGAGTGAAGTTGAGCCTGAGCAAGAGCAGATGGAGGTGTTGTTTTAATGTTTGGCATGTTTTGTTTTCCACTACCCAAATTAGTAATTACATTTAAATTTTAATTGGCAATAAATTAATTTCCCAAAGTTATAGAATCACAGAATCATAGGACCATTTGGGTGGGATTGGACCTTAAAGAAGATCATCTGCTTCCAACCTCCACTCTGTTGGGCAGGGACACTGGAGGGTGCAGTCTCTGCAGACTGCTGGCAAGTGGCACACCATGCTCCTGTCACTTCATCAAGTTGTTCACATACACTTAGTGAGTGATAAACAAACCACTGCATTCATCTTTGTGCCTCTTTTACTAAGTGAACGTACATCATGAGTGCAGCCATCTATGATGTTTCTATTTCGTCATTCCCCTAGAGGTTTTCTATCTAATTTTAAACTAACTGTTTACATTTTCTGGATTGTGTCAAATAAACAGACACCACTATATGGAAGCTAAGGATACAGGAAGAGGCAGGGATGGGGAGCACTGCTAAGCACTCTCTCTTCTCATCTCTTCCTGGAACATAAATATTGGGCATGCAATTCCTAGTACAATTGTCTCTGTTCCTGCAGAATTTTATGGGTAAATTCTCAAGCATCACACAGAGCTGTCTCTGCTTTTTGAAAAAACCAGTGGAACGCATAGGGAGCAGTTCTGAGCGAACAGCAGGAATGTTTCTATGCCACCTTTCTACTGCTGCTTGGCCAAGGACTTCCAGGCATTTTGCGTGATGCAGCCACTCTTCTACAGGGTCAAGATTCTTTCCTTTTCATGGATGCTTATCAGGGAGGAAAAGGCTTGTTGCCTGCTGTTCCTGCTGAATCTTCCAGCTCTGCATTTTCTACCCACCCCTCAATGGAAGTAAAAAACCAAACTCCATTTGACAAAATGTTCTGCCTCCTGGTGAGAGAAAAGAAAGCAAAATATGCTGGGATAGCATCAAAGTCAGAACTAGGAGAGCTGTGAGGTGTTTCTCCCATCATATGGAGAAAATCAAGGTAAAAGGGTAAAAGCTACCCAGTAAATCCCCTTACTGAATACGAACTGAGAAGCTGATCCTAAGTTTTAATCTTGGACTACTATCTTCAGCTGCTTTTTGCTGTCTTTTTCTACATTTGAAAATGAAGAGAAAACTCTAAAACTGCTCTGGAAAGCTTTTACTCTGCATATAGTTGGCAGAGTCACATGTTGCACAAAGTAAAAAAAAATAATTGTGTGGGGACAATGGACCTAAACCTTTCTCTTGCTGATTCAAGCATCAGAGCACACAGCACACTCAGTTCCATAACCCAGACTAAGCCTTTTGCTAAATGTCCCCAGACTGCCATTTCAGGGAATGTTTGCAGAAAGTTAATGCCATGTCAGCATTCCCATGTGGGAAATGGCAAATATTTAGGCACTGGAAATACAGAAATGCAGGCGTCCAGAGGCTGCCTTAACAGACTTCCATTTTCACTGAATGCAGTGCTTTCCAAAACTGAACGTAATTCGCCACTGGAAAGCTGGATAACTGCAATTCAGTGCTGCTTAATTTCTGTGTGAGCTGAATGGATGTATCTTAGCTCTGTCTTAACACAAAGGTCTGACATTTGAGGAACCAGTTTTCCCGGAAAGGGATTTTCCATTCTACCCGGAAAGATGCCATCTCCCTGGTGCAAAGCAAAATTCTCTAGCTAAGGGACAAGTATATGGCCCCTTGGGAAGAATGGTGTTTTTCCTGCATTATCAGTCCAATACAACAAATATTAGATAATCATGGAATGGCAGAGTGGATGCACAGCTCTCAAAGAAAGACACCTCATATTTGAATCTCTGACTGCCGTGGTTAAGACAGACATATCTGACCATCTACTTTAGGGATTTAAAGCACCTTAGCACGGTGATTTAAGGCCGAATCCTCCCTCATTCTTGGTAGAACATTTTTCACAGGCAGTTCAATTTTTGTGGAGCCATCAGGAAATAAAACAAGGTGGTGCCTCTTATCTCTGCACACTTTCTCTACTTCACTCAAAGGGGAGAAATGCAGTTCTGAATCACTTCCCATCAGTGCAAAGAAAGAGCTATAAGTGGTTAATCACACCCAGCCAGGCTGGTGCCTCAGTGACAGCAGACAGCAGAATGGCTGAGATGGGGTCTGAACAAGCCACTCCACCTGCTCTTCAGTCACTTCTTAGCCCTTGTGTGTTACAATCATTATCAAAGTAGCTGGAGTCATTACTGCAATGCTGATTTGTACTCCAGGGTCTGGGCATATGCCTGTCTCTTGCCCACTCTGGGGTGCTGAGGAACAAGATAAGCTGGCTGGTCTTTATTAAGATGCCTGGTCCCACTTCTTGGTAAACAGTGAAGATTTTCACTGTTAAAAAGATTTTTCACTGTTAAAAATTTGTTACAACAAATGTATTTTCAGCTGGGGCACAAAGAAAGCGCATAGCATTCCTTCTGGAGGAAGTCTCCATTAGAGAGAGATAGATATGGGGACATTGTCCAGTGATCCATCACCAAGGATTATGTATAACACAGAGAGAAAAACTTGGAAAGTACATTTTGACCCCATGACGAAAATTTTGTATGAACTGAATTCCTGTTTGGGTTGAGAAAAAGCTGAAATACCTAGCTGGGATCTAAGGCGTACTTTTTAACTGCTCAGGTTTTAGCCAAGGGCGTTTTTCCTGTCTCTGATAAACTGGTGTCTTAGCCCTTCCTTCTATGCCAGGGAAAGGAATGTGTGGCATTAGCACAGTCTGCAAGCCTCTGATTTAGGGCTTGGAGAAACAATTATAAGTAAATTAGTTGCTACAGCTTAATGAGGGTCTATCAGCTGAACTGAAATGACTGCGCACACTCTGCTCACAGTGAATGCCTTTATTTAACACACAGATACAATAGCTAACTTGCAGAGTCTTTTTATTGTTGATAGAAATAAGGACCTGCCTTTAAACTCCTTTCTTCTGGTGACCACAGTTATATGTGCCGTATTTTCCCCCTTCTAAATAAATGTCTTTCAAAAGCAAACATTCATGGAGAGGAATTCAGCCAAGCAAAGCAGCAGCCTGAGGCTCTGGAAACATCTAACCATTGAACACACCACAGCAGTAGCTGTTACCATCTGCTGTACCAGAGAGCTGAGGTGTACAGCTATATCCTCTTCCAAGCCATAGGTGTCCCTGGGCTGGCTTCCACACCTGCAGGGCTCGGGGCAGCACTGTGCCTTGCATCACTGCGCATGTGACAGGACTGTGTTCCCCAGAAGTCCTGGATATTGGATGTCTGCCACCAGAAGGGTACAAGGAGGCATGATGTCATGGGCGGTTGTCAGACATGAGATCTTAGACAATTTAGGCCAAGCACTCATTTGGGTTTTGCAGCTTCTTGCACATGTTCACCAAGAATGAGCTTGTAACTCTCAGTCCAGCAAAGCAGTATTAGCAGGAATAAAAGGTACAAAGTTTAGAAGAGAGTCGGTAGCAGGAGGTTACACTGGATTCAGGCTTTCTCAGTCCTTCTTACATCAGCCTACATTCTACACTCTCAAGGAGCTTAAACCCTAAGTAGGATAATTATTTGAAAATATTACAGCAAAAGATGAATCACTCAACTTTATTAAACTTTAATGACTCTTTTGATTGCTCTGACTGAGATGACAGGACTAATTCCACTGTATTTACAAGACTGCTTTAAAATAATATCAATAATTTCAACATTAGACCTGCTGATTTTCTCCTTGTTCAACACTTGGCCAGCAATCCAGAGTCTTTGTGTTTGCAGGCTGGCTTATGGAAAATGAGATGGCATAATGCCACAGTCCAGGGAAGCATCATCACCCAGATGAGAATGATTTATTCAAGAAATGAAAGTCAGCACTGCTAGTTATTAGACCAGCAGCTGGAGAAAGAGCCCTTTACAGCCCTCTCCCATGTAAAACAGTTAGGAAACACTGTGGAGTTTGGTGCACGGGCATTTTGTTTGCACAAAGGAGAAAATCCCACTCATTTTAATTTTGCCAGATGGCTTTACACATTCTGCTACTGGACCAGTAGTGGCAATTTCATTGCATTGAAGGGATTTACAGATGGGATAAGAGGAGATGTTTATCACTGAGTCTGTCTACAGTTATGCTTGCCCCAGCTCTCTGTTGTGAAGAGCTGAGATTGCCCATGTTGTATGTCACACTCTTTGCTCCGGCAACAGTGGAAGCTCTTGTCACGGAGTATTACATTACACAAGATCAAACCTCATGGGCAACTTCGAGTGGTTACTGACTCTTTTTTGTTCCATTTCAAACCTTGAGTTACTGAGGTCAAATACAGTGACCCTAGCCTTCATTTGGCATCAAAGGAAGGGATACAGCCTTTATACGCTGTGGGAACTGCAGCTTCAAAGGACATAGCGTCAATACATACAGGAAAGTGCCTCCAGCACTTACTCATTACTAGCAGGGGGAAGGCAGGATTTTCCTAGAGGTTCCCTGTGGGCCCAGGCACAGAGCACACCCCCCAGCAGAACAGTTGCTCTGGCTGAAGACTGCAGAGGCTGTACTGGAAAGGCTTTTTTGTAAACCTTTCAGACAGTCAATTCCTTTAGGATGTGGAGGATTCCTAGGAGGCACAAGGGAGGACACATATGAGACTTCTGATATCCCAGATCTTTACAGGTGCACTCTAAAATAATCTTAAGTATCACCATGGAAGAATTCCTGAGATATCTGCCACCCACTCACTACACTGAGTCAAGAGCAGCACTCAGACATATTTGTCTTCCTTTGAAAATCTTTTGCATTGGCTGCAGCTGAAGGCACGTAGCAAAAAAATTTTAAAAAATTGCTTTACCAGATGATTCTAACTTTGTAGGTCTGGCTTCAGTTCACATTGCGTGGACTTCACCTTTCATGCTATACCAAACCACACGTACAAGCCTGGTCACCAGACAACAGATGTACTTTATATAGCATGTTTGTCCTTACAAACATGCTCCTGCCTCAGTTCTCAAACGGCTGGGTCAGCTTTTGGATTTCTGAGTTTTTCAAAACTGAAGAGAAGCTGCCGCCAGTAGACCTCAAAGTGGCACAAATTTACATAGTTGCTGGGGCTATGAGCATATTATAGGGTTTTTCCTCTGGTACACTCTGGGGAAAATGTAGTATTTTAAAGGGTTTTCTTGATATGCTCTCCTTCCCTTCTCTCTCCTACCATAGTTCTTTGTTTTGTGACATTTCTGTTCTCTGTTAAATTATACAGTACATTACTCTAAAAGCTGCTGAGAAGGCCTAGCTTTAAACATAGATATGTTAATGCAGAGAGAAACTCCTGTGACTGTGGGACCTCTCCTGGAAGCTGCACGTCTGATTTAAGGCAGTTGCCTATTTAATTTAATACAGAAAGTATCTCAATAAAATATAAAGCAAAGATTAAAAAAAAAAAAATCCAAACCCAGAAAAGCTCTCCCATCCTAATAGCATCAAAGTAAATGTCTTTTCCATCTCTTTCAACTGTGTTCAAAGTTCTTCAGCAGCAGCTTGAAGATTGCAGTCCTCTTACCAAGATCAGATGCTCATTTCAAGAACAGCTGTGCACCTCTGCATCCCCTCAGTCACTGGGAAGGGTTAAAACTGCTTTTGCTCTGGTGTGAAAGGATGGGTCTGATAGCAGCAGATATAAAGAATATTCACAGGCTCCTCAGGAACTGTGATCTGGAGATACCCTGTTACTTGCTTAGAACATCTCTGCATTATACCACTGAAAATTTTTTGCATATAATCATCAGTAGAATATATCAAAATAGTAGAATATATCACTGTTCTGAGAAGGAGAAAGAGCAGAAAAAGGGAACTAAAGGGATAGCAGGATCGTTTCTTACAAATGCCTTGTTTTGAGAGGGCTAAATATGGCCCAAACTCATTGCTTTACAATATATCCCACTAAACACTATGCATCACTACTAGAAGCAGCTCCTTCCAGCTCTACTGTACTGCCAAAAATTACTGGTGACTGTTCTTTTTTAACTCTGCAAACCTTTGTCCACGGCTGCTTCAAACAATGGCAGTTCACAAGGATGTGGAACAAACAAGCACAATTCCTTTCTGAATGCTTGCTATGGTGGGAACAAATAGGGAGAGCTTAAAGGAAACAGTGGTTGCAAATAGCACAGGTGAGGGAAGAACTGGCACGGAAAGGCTTTTGCAATTACATGCCAACATTCTTTGCTCTGCAGCGGAAAGGAGGGAATCTTCTCAGCTGGGACTGTGGCTAAAAAAGGAGATTCTTTTAGGTCTGAGTATGAGGCAATGTGAGGATTTTCATGCCTATTTTCAGGACACCAAAGGTTGTGGGGGAAAGGTAGGATAAAGGCAGTCTCTTCCAAAGAAGTGTTCTCTAAAAATTCTTTGTTTGGAGTAAAGTAAAAAACTGAGGTGGGTAAATCCTAAGCAACAAGAGAAGAAACTTGCAGTCTGCAGAAATTCCTCTAACAATGCCTTGGGATCACATAAACAAGGTTATTAATAGAAGCCTGCTTCTCCAGCAGCCCTCAAAGGCTGCTTCCTCCCATTCTTCTATCTGCACCAATTCAAGGCAGAGAAGCACTGGCTTGAGAAAACCTCACTTGCTCTCTTCTTGTTTTTATCTTTCCCTCCACTGTATTTCCTGTCAAGTCTGCAGGTCAGAAAAGCCGGAAATCTCTTTGTACCTCTGTGACTGCCATGCTGTGACCAAGGAATGTACCTCAGATGGAACCCAACTGCCCCTGCACTCTTGTGCAAGACTGTGTGGCAAAGAGAGTGCTGGAGAAGTGAAGTGAAGAGTGAAGAGAAGTGTGGCTGGGCACTCCTGGCTGTTCACCACTAGTAGTTCAGAATAACACAAATGAGGGTGGGAGCTGGGGTACAGATTGCTTTCCCAATCACTTCAAAATAGCCAGCATTCCTGCTTTGCAACCACAGCACACATGGAGGACTTGACCTTGCCTTTCCTGAGCTTTCCAGTCAATGTCCCAGCAGACATCTCCAAAACACTGGTTTTTTCTATTCTGGCTTCACAAATCCCAGGCATCCCTTTAGTGATTTTGCTAGCAAAAGGCAGAATTTTATGCACCCCTGGGGTTTTCTGAGGAACTGACAACCTTTGACAAAATGAAGTATTTTATATTTTTCAACCATTTTTTCTGTTCTGTTGTTACAGAGGTTGCAGCCATACTTTCTCCAAAAGTTAATTTTCTCAGCTTCTAGAGTTACAAGAGGGCTGGGGAATAAAGTGAAAAAAAATTACACAAACTCTAGGACTAACGCACAACACCAGCAAATGTACCTACCACAGAGAACATAGAGGCAGTCAGACTCCCATTTGCACACACAGCAAAGAAGAAACCGTTATTAATACTGCAAAACCACAAAAGGTCAGGCCAAATTTCTCTGCATCTACAGACAAAATATTCGATAAGACTTGCTCTTCCTGGGTGCTGATCTAGTCAGAAGGCATTAACAAACAGAGAACAAGCTGAAATACTGCACCCATTTGACCTGATAGCTTCTCCAAATTCAAACCAATCAAGGTGTCAAAATAAATGCTTCCCCCAGGATCAGAATTAAAATAAAACATGGGGAAGTAGGCATATGCTCCCTGCCACTCTCCACACACAATCTAGACTATTTGGGGTCTCAAGCTCTGGTGTGATGCACAGGTTGCTTTAAACTCACAGGAAAACCCATAGCATAAAAAAATCCTCATCCAGTACACATACAGAAGCAAGAGCTGCTGTTGTCTTTGCCACTAGTACCACAGCAAAATACATTTAAGGACTCTGTTCTAAAATCTGTATAACTTTGCATAATGAAACAGATTTATAATAGATTTTACATGGTCCTCAAGGACTCAATCTTCCTTTCTTCAGCCTCAGTAAGTCCTTCTGAGTTGAAACAACCAGTGTGGGTCTTTATCTTTCTTTTGGAGGCCCTGACATATTTCAAGTGAAGGCAGGGGAATAGAGAGAACTCCTTTCCCAGTCGAAAGTTTTGGCTCCTTTGTTACTTTTGAAAACCCATCTGCATTCTTCAATGACAACATAGTGCACGAGAATGTCTGTTGAGCAGGGTGTCTGCTGTGGCTGTGTGTGAAATAACATAGCCCTACTATCTGCAGAATAGAAGAACTGCCATTACTTCTGTTGCTGAAGAATATTCAGCTGGAGGAGCTGGTGCTGTGTTTGGCTGTCTGTCACGACCACAGAGCAGCCACTAGCAAGACATCAGTGCACAGTGTGTGATGTCACATCACCTTGTGTGGTGTCCTTGGAGCTGAAAGAGCAAGAGTCCAGCACGCTGAGGCATCAAAGCTGTGAATTAGCTTGGGTTCAGGAGGAACACAGCCACGGCACTCAGGGCTACTGGTAAGCGAATAAACAGGGAGACCATCACAGCGCTGTGCTGCAGAGACCTCTGGGTTCAGAACTCAGGACTGATTTTTCACCTCTTTCCCCACAGATGTTACAGACATGCCTCAGCAGATTTGATGAAAGTTGAGCAATGTGTAAACACAGAAGGAAATTTTACAAATAGAGAAAAAGGAAGCCAAAAGCGGTACATTTATGATCAGAAAATATTTTGACCATCATATTATTAATTGTTGGGATAGACTTCTACAATTATCACAGAAGTCAACTCATTAAAAGTACTCAGAAGACTACAGGATGTCTGCATGGGTAATGGGACATGCAAGGTTATTGTAAACAGCATAAAATGGATAAAGAATTTATAATTCTATGAACCAACCTCTAATTGCTTACAGGAAGATGGAAATTGCCCTGCCTTACTCATCATTGGTGATCCTACATTTTCTGCATTCTTCTTTGAATCTCTGCTTTTGGGCACTCTGAGACAGGCTTATTTTCACATATGTATATCTTATTTTCATATATCACTCTGGGTGGTTATTGCATGGTCCTCTGTAATCCCTGCCTTCTGTCTGCATGGAATGGCAAAAAGACACGAAGATTTGATTATAGAGAAAGCAGGGAGGAGATGCTGCAAGGGACTGAACTTTTAAAGGAGAAATATTCCTGGATTTTTTTTCACTTTTTCTTTTTTTTTCATCTCTTGTACTGCCAACAGAAGCTGGGAGAGAACAGGGAGCGAGTATGTTGGAACAGAGAGCAGACCAGTTGTGATGCCAATCTGCAGTTGGGCTTAATCCTGTCAAACTGCAATCAAGAAGATACATAGCTAAACAAACAGGCCAGAACCTCTCTCCTGTTAAACATTCAGAACTCAAAGGACTACTCTCTAGGCACCACTAATGATAAAATCATGAAAGAGCTCAGGGTGTGCAAGAGCAGCCCACAGATTTGCAATGACTGTTCTCTACAGACAGTGTTACTTACGGCAACCAATACCAAGAACAGTCACGCTGATGGCACTCTTCCAGCAAAATGCTATCAACACTCTACTTCTGTACACAGCTAATTATACCATGCTTAAATGCCACAGGGAGATGGCTGCTCTATCAGGAAATGCACAGAAACATATGCTGCCATATGCAGGAGATAGTCTTCACTGGGACCAATCTCTGTGTGTACAAGGCCTCACAGCCCTATTATATTATTGTTTATAAAGCAACTCCCCTAGAAGGCAAGCAGGAAAAGGGAACAGCAAAAAAATGTGGCAAAACATTTCTGTTCACCTTTTGGCACAAGAACAGCAGCGAGTGGGAAGGAAGGTTATCCCTTCTCTCTAGAAGGGATAATAAAGCTTTATGAACATGTTGCCGAGTCCTGTTCCCTAAACAGGAACTTTGCTTTGTTGCTAAAAAGCATTGAGCTGATATATCCTATTTAGGAAATTTAACCTAACTCAGAACTTATACACCACTTAAAGACCACTTAAAATGCGGCAAGGAAAAATTAAAATGCAATCGTACCAAACTAAATGTCTTGATTTCTAGTAGTGTGTTTGTAACTAGCCAATAAATCTTAATTAGAAATAATCAACTTCATGCTCACCAGAACCCATTTTGATTTTTGTCCTCAAGGAGCAACACCAAATGTTCAGTGAGGCCGATTTTATTTGCAGATCAAGTGTCTCTGTCCATCTTCTACCCTCCTCCAGACAGGAGAAAACAAAGGGAATCTTTTGTCACTTGCCTACACACTCTTACTAACCTCATACTTGGATGGCTGGTGTAACTATCAGTTGTCAGCAGTCATTTACATCAGGTGCAAAATGACTGTAAGATGACACTAAGCAAGAATGGTAGCAGCTTGCATCGATGTAAAAATCACAAGGTGTTAAATCATGAAGCTGTCCCACTCTTCATCTCTGCTTGCAGTCGCAGCGAAGAGTTTGCCTTTTACCTTTGAGCCTGTTAAATTATATCTTCGATGTTGGTGGGTCTTGATGCTTTTAACACTAAAGTCTCTCAGTTCTCTGCACCAGTGAGGAATCAATATGTCACTGTCAACAGGTGCAGCACAAAATCTGAGTAGTAGAATAAAGCCAATTTCATTACACACGTGCAATTTAGTTTGAGGCCCTTCTCATAAACCCTTCCTCCAATGTCTTGCATCCACTTCACATGCAATGTTCCATCAATCAGGATGAAATGGGTTAGGAAATCTCTCAAAGCTGTAATCTGTAAAGCAGTAGTTACCAACAAGAAGCACTTAAATCAGCCAGGGATAGAAGAAGTGCCGAGTGGGATGTCAGCAGGAGCTACGTGCTCAATCTTTCCTGTTTCCTATTCAAATTCTTGCCCTGGACCTATCACAAAAGAGTGTGTGATCCAGTTCCACTGGAGGGTGTAAAGACAGCAAACAATGACAGAGGCAGCTGAGAGAATCAGACAGGAGAGTGAGTACGGAAATGTGACTCACATGGAAAGCGTGTGACAAACAATTTCAGCCCTGAGTAAAGGGGATGAGGCAAGACTCTGAATACCACTGTCAAAAAAATCCCAAACATCTTAGTGCCCTGACAAACCTTCCTGAAGAACCTTTAAAGGAAAGGGACTCTTGTTCTAAAGATTCTCATCCAGGACTGGATGCTTCTGTGGAATTTCCACTGACTCTCTATAAAGACCAAGTTATTCCATGCCCTAATCTCAGTCCTGTCTCTGCCTGCTAATGGCAACAGTAATCCCTAGCTAACAGGGGTCTTGTAAGATTCAATATCTGCAGAAAAAAATTAAACTGGTAAAATGCAACGAGACACTGAAGTGTTACTCTGTTCTGCTCTTGATGGGAGGGATTTAAGCATTTCAATTATTGGTCTCCAGCACAACCTACCTTTTGTTCATGGATGGATGCACTAACGAGCAAAGCTGGACATAAGCTTTCAGATAGAACAATTTTCCATTTGAAAAATGCCAGTTTAACAGAATTAAACTATTTCATGGGAATGTACTTGCTTAATTGAATTTTCTGGCAGAAATCTGCCTGTTTCCTCACAGGTTCTCCTGTCTACCTGATCAGTGGGCAGAATTGAGAGCCTGGCAAACCTAGCTCCAGATGGGATACTAAAGATTTTCCTGTCAGGAAGCCTGGAAGCCAAGGAGCCCTGACTGAGCCAGAGCAACCAGAACTGCTAGGATCCCAGCTGTGTAGCAGCAGGCCTGAAAGGAAACGCATGGCAGCTTTGAGCTGCTTGGACAAGTCTGCTTTATCTAAAAAAAAAAAAAAAAAGAAGGAAAAAAAAAAGCAAAAAAAAAAGAAGCAAATGACTTAAAGAAAGGCATTTGGATGGCATTTTTCAAGTTGAACCGCTGGAAGTTACAGCTTTTGGTCTCATGGAAGACAAACAGTTTTGCTGTTAGACATTTTCCCAGTATGGGATTCTGGGCAGACCCACAGTCAAGCCAATGTCTTTCTTTCTCTGTTGGTTCATGTTCACACCTTAACAGGAGAGAGGAAACAAGACCAATTCAGCAGGAGGAGTGAAAATGCCTCTGAACGTGTTTGTGCTGATATCAGCCCGTCTGGACTTTTTTCAAGGACAGGTGGTAAGGAAGGGCCACATTGATCTTCTTAGAGATTTTTCATTGCTCAGTCCACCGGTGTTGATAGATTATGTGAAGAACCAAAGCAGAAGGTCAAAAGCCACCAATTACTTAAAAAAAAAAATTCAAAGTGATAAGCAGCCAACTGGCCAGCTAAGACAGCCAATATAATACAGACAGAGCCACACTACCTAGTGATCTCCTGAGGGAGTCAGGAGGCCAGCAGAGAGGTTTCTGCAGGTGCGTATGTATGTCTTGATAGACCTGGTATGCACTGTGCTTAACTGCAATACCTATGGCCCTAATTCAATTCTTTCTTCTCTTCCATGGCTTCTAGCGGAGTTTGCATTAGACTCTCAGCTGCTGGAGCCATCAAATGCACATGTTCCCTTCTCTCTACAAGTTTCTGGAGCTGTTAGTCCAGCTGCTCCCACAAGTATTCAAGCTGTGTAAAGGACAGATGAAGAAAAGACAGTGGGAGGAGAGGAATGATTTCATGAAGAACAACCATCAAGCACTACAAATGAAAAATGCAACACAGTAAATAACTGAAAAGGCCATGCTTCCTGGTGTGTGTCTGATCTTGGTCCTCAAGCTCTGAAGCCCGTACTTTTCTTCTATTTAGAAAGAAAAATACGTTTTAAAAGCCTCAAAACATTTTCTAAGTTTCTTCTTTTAAAGGGCAAATTGTCTGCTGACAATTTCAATCCGTGACCCCTTAAAAATGCATATCTTCCTGCCAAGATACCCAAAGCTCTGCGTAGACTTGGAAGATTCAGTGCCAAAAGAACCTCCCCTCTTTTCCTCACAAACGCACAGTCAAAATTAAAATATTGCTAAAAACATTGGTGGTAGCTCTGACTACACATGGAGTGGAGTGGAGGGAGATGAATGGAGAATCAGAAGGTCATATTGATTCTCCACTCTGACTTCAAATTTTGTTGTAAAAACAATTGGTAATGACTTCCTAGAACAGCTAATTACAAAGAGGTCAAGAGGGTGAGAATTTTGCAAAGAATGTTCTCAAAGAAGATTAAAACGGGTAATGTTTTCTGCAGTCTATCAAGAAGAGGGTAACTAACCCAGAACATCCTCACAAAGGCATGCAAAGTTTTCATTTTTTCACAAATTTTTGCCTTAATTTCCAAATCGAAGCAGCTCTTGTTGCTAATATATACCTTTTACACTTCGATAAAGTACATCCATTTGAGGAGCTCCTGCCAGTGCTGTCTTAAAGAACAGGACACTAGAATGAATAATAACAGAAAATGCAGGGGAACAGGTACCCTTACAGAGTTGTGGAGAGAAGGGATGCAAGACAGAGAGAAGGCAAATTTGCCTCTAGTGGTTTTTTGCATATCTCTCCCTTTCATGCTCTCTGATTCTTCAGCAAGTGCTGCCTGTGTCTGTGTTTTTGAACTTCTCGCAAAGGGAAGCTGGGGCTTTGTTTCAGAGAGGGGAGCTGCCGAAGAGAGCAGTATTGTCCAGGCAAGTATGACATCAGGCTCTGGGGAGAAAGAATGACAGCAAGAGGAACAGGAAGCTGAAGATTCAGAAGCAGATGGTACTCTCTTTCTTTCACCTCTTCTTTTTCCCGTCCTCCCACTCGGACATTTCAATGGCATGGGACTGTAGTTTAGTCTGCTGGATAGCCACTGCTAAGGTAAATACCCTTTCATTACCCTACTGTCATAGCAAAAAAACATTCCTCTCTCCACCCTTTTCTTGCTGTAAAAACAGTGGTAACCTATGTTGGAGACAGCAAAAGCTTCTTGAAGATGCAGACTAGGAAATACACGCAGAAATGTGGAAGTGAGAAGAGAAACTCAGGTTTGCGGTAACTGGAGATTGGGTTCAGAGCAGCCTGACTTGCCGCTGTGCAGCAGGCCTACCTCAGAGCAGCTGTTAGCTCTTTTCACCCCCAGCCTTTTCATAAAAATTACAATGCAAAGCAAGAAAATCCAAAGAGCACCTACAAAATTCTTAGATTACCATGACAGAACAGAGATGTGTTATCTTTCAAAGAGAGTTCAAAAGCTGTCACAGACTTAGAGGCAGTGTCTGAGGAATAGCTTGGTCAAACTGATAGTCCCAAATCTCACCATTGATAGAGCCTAGCTCAACCCAGACCCACAGTTTTTGCTGAGCAAAAAGCATAATGCCATGTTAATAATGAATAGCGCCGTGTCTCCTGTACTTAACACTGGAGCTTTGAGCGGATCCACGGCACTTTATAAATTATCCATTGCAGCTGATTCAAGGCCCGCCGGGAGTGTTCCTGCAGCAAGCATCTTGCTCAGCTGTAATGGAATCATACCATTAATGCAATTTCAATTAGACATACATTATAGTGCACAGGTGTCTAAGCAAAGAGTCTACAGGAAGCCTCCCCCAGGGACTCATATCCTAGGGAAAAGGTGTGTAAGTGGGACACTTTCCAAGGGATCCTAAATTGCACTGTGGATGCACTAAAGAAATAGGCAAGCCACCAAGCTAAAGTGGGAGAAGGAATGTGTCTGTAAGGAAAAAAGGATGGTCTTCACTTGCTGGTAGCTAATTCCAAACTTCCACCTTTTCAGTTATAAGATGAAGAACTCTCCCATGCTTCATCCAGTGGCCTCTTCAAGAACCAAAACCCAGCAACAGTCTTATCAGCCTCTGAGTCTGTACTCGTGTGCCCTGATAGGAAATCCTCATCTCCTTTGGAAATTGTGTAACTGTCATCCATGGAACAAATATTTAGTGGCCCTTTGGTCTGGCTGAGACTTCGAGCCAGCTAGGTTCCTGGAGAAGAAAGAGATGCTTACCATCTACATACTTACTCTTGGAATAACAGTTCAGACTCCCAGAGAGCTGGCACCAGTAGCAGGTGGCTGCACCTCTTGCCAGTTCTCTAGCCAAACAAAACCTTTGGTGTATTACAAGCAATTCTACTCTCCCTGGAGCACAGGAAAGCTAAATCTCATTTAACTCTACATCAGGATAAGCTCTTCCAGGCTACTGTTCAGGTCACCATTCTACACCCAACCTGACCTGCAAGGACCCTATGCCTGAAGATGTTGATGAGTCGAGGGAAAATGAGAGCATGGTCTCCATCAGTTTTTGCTCTCCCTGCAAGACTGCCAATAAGGCAGCTAATTAGTGTCAGTTATGGATGATGTTTTTCTGAGGGGAAACTGAAGGATTTGCTAATTTATTTCATGCAGGGCCTACCAAGAAATATAAGACACTAATAACCACCAGTCACTGCTGAGCTGAACTGGATTTGAAATGGCAAGCTACAGATAAAACTTCCCAATCTCCTCTGCTGTCCTGCCTCCTGCTGATCACCCTCATTAACAAATTCTTATATTAATGGCAAAAATATGAACCAGACTGCATTCACATAACGATAATACTGGCCTGAAAGAAGCAGTGCCATCAGTTAATGCAGGATCTTTCTCAATGATTCAGTAAAACCCCCTCTGCTCCCATTCTTTGTGGGCCTGGGTTCACCAGCCTGTGTCTTCTCTCATGTCTGTGGCAGGCAGCACCTTGGGAACTTCCAGGTGCAAGTAAACAATTGGTGCTTGAACTCAAAAGGCAGGCTCCTAATCATAGGGCCATGAACAACTCATACTCTCATAATCTGTTTCAGACTCTTTTGGGGGCATTCAGCAGTAGTGTGTTGCAGCTCCACATGATCATGGTTGGCACCACTCCTAAACCCTGCATTTTTCTGTTGTATGAGAACAAATACTTAGCCTAGATTCTCAAAAAATGGAGTAAGAGGGTTGAAATAACAGACAGATTTGTTCTCCTCTTAATGTTTATAGAGGAACAATCCAGAAAGCCAAAGAAAAGGAAATTTTAATTTGCAGCCTAATTTCCCTACATAGCGTCAGTCAGATAATTTGTTTTCTCAGTTATCTTTCACTGATCATTTAAAAGTAACAATCCAACGATAGACAGACCACAAGAAAACCACTGTCACATCATTCACTGCCCTCATAAAGGACATTTGATGCTCCCACCTGTTAAGCCTTTTTTTTACAAGCAAGTAACCAGAGCAGTCTTCCCTCACATATACCCTTAGTCACAGAGAAAGCAGGCTACTTTGAGCTTGTCTGATGTTGCTCCAGGCAGATTCTTGACAGTGCTAGTCATCTGGAGGCTGGCTTCCAAAAGCAGAACAGCCTGGACAGATGGGGTGGCTACTGCTCAGGGCATCAAGGATGATAAAATGCTGCCACAGTATCTGCCCCCTGACAGCAGTGGGGCCCAGGCAATGACAAACCATCACCACATCCTCCCCACAAGTGGTCATGGCCTTAAGAGGGGGCAGAGCATTAGGTCATACAAGACACCTTCCAGACTTAACACCACTCCAGAAATGACAGTGCATATTGAAGAGCTGCAGGGTATCACCTGACAGATGATGCTATCCCTTACACTTCCAGAAGATGAAATACATTTGTGACAGCTGTCAGAAACTGCAAAACACACAATAAGTCACCTTCTTCCTCTACTTTTGGTGACATCTTTGATTTATAAAAGGTGTCTTCCAAAACTACTTATTTCACCCTCATTGTGGTTGTCTTTGAACTGTGCTAATCACCACCTCTTATCATACCAAAGAAGAGTCAAAGCAGAAGGTCCAATGCCTTAATATGGACTGTTGACTGCTCTTTGTCTTTTCTAAGTGTGGATCAGATGCACACTGGCCATTTCCATGGCTGTGAATTGTGTTTCCCCTTCTGACATACACAGGGAAAGAAACTTCTTTTAACCTGCATATCCTTCCCAGCAAGTAACCCTGCAGATCCCTCCCTTAATACCAACGCTCTGAGACAAGTCCAGAGGCCTTGCGGTTGAGTAAGATCATCTCTCAGTAATGCCTTCCCCCCAGAATGTGCTGCTCCTCTGACAGTGCATTCTGCTGGCCCTTAAAGGATAATTCAGATGCAAGACCCCAGTTTTAATTAGAAGCTTCCCCTTTTAGCACTACCAAAGGATTAAAATAATTGGAAAAACGTAGGCAAGCTGTGTGCCCTCAAGGCTTGATAAGCAGCACAGGGGGAAAGGGATACAGCCCAGGTGAGACGGAAAATTCCACTGGTTCTCAACCTCTCTGCCCTTAACCTCAAATATTTTTCAGACCGTTAATTTAACCTGTAGCCCTCCCCCAGCTAACCTAAAGGCTCAAGAAGAGCTGAGGTTATCACCTCATTTCCCAATGTGCTCATGAAGGGAAACAGCTTGAGTTGTCCAGCTGTTCCCCCAAATAAGGGAAATGAAAGAAAAGGAAGTCTTGTGAGTAAGTGTGAGGAGGGAAGACTTTGCAAGTGCTGAGGGCAACTGCAGAGGACAAGACTCCTCTGAAGAAAGTGACTTCACAGGAATATTTATTCTAATGGAGAAAAATAGTTTGGGAGCAATGAGATTGCCTGTGGTATCCACCACAGGATTGCTGAGGGAGGCTTGGAGGAAGCAGCAGGGAACTGAACCAAAGAAAGATGGCAGTGGCTGCGCAAGTTGTGGCCACAGTTTAAAGACTGTGAGTCTTACAGGCAACCACACATGAAGCCCTCAGATGACCAAGACATCAGATTAACATCCAAACAGCAAACCAGCTATGTTTCTTGGCCCAGAATCCTGTAAATCACATGCAGAGGTTGAGCCACTGTCTGCTGTAAGTCCATCCAGGAGCTGGGGCACCCTGGCTCTCACATTTAAAACCTTGCATCATTGCAAATGAATGAAAGGAAAGGGTGGTTTCAGTGCGGTGCCCAGGTGAATCAGAGACTGGTTCTGTCCTGCAGCTCAGCTTAGGTTCTTACAACTTCCACTGCTCTAGTTCAGAGCCCACTGCACCCTGTGCCTCAGCTCAGACAGTGCGCACAGACCGGCCCTATTCTCGGACTGGACTTCCTGCTACTCCAGTCCTGCCTCGTCTTGTTTGAGATTCAGTCCTGACCTCTTTTGTTTCTGTTCCAGTCCAAAGCCTCAGTGGAGTAAAAGTTACTGACTGTAGCGACACAGTGTGAATAAGTCTGTGGGGGAGTCTGCACCAGCAGGACATTTTGAGAGGATCAAATAAACAAACTCTCCTGCCATGAACTTGTCAAAGCCTAATCCCAAAGCTGCAGAAGTGAAATGCTATTTCACACTTCCACTACCTCCCTGGCTGCTGAATTTTCATGACATCTTGGGTTTGGAAAAAGGAGGCTTAAAACTTCTGTTCCTGATGTCCGGTGAATTCAGACTCTGCTTCAGCCCATATGCAGTGTCTCTAAAACACAGAGGAAGACACAGTCTGCTTTGCTTTGAGCAACGTATAAGGCAGCTTATGACCAAACTACCACATTTCTCCTGACAAATTAAAGTTGCATTTGAATGGCTTGGAGATGCTTTCAGGAACACTTTGGAAATTCAGAGAAAAACAATATTTTTGTCTGTCCAAAGTCTTTAATTCTCCCTGGCCATATTTAATCCATGTATCTTTTTGAAGCAAACTTATAATACAGGAACCTTGCACAAGAAAATTCCCAAATCATGATTCAGAGAAATTGCATATAGACTGAATTCCAGTGAGAGTGCATTTTTCCCAAAAAAGGAATGAATAAAATAGTTAGCCTTTCCTCCTAGGATAATGGAAGTCTGAGTCCTACTGGATGAAATAGGCAGGTAGGAGTCTCTTAAACAAAAAATGTGGATAGATTTCCCAATTCTATAAAAAATTTTAAAAACCTAAAAGCTTAAAAAACTACCACTAAAACTTGCTGAAAAATCTCACAAATTTTGAGTGACACAAAACAGTTGATTCAGCTTCCAACACCTAACAAGAGTCACACAAAATCCCATGCAGCGTGTGACGGTGAAGGTCGAGATGTGAGAAACCCGCCTTACATCTGCTTGCAGATTGTATATATTTCATATAGCAAAGTATGCTATACAGACATATGATTTATAATGATGATCTCTAAATTCACTGAAAAGTTCACTATCCTTGAAAATGCCAGCACCCACAACAGACAAAAGACTTAGTGAGGAACAA
The DNA here is from genome assembly GCA_013397755.1 of Cnemophilus loriae. Lineage (NCBI taxonomy): Eukaryota > Metazoa > Chordata > Aves > Passeriformes > Corvidae > Cnemophilus > Cnemophilus loriae. The sequence goes on from VZTF01002078.1 coordinate 906,685, forward strand.
CTGAAGTGTTTCCTTCAGAAATCAAAGGTCTGCCACTGAATCACCTAAGTATAAAGCCTTTTTATTCTTCTTAAGTAGGAATATGTTGTAGGATCTTTCCAAGCGTGCCTACCACCTGCAAACAGTAGCTATGAGTGCATGTAATTGATTCTCAGCAAGCCAGCAACCTTCCATCCCTGTTAGAGCCCCTGTTTGCCTGCAGTCTGCCTGTCTGGTGCTGCTCAGAGGTGCTGGGAAGAGGCTCCAACACACTCTCCAGAACAGCCACCTCCTCCCAAGGGCCCCTCCTGGCCAGATCAGTATTTAGTCAGGGTGCCTAGTCTTGGGATAGTGCCAGAGTGTCCCTTAAAGGGCACTGACTCTGCCTTCACTTGCACGAAGACATACAAAAAACTTTGGTGAATAACAAAATGATCCCATCTTTGTATCAAGTGGTTCCTAGACAAGGATTGGGATACAATCAGGCTTAGCTTGCTCAGCTCACTGCAAACTAATGATGTGCAAGTAGTTCTTTCCTCAGAAAGCCTGGACCTGCAAGCAAACTTCTCATCTCTGAAATCCTCCTTTACCAAGCAAATCTTCATCAGGAGATGTGAGAGGAAAATGTATCACGTGTGAGACACATGCAAGGCTTTGCTGCTGGAATTTGGGGTTGCTGCAGAACCACATGCTGAAAGGCACAGGCCCAGACCATGACAAACCATCACCACATCCTCCCCACAAGCTGTGGTTAGTTATGGGTTTCATTCCTAACCTTCCTGAATATGTCAAAACTTCTAGTCTACCTTTACCGACTTGCTAACAAATTAGAGCTGTTTTTCTATGTATCCAGGAATATTAAAATCCATAAAATTGCACCCTTCATCCCCTCCCACCTTCATCCCAGCACACTAATAAAGATTCAGAAATATTCCCATAAAAACCTGTTATCAGGTATTGTCTTTTTATTCTACTGTTGGTGATCCTGAAAAATATGAATCTGAGACAATATAGTCTATACAACAGTAATGGCTTCAGTATATTCTTTAAGCTTCATGAAGCCATGAAGTCCTGTTTCTCTACAGCAGAACAACTTTTGATGGTATGCCAAGTAGTGACTGGAGCTGGTTGGAATTTTTCATTCAAAGTTGTTTTTAGCCTGGTTTACTAAGGAAACAAGGATTAAGAAACACAGTTCTCCATTTGTCCATTTACCATCCCAGCAAAACTTTGAGTCTGCTGGCCAGTTTAAACCAAATTGAAGAGGGGGTTTTGTCCCCAAACTATGCAGCTTATAAAAGTTCAGGAAAAAAAAAAAATCAGTAGCTGGGTATAGGAGAGAAACCCTGCCAAGTGCATCCATCCTGTGCTGAAGTAAAACTGCAGTGTGAGCTTGGGACTTAGGAGATATCAGAGACTCCATGGGAGAGAATATTGTTATAAATGTTCTCACCATGAGAACACCTTTGAAAGCTACTTACATCTTAGCACACATCAGAGAACCTTGTCAATTTTGAGAGAATTGCAGAAAGCCAGGCATCACTAGCCCAATGTGGCTATTAGTTTGTTTTGTCAGATTGTTTTGCAGAGCTGTAATGTTAACTAAAACCAGATTTTCACAGAACAAGGTATTTTTAGCAATATTTTTTTTTTGTATGACTGATGTTCTTAGACTATTAAAGAAGCATGTAGTCATCTTTATTTGAAAAAACAGAGAAATATCACAATCAGATCTGAGACTGGGACCTAGACATCCTGGCTTCTATCCCTCCAGAACTCTGCACTGTCCTTTCTGCCTTTTGGAGACCCACCTGCACTCCTTCACAGCTGAAGTTATTTACAGCTGATTGTTTTTCACACATACAGTCATTTTCACAGAGCATAAAAGGACATGTGGGTGCTATTGCACTGAGGATCATAGTTCTGCTGAAAATGTTAAGAACATGAAATCAGTCCAGTTGGAAACCAACACCAAGAACAGGCTGAAAAGAGGTTCAGCTTCCAGCTGGCTTTGACACCTACAGGTACAATCTAGTCCCAGTGATGCACCCACTTGTGACCCCACCGTTAGTGGTACCCTGGCACACAACTATTTCACGGGTACAAGCACTGATGTGCCAAGTCCCAGATGCACTCCAGACCCATAGCACCAATTTGCTCTGGGCTTGCTGCCATTTTTGTGAATAGCTTCTATGTTAATCTTTGTACAAAGAACACTGCATCACTCTAGCCCTAGAGTGTGAAGACTTCTGTAACTGTTCCAAAGGAAATGTCAGGATATTCCTGCCACCACAAGGTGAAGTTCATGATATAAAGCAGCCAATACCTAGGCTACTGCTGGAGCTGTGTCTGCTTCATGATTCATTTCTAGTCTGTACAGATACTAGAAACTGAACTTTTCTGCCTTCCACTCCTTGAATTTTGTTCCCTCTTGTTCCTGGCCTGTGCAGAGATAGGCCAGTTTATTAATTGCTCCACTGTAAACCATTGCCCAAGAAGGCTGGAGGGAGACACTCTTCAGAAACAACACTTCTGTGTTACAGAGGTTTGTAATATACACAGAGACTGGACCACTTCTTCAGGTGTCTCTGTCAAAGGGAAGAGCTCCCACTTGATCTACTTTTCCCTCCTTGTTGCCATCTTTACTCTGGGCAGCTTTTTCTTTCATGCAAGTTGTTGAACCTCTCTGAAAAGAAACTTATTCACATAACAGAAAGAAAATTGCTTCATACATGTAATGTTGCCCTTTCATCCATCCAAGTAAAGACTAAACATGAGAAGGATTGGGAGTTTGTCTAGGGAAACCCAGCCAGGATCTGCCAGGCTGTAACCATCTCTCTTTCAAGCTTTTGTGTTCTTAACATCTATCAGTATCAAGCTGCTCCGTGTCTCTGACCTATATCCAGTACCCTTTCTAATCTGAACTCCGCTTAGCAGAAGAGTATTCAAAATACCTGGAGACATGCACGCTTGGGAGCCACATATAAGAAAAGGATCATCAGACCCCTCCTAAGAGAGGACTATCCTCCCACCTCCAGCAATTGCTGCATCTCCAGTAAAAAGGCGGTGACCAATCAGCAGGCCCACAGTGCCAGGCATCGATTTGCTTTGCCAGTGACCCATGACACTGGCATTAAAGGCAAGGAATACTCACCCACAGAAAGGAGAAAGGGAAAAGGAAGGGAAAGAAAACCTACTTGGGCTACCTGAAACTAATTTTACATGTGAAGGCTTGAAAGACCTTGTCAATATTGTGCAAAAGAAGGGGCCAAGTGACAACTGACATACTCTGAGAGGTTCCACAATCACCATAAAAGTCACCTGTCAGGAAGAGATCCACTGAGCAGTTTGATCTGTAGGCCAGCCCCAGAGCACACCCAAAGGGGAGTGCTGTTAGATCAGAGCTGTTTTGAACAAGCTCATGTCAGTCCCGCTCCCTCCCACCTAGAAATGGTAGCCATACTTCATGGATTATTCCTTTGCTCAGATTGTCGTGTTCCTTTCAGCTGGGTGGAGGATCTAGTTCTCATGCACTTCAGAGTCAACGTTGTGTTCCTTGTTGTGCAGCTTGCAGCAAGAAAAGGAGATGGTCAGGGCCTTTTGAAGGGATGGAAGAATGACATTCCTGCCTTTCAATCGGTGCAGTCAACAACACCCAAACACCACCTCTGTGCATTGCCTGTAGCTCTGTGCAGCTTCGAGCAGAGCACTCCGAGCTTTGGAATGATAAGTGAGAGTAAATACTGCAGTAGTTCACATGCTTCCCTTCCCCCACACCCTGACCTTAATGGAAACCACATGAGGAACACAGGACAGGGGGAAGATCACTGGGACAGGCCAAGCTATGCAAACAATGAGCCACTGAGCTGATGGCATGAAAGCCTGGCAGCTACTTCACGCCTCTCTCCTGCCAGGGAGCCCCTCTGACCCCAGCTTTCCTAAGCACAAACTGCACCTTCGGTCACTGCTCTGAGATGGGAAGTCAGTGAGGACACAGAAGACCAGGAAGAGAGGCAGAAGCGGCAACTTGGCTCTCCTGCTCCCAATTCTTCCCCTGCTAGAGGGAATCTGCTACCTGCACATCCCCAGTGGGATACTGTTATTACTGTTACTAGACTCTCAAGCAGACATTCATTTTCTCATGACCTAAAAAACCCCAAAACCAAAAACAACAACAAAAAAGACCAGAAGAAAAGAATTTCTTCAAACTTTCCAAAACAATTAAACTTCAAACAGAGACCAAGCCTGAAGCATTTCAGTCAAAAAGGAGATGTTTAAAAAGCTCTGCATATACATCAAAATGGGGCTTAGAAAGTCCTGAAGGAAGTGTGTAACTACCTTTACAAAGCTATTACACTCAAAAGGGAATTAACATCCATAAGAAGAGATAATCCACAGGGTGAAGCTGACCTACAATGATGAATACGATTCTCTAAAGACCATGTATGAAATGACCGAAGCAATGATTGACTCTCACAGAATTAAGTGGGTTAGCACAGTCCATTGAAGAAAGGCTGCCACCATCTTAAATACTCTCTAATATACTCTCTTCTTATACAGTTTCCCATTCATATAGTTTTGAAGGGGAGGTGATGCAAGGAATTACTGTGACTGAGTCACAGTAAGGTAGAGGAGGGCACGTCAGTGGGTGTATGGGGTGTGTGTATATGCATGCATATGAGCACACATGCCATCTGGCTGCTCTTCCTGTGACTTTTTCATTGCATTCAGTGCATTACTGACCTCAAGTGACATTCTTGCTGTGTTCTCTCACTCAATAACATGAAGAAGCTCACACATCTTCTCTGGAATCTCTAACGAATTATGTAGGAAAGATGTTTTGTTATTAGTGCTACACTCTTATGTCCTGGGGCTTCAGAGCTCAGTTTACAGCTTAACCACTGCCCTTGTGTGTGCCACATGGGGAAACACCTAACCTCACTTTCCCTTAATCTTTCTTTTGCATAGACACAATATCATCCATATCAGACACTTAAAAAGAATCTTGTCTGCAGATCCTTGAGAGCTTTGAAATCCTCCAAATGAAGCAGATGAGTAAGAGGTTTTTTTTCAGTTATTTTGAAGGCCCAGCTGATAAAGATGATGCCAAAAGAAAGGAATAGCAGTCAGTTTGTAAAAAATATTGTAAGGTGAAGAAAATGTGAATTTTATTAACTGAAACTCATCTATTCAAGTAACTTTGGAACTGAAACCACATTGGAAACAAGAAAGATGATTCTGTATCGATCATGGGATTCATTATAATTTTTCAGTGTATGCATTTGAAAGATGCAATGTCTACAGAAGTGCTCCCTAATGTATAAAATCCACTAGCTGCCACTCTCAATTAAATGTAGTTAATGAGATCTCTGTTCACCCTATAGAGGAGAGGGTTGTGTCTCCACAGTTTATTGAAAATGGAGTTAAAACATGGCTGGGATTTTAATTGGTTATTGTGGATATCACCATGACATGTCTCCTATGGTCTGTCTGGTGTATCTGAGGTTCATAAAATCCAATAAAGCATTTAAACAAAATCCAATAGATTTGGAGCCCTGAGGCTCTGGGCTTTAATACCAGAACATGAAGCAGACATACACAGAAATGACAATTGACAGGATATCCCTTGCTGATCTATACACAACAAAGGAGCAGCAGCTTTCACAGTTGTATCCCTCCCCTGCAGGATGTAACAGGGAATGGCTTTATCCCATGTCAAGCAGGTGCAAGAAAAACAATTTAGAACTGTGGTGCTCTAATGTGTGCCAGAAGGAAGAAGCCTCGCCTGGGAGCTGCCAAAGGACAACAGTTCACTTTTTGTTTTGGGGATTCGTGGGAGACAAATGGCCTGGAGGAAGGACATGGCTCTTGTGATTCTAGCAACTGGAGGCTGACAAGGATGGGTGCTGGTGGTGACAAATAGGACGCTGTTGTCTCCTGTGGTTTTCTGGTCAGAGATTCTTACAGCCTAGTTTTAAGTGGACAAGCGAAGTTCACCTCTCACTCCTCTGTGGAAGATTTTTTCTGTAAGATGACAGAATGGAAGCTAGTCTCAGATGAAATTCCTCTTCACTTTATGCCTTAGCTCCCAGTTCATCCCAAGAAACATACTGACCCCTTTCACTGACCTCTTTCCACAGCTTACTCAAAGTTCCCTTTTTTTCTGGACACAGTGCAGGAAGAAAGCTCAACTGGGCAATCCCTGCCTGACTTTCCTTGGAAAATTATTTTTCTTCTGGTCACCAGTTAAGAGGAAACAAAAAACAAAGCAAAACAAACAAACAAACAAAAAGTCAACATTGCAAATTCAGCACATTTTTTCATCTCAAAGGGTCTAAAAGTACTCTGGAATTATTGAGCTGAAAATCACAGTTATAATAAAGTGGAAATGATCCCATCAGGCAAGACAGGCCAGCTGTATCATTACTGTTGCTGGGCTGAATCCTCAGAGAGACCATTACACCATCAGCTGAGCAATTACAAAGTCTGTAACTGCACTCCCTGCAATAACTATCCTTAAGTGGGCACTGGCCAAACAGATTGAGCAGCAGCCAGGCAAAGAGCTGAGCCGAGCGGCTGAGGAGCGGGGCAGGGTGAGGGTTGGATGCCTTGTAGCAACAAACTGAGTGCTACTGCGTATTGAGTGTTAGCAATTTTCACTCACCTGTTTCTCGTGCAGATTTCCTATGGACTCTCATATTCGCGGTTGTCCTCAAAACACTGCTTTGATCCACATGTGACAGCAGCCCCCGAGCTCTCTCCATAGCATGTATGGCTCTTACAAGGTTTGAAACTTTTTGGCTGTGGCCTGAATAAGGTTCCATGGGCTCTAAGTTCCCAGAGAGCTGTACTGACTCAGGACAAAGAAGCTACCACGTTGGTTAGCAGCAGCTTTGTTAGCTGCTGGTGCTAACCGGCTATGGCAGGAATCACAAGTTACAGGTGGCAGCAGCAGCACATCTCATCCTGCCACAACTGAAAGGGACTTTCATTGTGATTAGCCCAGCTGGCTCTGCTTATGGCAAAGCTAAGATTGGCCCTTTCCTTTTCAGTGTTTTCCTCTCCATTTTCCCTCCTGTTCTGCTTCGCTGCTGGAACAAGTCTTTGCAGTTCTTGTTAGGCCTCATCTGAGAACATCTCTTTTCTTACTCTCTAGTTCGTGGGCTGGTTCTGTCCTGCAATGTGATTCGGCTGCACTGGGGTAGATTGCACTTTCTGGGATTACTTTGTTTTCCTTGGCATCGCGGGGGCTGCTGTGCAGCAAGGGAAGGACTGGGGAAAGAGAGCTGCTGATTCATTGCAGCTGTTTAAACAATCCAAGCACCTCATCCTCTCCTTTCCTTCCAAAAGCCTCGCTCAGCATTTCAAGGCCAGCCTGGTCTCCTGCTTGCTTTTATTTTCCTGCCTCTTAAGGTTGTGGTAGCAGCAGAGGCATGTTCTTGGGTCATTTTTTCTTCAGCCAGGATCTACCTCCAGGTCCTACAGAAGCCAAACCCACAACTCAGAGTAAACATACAGCACCAGCACTCCAGCTCCCCTTGCTCAGGGTTCCGTGGACACTAATTCAGTGGCTGAATGCAGACTGCATTTATTGCCACATCCAGGGTGATTTTGCAGGGAAAATAGCAAGATATCCAGAGGGCACACCTTAGCAAAAAGCTCCAGTGATTTTGACACTGTACCAGGAATATTTTCAATTTTCCTTGAAGGAAATTTTGTCAGAATGTAGTAATTTAAATTTTGGAAGGGAAAAAAATGTACTGGCAAGACCAACATGAGAAGTCATTCTTCTGCAGGTAATGGAGGAATTGGTCTCCCAAATGCCAGAGGCTCCATAAATTTTCAGTATCAGTTTTTCCTGAGACCAGGAGACAAATATGGTATGTATAGCATGGAAATTCATGGCATTGAATCACAACACAGAAGTCTGAGGAGGCAAATGAAAGGACTCAGAGGTAAACCTTGGTATGCATAGGACCTGGGTTCTAGAAATTCCCTGAAGAAGAAGGATTAAGATTTATTTACAAAAGTCCTGTGTTCTTCTGAGGTGAATGATATGACCTTATGTTTGGAAGATGTTGGGAAGAGCTGAATAACTTTGAGGCACTGATATATGATTAAAGGAATATAAAAAGCATTCTGTCACCTGGACTAGCAACCCAGCCATGTGTACAACCACCACAGTGTATTTACAGAAACTGTGGTCTAGCAGGTGATAAAACAGATTTTAAATCTGTGGATCCTGGTTCTGCTCCTGATTTAAAAAATATCTTGCAAATTGCGTCACTGCTCTGATTTTGTCTTGCCTTTGTCTTACTTAGCTAAAAAACCTTTGGGTAAAGCGTGTTTAGATATGACCTGCTATAGCAGCATCATGAACTTCATCAGCACATCCAGACACCTTAGTAATAATGATAATTGAATGTGTTCTGTAAAGATCACACTGATTAGTACATTAGAGAAAAATGGGAGAGACACTTAACAGGATGCTAGGAGACAGAGGAAGGGAGGGAGGGAAAGAAACATCCCTAGTGGAGTGTGCAAAATAAGATGGGATTATCAGGTTGACACAGAGCATTTATGCTTTGCTCACTGAAACATTATCATCTTCACATTATGCGCAGAGACTCGATGGAAACAAAAATGCTTGCAAGTGAGGCCAAAAGCAGACTTCCTACGTGCGACTGTGGTTTGGGACACGCGTTCCCATGTACTTGGCATCTTTCCTTCCTGTTAATAAGAGAAGGAAAGCATGTGGAAGCTGAGTTCTGCGTGGGAAACTCATGTATAGCTTTGGGTACTGGAAGAATGAAGTTATGTGCTGGAATTGATCTCATATATGGAAGACCTCTAGAGGGAAGGCAGAAGCCAGGGAACACTGAGAACATGCTCAGCACTGCTTCTCCCCAAGGACTGGATTTTGTCATGAAAGGACCACTATTTTAGCAAATTGTATGCTTTACTTGTGGATGAGAGGTGAGAGGGCAGTGGTGAATATTATTTTACTTTAAGTACAGAAATATCTTTGAAATGGTCTCATAGTCCAACTGATGACATTTTGTTTGAATAGGTAGACTATGAAGAGAAAAACAGAAGGAATATCTGGGCTCAAAAGGTTGTGCCTGGTGACTGGTTGTCCCTAGGGATCAATACTGGTGACAGTGTTTTCTGATGTCAGGTGTTGTCTGTGTTAATAAGCTGGACTTTGGGACAGAGTGCACCTCAGCAAGTTTGTGGATGGTACCAAATTTCAGTGTTAGAGGACAGGGTTGTTATTCAAAGAGACATTGGCAAGCCAGAAAAATGAGTTGAGAGGAGCTTGCTGGAGTTTCAAAGAAGACAATTTCAAAGTCCTGCAGCTGATACAAGATAATCCCATGCAAAACCAGCAGTTTAAGTATCTATACTTCAGTCAATGATATCTGTCCTGACCACAGCCAGGGAATTCTTTAACCCAGTCAGGCATTGCTTGACAGCAGGTGGGCCAGCCTTCTCACAGGGAGCCAGACAGTATGGAAGGAGCTGGACTTATTCCTACCATCAGATGACTGCTGAATTTGCCTTTTTGTTTTGCATATGTGGAACAGCAGTCAGGATCCCATCAGTCTATTTGAATTCAGTCAGCATGGGCCTAACTGGAGATATGAGAAACATTTCCAAAAAATCCCATTTTTCCTGGCCTGTGGATTTCTTTCTTTCAGTAATATTTCTGGGAAAATAGCATGTCTCTCTAAACAGTAATGCAGCCAGAATGGACACTGAACCACAGCTGCTATCTCAGAATTGGCCACATATATATATTACACATTAGTATCATAAACAGTTGATGTAAGCCAGAGTAGAACCAGGCCCTTAGATATTTATCTAAATTAACAGAATCACATTACTGTTTTGATAGCAGATGAATCAAAAGGAGTTTCACATCTTATCGCATGCCTTCCCCACTTCTCTCTCACTTCTCAAGGAGGCTGTGGGACAGGGTATGTATCCCACCCCTGTTTCCCACACAATTGCTACCTCACCTTCTTGCTCCGGTTGCCTGGAAGAATATGTGCTTTTTTAAATCGGTAAAAGTTCAGCTGAGAAAGAAATTAAATTGTTTCAGTTTGAATTGGTAGGATCCCACCCCATGTGGACACAGGCATCTTGAATGTAACAAACAATTTAGAATTAAATTGCACACTTGGTTCCATATGATTGACTTCCTTGGGATTGTGCTGACAGAAATAAAACCAGGACTCCTCAGATTTCAATTAAGTAGATAAGTTATTGTCTATGCCTCCCTTCCCGTTACTTTGAGAAAAAATGTCCATTATTAACTTACAAGATTGTCAGACTTGGAATTCTACAGTTGTCAGGTTCTGTAATATAATATATTTCCTGAAAAGGTATTGTCAAGCCTAAATGTAGACATGATGTGAATCAGACGGCTGAGAGAGATCAGTGCATCAAGTATGAGCTCCCTCGATGTTGCCTCAACAACCCAGCTCAAGGTTTTGTTTACAGTAGTATTTTGTTCCACACAGTGCATTACAGAGGAGTGTGTGATGGAGGCTACTCATTCCCAGTAGCTGACCACGGGAAGCCAGACCATAGTCATCTGCAAAGATATGTTGCTATGAATGTCTCAGACTGCACATCACCAAAGCACTCTGAAGACTCATTTGGCCTATTTACTTCATTGCAGTGCATATTTAAATTTAAATGGCAGCTAAAAGCCCAGGGCAGGTTTTTTCCATTGCTTTTCTCTTTCTGTATCTGCTGCTCTAAGGCAGGTCCTGCTTGACTAACTCGGTCTTCTGAGGTGACCCACAGTGATGAGGCCAGTCCTGTTTAATCTCTTTGTCAATAACCTGGATGAGGGCATTGAGTGCACCCTCAGTCAGTTCACAAATGACACCAAGTTGGGTGGGAGTGTTGATCTGCCAGAGGATAGGAAGGCTCTGCAGAGGGATCAGGGCAGGCTGGATCGATGGACTGAGGCCAACTATGAGCATCTCAACAAGGCCCAGTGCCAGGTCCTGCGCTTGGGTCACAACAACCCCATGTAGTGCTACAGGCTGGGGGAATGGGGGCTGGAAAGCTGCCCAGCAGAGTAGGACCTAGGAAGGTTGGTTGATAGCAGCTGAACACAAGCCTNGTTGACAGCAGCTGAACACAAGCCTGCAGTGCCCAGGTGGCCAAGAAGGCCGATGGCATCCTGGCCTGTATCAAAAATAGTGCGGCCAGCAGGACCAGGGCGGTGATTGTCCTCCTGAACTTGAATTAGATTAGATAATACAAAAAATTTCTTCCCTGATGGGTTATCAAGCATTGGAACGGGCTGCCCGGAGAAGTGGCCGAGTCTCCATCCCTGGAGGCATTTAGAAGATGTGGCACTAAAGGACATTGGCAGTGCTGTGTTGGACTTGGTTATCTTTGAGGTCTTTTCCAACCTAAATAATAAACTATCTTGCTGTGTAATAGGTTTAGGGTGTTTGGTTTTATCCCAAACACCCTCAATACATGTGAGAAGCACCAAACAGCAGTGAAAGAGGACACTACCCTGAGAAAGGTACAGAGCACACTCCTCGGAGAAATGTACTTCTCTGCTGTTCACAAATAGTATAGTAAATAAAGAAGCAGAACAACTCCTACACTGTGTCAGAAATACACTGTTACTAAATTATTAAACCTAATACTTCATCCTTCACAAGAAAAGAAAATATTTCAGTTCCTGGTTTTTAAATCTGCTATAGACCCAACACAAATTTTACAAATTTTCCATGAAAAGAAAATCCTTTTCGTCTATGCTCTCGGAAAGCATTCATTCCAAGAACTTGAAATGTTGTTCTGAATGCGTTTTCACAGTATTTCAGGATATGAGAGGAACTATGACAACTGCTGACATAAAGCTTAATAGAATAATGGAAATACTCTATTACATTTAATCACTAAGGGCACCTGCTACTTAGTACTGATTGAAGCAACTTATCTTAATTTCTAGATTAAGTGTCTTCTGTTAGTGCCTTAATGAAACAGTGTGACATACAAGAAAAATTACTTTGCTTTGCATATTGCCATTTAAATGATTCAGGGGGGAAAATCAACCCAAACAAATATTTCAGTACTTTCCCTGTTTTGTAAACATCTAATTTTCCATAAAAACCCTTTTACGACAGAAGTGTCTCTTGGGTAACTTCCGTCTGTGCACAATATGAGCACATTCTTTGGAATGTCCTATCTCAGTGCTGTTCAAGTCAGCTCGTGTTGGCTTCAGCAGGGTAAGTGTAGGCTCCCTCTACTCCAAAGTAGGAATGCTCTCAACTGCCATGCTGCACCAAGTTGAAAATAGCTTGTTTAGTTAAGCGGGGTCACATCTACATACACTTAAGGCATTAAGATGAAGGATCTAGCTTGTCAAAAGCAGGGGAATATCAGTAAGGATGTTAGTAAGCATTACTTCAAAAGCAGAGGCAAGATGACAGGGGCTTGGGAGGAGCTATGTGAGGGAGGGACCCAGGCACTAACAGCGAGGAAGGAGAGCGAGGGGCAATGCAGGGGTGCCAAGAAGGGAAGCAGGAGCTTGCAGGCAGCTAATGCAGGTGCTGAACCACACGGGAGGCTCTGTTTGCACAGCCCAGCTCACCAGGAGCGCCCCTGAGAGTGCAGTAGCTAAACAACTCTCAGAATCAGTGTACATATTACACAGTTTTTCCATTTCTCTCTTCCTATGCTGCTTCTCTCCATTCTAAGACAATTCCTACAAGGGATAGCAGTTGCATTTTGCCCTCAGCTGCTTTGATTCTGGTCCCATTTCCTACTCTGGTGTGTCCCCTGAGGGCCACTACTACCCTGCTCTTCCCAACCCACCCTATTTGTGCCCTTTCCTCTCAAGGCTTAATTTCCCTGACTTTGATCCTTTAATTGGCTATTTCCCGCTCTCAGCCATTAGCCTGCTTCCCTGTGTGCTGGCCAGCATCCCACGATTAATCTACATTTTGAGAAAAGGGGAAAGCATAGGACTAAAATGGTACCCAGGAGCACACAACTGTGCTGTACAGGGGCTGAGTAAGCCAGAAAACCAGGAACATTTATTCCTTAATGAGGAGAATTTGCAGTCACTGTTACCTGAGGCTTTCTAATGAGCAGCAATCTTCATCTTCCTTGTCTTAGTCCAGTAGTTTTGCAAGTTCTTGTAGCGCCCAAGACTGTGCCATTCACTGCAAAACAGAATGAAGAGAACTCCTACAAGAAAGATTTTGTGCATAAAATTGTAGCCACTGGCAGTGTCACAAAACAAAACAAAACAACACAACTCAAATACTTCAGTGTACTGTAGGATAAGGAGCTAAGATCAAAATTAAACCCTTATAAACTAATCACAGATGTGCAACAGTTAGTAAGGAAACCATTTTCTAGTACGTGAGAATCATTGATATTTCTTATATTTTAGAGACAGAGATGCATATGACTTGGAAGAAACTTCCTGAAATGTTGTAAATCCACCCTCAAATTCCTTGTCTACCTTCCAGGTGAATGTCAGACAGCACTGGTGTCTTTCTCACTTTTCTGATATGAGCTGCCATTTTAACTAAATCCAGCATACTTATAAAGTATCTCCCTAGAAAAACCCAATATGTAAAAAATTAACAGCCACTTCTCAAAACAATTCTTCGGACTTGGAAAAATTTCCTTCATGATTCTGGTGTCTTCAATCCACTAAGATGGGGGTGGGAGGAATAAAATGAAAGAGCACCATAGTTTATAAGGCAGCAGCAGGGAAATAAAAAGGTAAGGTGAGATGAAAGTGGAAAGGGGAAAAGGGGAAAAGGGGAAAGGGGAAAGGGGAAAGGGGAAAAGGAAAAGGGGAAAAGGGAAAGGCAAAGAAGAAGAAAGCAGCATGGGATGCAGAGCAGAGTGGATAGCTAAGTCCCTTCCTCTGACAGGCCAACAGCTAGATCTTTTTCTGAGAAGGATCAGCCCACCTCACAGCTGCTTAGAACATGAGATGGGGGATGGGAGGGGAAGCAGAAAAAATAGCAGTTCATTGCCAAGCAGAAATTGCACTGGAAACAGGCGCCTGGGAATGTACAAGATGGGATTTGCAGGCACAGCCATGCGAGGTGAATAAAGTCATATTCTGTAGGGTAGGAAAGGCCACTGAAGACAGTTCAGGTGTTCAGTGTGATCTTCTTTCTTCAGAGTTAATTCACACAATTTGGAAAAGAAAAAGAAAATTGCACTGAAAGAAAATTGCAATAAAAGTTATTATTTTTATAGGAACATCTACCCTGTTGGTGCTTACCCTCACAGTTTCAGGTCTCCTTGACCTTCAGTTGCATGCTGTCCCTCCAGTGCACTTGGGCAGTGACCCAAGTCCGAACCCACAACACAGTTGCTGCCAGAAAGCTCTTTCCTAAGACACTTTCACCCATTACAACAAATCTTCTGGACAGTAGATTTCTTGGGTCTGCTAACTGTGTATTTCTATTTGGGACCATGTAAAAGCACAGACTGTTCATCATTCAAGATTTGCTTTGCTGTCATGATATCACTGTCTGGGACTGATATTTTTGGTGATGGCCAGAAACAGCAATAACATACTTTTCCTTGTGTTTTGATTGTACAGGAAGAACTTACATGATAACACTGATTGAAGTTCAGAAAGAGAACTACTCAAGTTACTTTAAAAGAAATTTCTAAGTGAAAACATGGGTTTTCAAAACTTTAGAAAGAAAAGAAATACTTGTAGGAAATTCGATAATTACAAATATTTCTAAAAAACAGGTAAAGTCCCCAACATCCTTTTTTTTTCTCTTTCTAGTAAGAAAAATGAAAGTGAGAATAAGAGAAAAAACAGACACACTTTAAAAAGTGAATATTCATGTTTAACTTTGAAATTGAATTCTAATCTAAAAACAAAACTATTTTAATATTTTAGACAAATGTCTGAATGTTTTGTTTATGAAACAACATTTAGGGGGGAAAAAATGTGAACAAAACTTTCAGAAAGAACTTTGTAGAAAAGGTATGAATTTTCAGATAGTGTCACTATTTCTTATTTTCAATTTAAAAGTCCAGCAGCAGAGATGAAACAAGTAATTTTCCCCAGAGAAACGTGTAACTCTGAAGTGCACAAGGTGAGTATTGTTTAAAGTCGCAGTGATGGACACCAGCTTTCTGATAGTGTTGTAAGACAACCGGTGGCATTCTGTAAAAAGGGCTTTAAGTTGTGTTTATCTGAACTGACAGCAGTTAGAAGTACATTTCATCCTTATCTATCAACTCTAAAGCTGATCTAACTGGATAGAAGACCATTTTCATGGAGGGCTGCTGCCCACAGCTATACTTAGACAAGCAAATGAAGACTTCATGTGGCCTGAACCACATACAGACATTCGCACCAGTGCAAACTGCATGCAGAATGTTTTTCTATCCAGAATGGCAGCACTTTACATTTTCTTGCACATCTTCAGAAGAAAGGAGTCCACAGGGTCATGACAACAGAGAATTAAACAGAGAGTGTCTGCGACAGGGAGAGTGCAATTATTATGAGTTACAACACTGTCAGGATTAACATGTCTCTTTAACAAAACGTGCAAAGGAATCTCAAGCCATTAAACTGTCTAGCTCCTAGCTATTATATTTGATCCATAAACAGTACCTTCAACGGTACAGTGCCCTCTAGCACTGTAATAAAGTATTAACCATTAGTTAATACTTACCCTCCAAATTGCTACTTAGAAGCCGCCTTAAGTCCTCCCATTCAAAAACCTATCAAAAAAGAACAGTTGATTCTGAAAGGGCTGCAGCCCCATTTACAATCAGTGTTTGACTGTCTTCAAATTGTTAACTCTTCCTCATCCCCAGGGGAAGAAATACTATTACTCATATTTTACTGGTTTCTAAGTTAATGTTGTGATTAAGCTTCCCTTGGAGTTTTCAACAGCTCCGTATGACAATGCAGGTTGCTCCCTAAAACAGGAATGGCAGTAACTGAGAAGTGGGATCAGAGTTTAAGAAACCATGTTTTTGAAATGTGGCTGGGAACAAAGGGACTAGATACGAAGTGGAGCAATTGACACCATATTATAGAATTAGCCATTGCTGGATATGTAGTAGCTGGATATGTAGAACCATAACAGACTACACTCACATTTGAGCCAGGATGAGCTGAGCTACCTCCCCACCTCCCCGTGTCCAAATGCAGCTAAACTGTATGAACTAGACTCTCCCAAGAACTGGTCAAAAGAGCTAATTTATAGGAGCAGGATCAATCTCAGCTGCTTTGATCCCAGATCCCTAGACTGAAAGATGACCAAGCTTGGTGTGATTGTCCTGTAGAAAGGGACCAGAACATGGCATGGTAAAATAATTTTAACAATTATAGAATCACAGAGTGCTAAGAGGCTGGAATGGACCTTAAAGATCATCTAGTCCCACCTGCCCTGCCCTGGGCGGGGACACCTCCCAGGTTGCTCAAGGCCTTATCCAAAAAATTCACTCTTAAGATGGGTAGAATAATGGACCACAGGTAGATAACTTCACTCTTAAATGGTCCCAATGGCTAAGAGAGAGATTATCAGACAACAAATTGTAGCTGCATAGCTAGTGCAGTCATTGGGCAAAGCTCAGTGGGTGCCAGCTTTTCAAGAGCAACTGGGAAAAAGCAAGGAAATACCCAAGGCCTTTGATATGTAGTCATGTTTGCAAGGCCAGAGCAAGGAAGCACTGGGCAGGGAACATCCATGTCCACACTCTGCTGACTTCTACTGCTGCCCAGGGGGACAGCTGAAGGTCTGTAGCAGTGTGGATACAGTAAGACAAGTGGCTTTGGTGAACTGGGAGGCATCTCAAGTTCCTGATTTCATACTATGCATTTGTTTGTAGTGTTAAATAAATGCAATGCTCACTACATAACAAACTTTCTTCTTCAGTGATGCACTTCTAACTGCTTCTTGAGTTACTAGTCCTGCCACTGCTGTATGGAACTTCAAGCTTCTCCCAAGCTCATGTTCTTGGTATTTAGACCTTCCTTGTAGATACAGGCACAGATCTTATAATTGCAGCCACACAGAACCACTCACCCAGATTCTGCTGCATGGCTGGGGGGCTACAGAGACAGAAGAAATTTGGTGCCTTTCCCCAAGTACTTATTTGACAAGATACATTAGGCTGTGCCTTTAAGCTCCCATCAGTGCTTCTCCCCAGTCCTGTTTTGACTGTAGATGACACCCCCAGTGACCAAAGAGGAATGGATGAGATAGCACACAGAAAAAGGAGATACTTTCCCACCCTCTATTCCAAATATCAATGATATGGTTGTCACGCACAGCAGATTATATCTATGCCTAAAAGCAGCAGGCCACTCAAGGGAAATTGCATTAATTAAGTATACAGGCTGATTGTTGTCTCATTTAGTTCCTGTCAGTTCTGCCCTGGAAGAGGACACAAAGAAGAGCTTGTGGAGACTTCAAGAAGCGTGGATGAGTTTTTCTCACAGTTCAGGATACTTAAATGCTGGAATGTCAGGAATCAGTTCAGTTGGTGTATTCTTCCTCCCTTACCTCCTTCATCTTACAAATCAGGACCTGTTATTCCAAGCAAAGTCCATTCAGTCAGTGTGGTGGGAACTCTTGGCAGTCAAGAGAATCTCTGAGCAGTAGGAGTCAGTCATCCCCAGCTAGCAAGCTGCTCCATTTGCTGATTGGAAAAGGACGCGCAGATTGCTCCAGTGGTGCTAGCATCCGAATCTGGGGAATTAGGTGGCATGCAGAATATGACAAGGGCTTTGGAAGCAAGAAAGGGAATCACAGCCAGAAAATCCCTCCTCACATGGCCTCCTATCTCCTCCAGTGGCCTGTAAGATGCTTTTGTTTCAGCCTCTGTTTTCAGCCTCTTTGGTCAGAAAAAAAGGAGCAGCTGGAAAATACTTTTCTAAAGGCTGTGGTAAAATAAGTTCAGAGCAGCACACATGGAAGACAACCAGAGCAATTCCTGGTTTTGGCTGGAAGGCTTCTCTCACACGAACTGCAAGATCTCTTAAGTGCTGTCAGTGCTATTCAGAAATGAAAACTATAAGGAGGTCCTATTTTAAAATGCTCTGTGTGTAGAACCCTGTGTGATACATGTCCAGAGCATTGTGAGATACTGTATCTATTGTACAGTTTGCATCATTTATTAATGCATTGAGGCTGGGACTGCTATTAACTGACTTTCCATAAACCCAATATATTTAAACAATCCCACAAAAGGCACATATGACCTCTCAAAATACATTATCACATGGAACTATTTTGAAATAAATCATGTGCTTCTGGTGCTAGCTAGTGGACTTTGAAGTTGTGATATTATGTATGAAAAGCCTATCTTGTCTTTCAGTTGTCTCCCTGCATCTCTGATGTAGGCTTTTCCTTTCCCTGGAAGCTTGAACACCACCAAAAAAGCTTGGCTTAATGGAAAGGAGGGGATTAGTGTTCCAAATCAAGCCTTTAACCTCTTGGATGCATTTCAAAAACACTTTGTGGTGTGGGATGCTGTAAAGGTTTTATTAGTACAAGCTTGGGATGCCCTGCATATCTCATTTGTAGCTTTGCCAGATGCAGGGTGTCAGAGCAGCAGGAGAGGGCTGCTCTGCAAAGGCTGAGGGTGACAGCAGGGCAGGCAGGGCAGCGCTCCCACCAAGGAGTGCAGGGCTGCAGTGCAGGAGCAAGGAAGCAGAGCATGTCCAGTGACTCTAATCGGGGTTGGACTCAGTCCAGCAGTTGCCAGACAAGTCCACAAAGGCAAGGCAGCTCTCAAATCAGGCTGTGAATTCCAGTCGCTGGGTCAGGGACCAGGGGGTAGGAACATGGTCAGGCATATCTGCAACATAGCTCCAGTAAGGACAAAGGGCCTGAGTTTAAAAGTGGCTCTCACCACTCTCCCAGGTCTCTCTTGGGGGGCAGACCCCAACAAGGCTCCACAAGATCTCACAGAGCTTGTTTCGCAGGATCTCACCCCAGGTTACAGCTGCACATAGCAGACCTGCTCCTGGGCACAGGCAGCCAGAAGCCTTGCTGGGGGCAGGGAAGGTTGCAGAGCCTGTTGGTGCACTCTGGCTCTGGCATAGGAAGGCAGCTGTTGCTAATCTGAAGAGATGATGAATGTGAAATCAGATGCTATACCTCCACCAAGTAGTGCCCAGAGCCTGAGGATGAGCTATTTTATAACAGTCTGGAAAAGAATACACAGCTGAACTGAACAAAATATGCAGAACAAGCAAGCAAACAGAAAAACATCTGTAGCATGTTATGGAGACACTCAGAGAGTCACCCACACCCATGCCCATTCACACAACACATCTGAGGTCATTACAGAATTCTGTTTGTTTCTGCAAAAGAGAAAGATGTTTGAAGTTTCCTTCTTGATGCATGTTTAGAACCTCTGACTCAATTTCCTCCCACTCTCCATTTGGTTTGACTCAACTCAGTATACCTTTCTCCTGCATCAACCATTTAAGTAGCGTAACAGTCTCTGCCACTTCAGCCCACTCATCCAGGGCACCTAATAGCTACTAAGAAGGCTCCTGTAGCACACCTGTGACATACCTGAAATCAGGGACAGCCTCCTGATACTGACACCACAAAATACGAGAGATATTGGATATATAGCCATGTGCAGGAAACCCTGGACACTAAACCTAGGAAAAAATATAACCAAATGGAGGCTGGATGCTGAAGAGTATCTTCTTTGCTGCAGGAAGAAAATAAAACACAGCCCTTACAGAGTAAGGCCAGTCATCTACAAGCAAAACTATCTGGCTGAGTCCTTGTCATTGCCCAGACAGAACGCCAGGAGTGTGCATCAGCACTGGTATCCAGATCCAGAATATCTGCCACTCCTGTGACACCATGCAAGCAATATTTCTCAGGAGATGGCACAGACAGACACTGAGAAGGTGAGGAACCTAACTGGTAACACCAATTAATGCTCTGTTTTGTCACAGTCCCTTTGCAGACTCAGACTGAAACCAACTCAAAGTCAAGTGAGACTTGGAGATTAGCATCTGCCTGTCTGTCATATAGAAGCTGTTACTGATGTGTTGCACATTCAAACCAATAAAAACTGAAACACTCGGCGCTCCAGACAGATAGCAGATTTCTAGGCTGAGAAAAAAACCTGAAGGGAGTCACAAAAAGACCCTCTGGTCAGAAATGAGAAATGTTATCAGTTTTGTCAGTAGAAAAACCCACCTAACGCCTGCTCAAGCAGCTTTTGACTCTAGCTTGTTTCTTCTGAAATTTTGAGATAATCTCGAAACTATGTGAAAGAAAAGGCATCAAGAAAGAGAAGTGGGAAGCAGAGCAGTGCTACAAATTTAATCTTTTGGTGAATAATATCTCTGTGCAAACTCTGATTCCACGGCTGGTGAAGTAGCACACTATGGCAAGAGGAAGAGGGACTAGAAAAACAAGAGAAGGAAAACAAATAGTCCTATCTCACTCAACACCACCAGAGACTATAAAAGAAGGGAAGAGGGTTCTCTTGAGCTTGATACAACCCTCTGTAGTGGGAAGGTCACAGGACAGCTTTTGAAAGTTCCTGACCTGGAGGCCTTCCTGCTCTTTGAGGGCCTCTCTTTCCACATAGTGCTATTCCAGAAAACAGAGACCATGTCTCATAGTCGCTTTAAACACTAAGTCAAGATCAAGGTATCAGAAAAGCTGTTAAATGTTAACAGGAAAAAATGTTTAGTATTTTTGGGAGTTCCCTTGACTTGGGAGGGGAAAGGTTAAATTAGTAGGTTCACTGATGAAGAAAAACCACTGTCAAACATAGCCTGAAGGATTATTTTACTGCTAATCAGTGGATTTTATTGTAATCTGAATTAAAAACACACTGCTGGATATCAAAGCACACAGGCTCCATCACTGAGCAGGGCTATCTGTAGTAGAGACCGCAGGAACTGAAAAACAAGACTTCAAATGTAAGGCTTATTCTACTCAATTAATTCAGCCTACAGAAGAGAAGTTTTAGAGGTGACATAATTGCTGAATATAGGGATTTACACACAGAAAAGCATTTAATAAGCGGAGGAGGCAAGCAGACAGGCATTTCAGTCTTTCTGTCAGAGACATAATGTGAACCAACAGTTGTAAGTTCAACAAGAAAAGTTCTTTCTTATTTAAATAAGTTGTAATTTCTGGGAAGTCAGAACTACTACAGCATAACAGCGGAGGTCACCATCTTTTGGACTCTTTATGACAAGACTGTATATCTTTTTACACGTACTATCTAGCTTCAGGGGGAAAACTGCAAACGGTATGTTCGAGCTGGCTCCTTCCCTCACAAAGTCAAGATACTATGTGGTGCATTCACCGTTCAGGACAGACAGTGAAGTTTGGGATGGGGCTGACAGCAGAGCAGCCTGCAAGAGCACCTTTTCTATAGTCAGCAAGTGGCCCTGGCATTGTGTAACCAGCCAGAGCCCAGTACCCCCAGCTCCCCTTGCACACGCAAGACAGCAGACCAGCAGCTTCATGCCACAAAGGTCTAGAAGGATCTTAAGATCAGTTAAGAATAACTCACCCAACACAGGGATCACGTATCTCCCTTTGAAGCACTTGGCAGTGGCCAGAGACAGCATACCAAAGGAGACAGCCTCCTGGGCAGGCACAGTCTGGCAGTCGCTGCATTCTTGGCACAGGCTGAGCAGCACACAGGGTGTCCTTGGAGGTCTCCTATGCATGCAGCGACCAGAGCTGACCCTACTTAATTTATGAGCTCGTCTGAGATCACAGCCTCATGTATTATGGCTCCAGACTCCATTGAAATGAACTTTATTAAAATAAATTCCAGCTGCTTGGAAGGAGTTACAGAAATGACAAAAAGAAGGCAAGCTCCTCCATTCCCATACTCACTGACAGCAGAAAAAGAAATAGCTACTGGAGACCAAGCAAAATTCAGCTAGCTCAGTTGAAGGGGCATGAGAAAAAGATCCAGTCAAAGAACAAGCAATTTTGATAAAATGGGATGGTTACAAATGCCAAGGCAGAACTCCCAGCTAGGCAACAGACTTAAAACAAAGAGACAGAAGGACAAAGGGTCAGGAGGGCACCTGATAAAGCTTCTGACTGAAGGTGGGATACATTTTAATAAATCAGATTCATTTGCAAGGGGTCTTGAATACTTTTACCTTTCCTGTTTTGTCTGTTCCCTGGCCTTTGGTCTGCTGCATTTCCTTCCCCAGGATGCCTGTGGGCTGTTAATGGAGAATATTAGGGAGCAGCACCAGGATGTACCTCACTCTGCATGTTGTTGCCAGCAGCCTACATGTTCATTATTGTCCCTGTTTGGTAGATGCTCTTTTTATCCTTGCTTGGCTCCTGGGGAATTTCAAAAGGATAAAATTTCTAATGAAGCCTGGCATTCTTGCCCAGCCACAACTAATCAGAATTGCAGTCTGGTAGGGATCTCAGAAGAAAAACTCCAGTTTTCTGCCCTTTCATGGGTCAGCAGTGAGAAGATTAGATCTAGACCCTACCAGAGCAGCGGAATTGCTGTCCTTGGTCATAGGGTTGCCCACTCCCACCTCATGTATTGGCACTGAAACTGCCCCTTGGAGTTCCAATACAAGCACCTAAGCTTTCAGGAGTTAGGGGCATGAGACATTAGCAGTGCTTACATGACCTTGTCCCCATTTCTACCTTTCTGCTTCCCAGCAATGAGTTCTCAGGACCCTCTAGCAGATTTCCCCAGTTTTAAACAGCATTGCCAACAGCCTGCTTTCTGCAAGAAGTTCTGGAGTTTCCTTACAATCATTTCTTGATAGTGATGGAAATAGCCTTTTTCACCTCCTATCAGGCATCACAGACAACATGAGTGATACTTTACTTGAGCTTCCTACATCCAAGCCACCTACAGTGCATTAAAAAAAAAAAAACCAACAAAAAAAACCCCCAAACCCACCCTAAACTAGAAGTCTGGAATCTAGTTAGTTCAGAGAATTGGAAAGAGCACATCTCTAGTATACTCAGCAAAGCAAAAACATCTGCCAGATAATCCTGTAAATCAGGAAGATCTGCAGATCTTCAACAGTTTAATGGCATGCACCATCACTGTGGGAAGGATGTCACACATCAGTAAGAACAGGTTCCACTGAATGAGATGAGAACATCCTAGTTCAGCAGTAATTTCACTTAATGTCAGCTCTGTAGCAGGGGTTTCATGTGAATAGTGTAGCTGAAAGCCATTAGACTTCTCCCTCTTGCTATCATCAACCACTTTTGGCAAGGCCTGTTAAATAGAGTAACTTGCAGAGCGAGCCAGAAATAGGGCCTGTGGAACAGATTCTGCAGATCACAAATGCTAAACCATGGAAATGGATTGGTGACAAAGAGGGTGGAGGGGAGAGAGAGAGAAGTTTCCACATACTATTTTTTTCCCCCCATCACCACCACACATGTGGTCAACACCCCAGCATATGTTTGCAACGAGTGTAGCACAAGAGACATTCCGGGTCTTACCCAAGAGCTGAAACTTGAAAGAACCAGCCACGTTTGAGACTAATCGAAGGGCAGGGTAAGGGTGTGTGTTGAGTGTAATGGAGTCACCCATGCTCAGACTCCACAGGCAAGGGGGCAGAGAGGTACCAACGGCCCTGCAGTAGTGCCCCTGATCTATAGTCTGAGGCTCTCTTCAGCAGCCACTGAAGGGCTCACCTCCTAGCTCAGATTAGGTTTTCCACTGTGACTGGGCTGTCAATTTAGGCGCCCCAGCTGTGTTCCCAAAGTTAGAGAGCTGAAACGTCCTTCAGGGAGCACTCTGCTTCCAAAGAAGGTTCTTTGAATTTTATGGCTCCTTCATTTCCTGCCTCTACTTCTGCCTCTCTCCCCCCTACCACTGGATTGGCTTACCAATTTTCACAGAAACATTCTGAGCATGAAAGAAAATGAGAGCTAAGTCTCTTCACTTAGCTAAACCCAAGGTATGCCAAGATAGATAGCTGCTGAAGAGTAAATACCATGTCAGGTCATGTCGGATCAGAAATAAGTAAGCTAAATGTTTTTAACAAAAAAAGAAATTAATTATAGCAATTACTGTGGAACACAATGTTCATGCTCATAAAATTCTTCTAAAATTTAAAGTTATACGTATATGTTTAATAGAGAGATTCAGGAAAAATAAGTTTGTAAGTTTGATAGACTTACATAGAACAGCTTTAAAATTCCTGAGAAGATATTACAGAAAAATCAGGAATACAGATGTATGTACTAACACATTACTGGTGACATAAGTTAATTTAGGGACACCTATTAGGTGAATGAGATAGTTTATATAAATGTGTTATTTTATTTATCACAAATGTTTGTGTACTTGATTTAAAAGACAGCTAAAGATTTACTGGGACCTGGGATATAGGCTGGGGATTTTTATAAAGCTATAAACGAAAAGGGAGCAGAAAGGAGAAACACATTTCAATTTTATGTACCCAGTACTGAGACTGAAACCAAATACAGAGCAACAGAACAGTGCTCCCAAATAGCCACAGCTCTGTCACATGGGGGCCTGGCAGATAACATATGGAATTGTTAGATGGAAAATGACCCACCAATTTTTGGCTTCAGTAGAACTTTTTTCCCAATGGAGTAAGTGCAGTAACTAAATAAAAATTCATGGAATAGGCTGAATGATGCAGGTCCATATCTTATCAGAGCTGGTGCCTATGTTCAAATGATGAATTAGTTTTGGCAACTGAATTTGTAAATTTATTGCTGTTTTTATTTTTCTTCAGTGGAGGAAAGATAAGCAGTTAGAAAGGAGGCTTATAAATCTTCACATTAGAGAGGGGAAAGGCCAAGGTGTTTTACATACACACAGGGGCTAGACAAGACATTGTTTTTTCTATACACAAAGAGCCATGTGCAACAGATTTCTTTTGAAGATATTTCATTTACTGAAAAATAAAAAAAATATTCAGTGCACATCCCCTTTGTTCTTTTAATTCCAGGTTTTATTAATTTTCACTGAAAAATGTGTAGGCATTTCAAC
The DNA here is from genome assembly GCA_013397755.1 of Cnemophilus loriae. Taxonomy (NCBI): domain Eukaryota; kingdom Metazoa; phylum Chordata; class Aves; order Passeriformes; family Corvidae; genus Cnemophilus; species Cnemophilus loriae. Next base: position 931,678 of record VZTF01002078.1, read on the forward strand.
AAGAATAAAAACCTATAGCTCCTTTTACACAAAAAAGTGATTGCAGACTTTTGCCAGAAAGAGGAAGTGACAAAAGAAAGCAAGCCTCTTTATCTCTTTGGAAGATGATATAACCAGAGTTTTTCTGAGATGAGAAGAGTTTGGGAATCACCTCACCCTCACATGAGGTATCTGACCCAAACACTGGTTTGCTACTCTCCACTATGGATCACAGATGGGGAATGCACAGTCCCTATGGAGAAATAGCCAAGTAGAACAAGGCTGCTGAAAGGGTGATGGGAGCAGCACTTGTAAATGATAAAAAATCCTGACATCAGTTGAAAGTAGTCCGAGAAGCTCCAGCCTGCATGGGAAAGAACAAGAAGGTGCAGCAGATACTTAACTGTTCTCATGAAACTTTTCATTGGCTATTTGCAGTGATTCCTCCTATCCCTGGGCAAGATGAACAAAATTGCCTAATTAAGTCCACATCTTTGAATGTCCCAATTAAACCAGCTCCTCATCTTCTCTTGCTGAGAGGCACCCTGCATTCCCTGATTGAAGCTGGTGGCAGCATTTAATGTGGTATGCTGAGAGCTTATGGCTAAAAGTTTGAAGCTCTGAGAATCTCTCCCATGCCTGTGAATTTGAGATGGAGCTGGTAAGCAGCAGGCTCTAGAAGGAACATGGACACTTTAGTTTGAAATGAGCCATTGAGGAAGTTCATAAACTCTCTGGTAATAGCAGGTGACGACAAGAAGCCCTCGAGGGTAATAGGGGCTGGCAGTAGCTTCAGAAGAGGTTTGCCTCTTACCTTGGCAAGCACAAGGGAAACTCCCTTCTCTGCCTCCTCTTTCCCTTAAACAAAAACAGCCCCCTTCAGAGCATTTTGGAAAGGACTATTAGTGCACTAAGATGACAAGGCATTCTGCAACATGGGTCTGAGGAACTGCTTCCAAGAAAGAAATCCTCATGCACACAGATCTCAGGAACTTGAGCCCTTTTCATATCAAAGCAACTTGCTCAGGGGCCTTCAAAGTGCATTCTCCATTCCAAGGCCTAATGGAGTTGGAAACCTTCAAGGAATGAGAAAAGATAAATTTCTGCCAAAGAGTACCACTCCCTGGATTTATAAGAGATCAAAATGTTTCAAGCTGCTAGTTCTGCAACTAAATATGGGATAAAATGGGATATTTTATCCCATTAACAACACTGCCTTCACACTCTTTTTTCTTCAAGTCCCTAGTTTAAGAAGGGTTAGAGCAGTGGGAGGTGAGGGAGGGAGAAAAAGTATTGAAAAGAGAAAAACTGCTGAAAGACAATGCAATGACATTTTAGAAAATGGAAAACTGAAATAAAATATCATTGTAGCATTGGAGTAAGGCAGGATCAAACATATCTGAGTTATTACATAGCATGACACTTGATTTGCAAGGAGTAGAATCAGCACTCTGATATGTTGTGTGACTCCCAGAAAACAGTTTCAACTTGAAACTGTAGGATAATGGTGACAAGATCAACAGCTGATGATTCTGCAGCACCCCATATAAGCTGTTCCGGTGTGATTTCCAAATCAAGATCAGATCGGCTCGTGGCTGAGGTGAAGCCTTAGATATTGATAAACTTTTTTTTCCCTGCTCTTAGTTTTAAATCCAGTCCAGCAACCACCTGCCACATCAAGCCGCATGCATTTACCAAAACCATCACCAATCTCTCTCTTAATACTACAGATTCTGAATAGATCCCCAAAACCCCTTTTAGTACCCAGGCTCTCCTGAATGCTGTCCAACCCTAGCCTCAGGACAGCCCTAAGGCTGTCCTGACTGGTACCTAAATATCCATGGCCCTTCTTGGAACCAGTCTTTATTCTTGCCCTGTAGGCAAGGAAAGGCAGAACAGAATGATAAATCTTGATCCCAGCCCAAATCCTGGCCACCTCTCTGGTGGAAAGAAACCAAGCAGTTCTGTCACCTGTGCCAAAATTCAAAGCCGCCTTATGACTCTGTGCCCTCTCTAAATGCTGGAGTTAGGAATAAATTTGCTCCATGCTAACTTGTATTCATAGACCCATTTCAATGGGCAGCCATCAGTAACATCCTAGAAACTACTCCTACTCTGAGACCGCTGGACTTTAGCAGACCATAGGTAAGATCAGCATTAGGAGGGCGCAATAAACAGTTTTTACTGCAATACTAGAGGGCTTGCAAATATAATGAGGCTGTTGTGACAAATGGCCGGTGGCTTTGGCTGAACTTTCAGGGAGACCTATTGCAGAGCTAAGTGAACTCCAGGGTTCAGGTTGGATTTATAATTCTTGTTCCAAAATATAAGCATCAAAGAGTTTCAGCCGGACTCCTACATGTAGGTTTCCAAAAGTAAGTGCAAGCACGCCAGAAAGCTCCTCCAGGCCATAATTATTTTCACGGATGCAGTGCCTCAATAGCCTTTGACTAAAATCAGGATTACGAATAGGAAGTAACTGGAGCTCCTTTTGTTCATGAATCCCAGAAATTTACACGAGCAGGCAGATAGAGCTCCCAGACTTGTGCTTTATTGGAGCCTGCAACATCAAACTCTTTTGAACACTGGATGTATAGCTGGGGTTAGACTTTACTTTTGGAAAAGAAGTACAGGCCACGACCAGTTCTTATCATGCCCTCAAATCTTGCAGAAGAACAAGAAAACCGCAACATTCAAGGGAATATTTAGAAGACAGGTCTCAGCAGTTATAATGTAGCATCAGGGTGTGCAAGAAAAATGAGGAGAATGTGAGTTGTTTTTACATAATAAAAGACTTCCATGGATCATGGAAAGAACTATGTTCAGTAGGATCCTATAGTTTGCAGGTACTCCACTAACACCACACTGGATAAAGCCTAGGCCTAGGAAGGAATCAGACTGAACTTCTCTCCCCCTGACCAAGCAACAAAGTACTGGTAGCAGGCTGACCACAGCTGCTGGTTTTCCATGCACAGTCCTGGAGCGCTGCTGTGCCATGGGTGCTGAGATCACAAAGACTGTTCTAGAACCTTCTACCTAACTGGCACCACAATGTTTTATGTACAGTTTATTTACTGTCTGAACCTAAGCCAGTCAATAGGTTGACCTTCTCAACTCATTTCACCCCATAATCATTGTTTCTTTTTCCAGTGTTAGTTTTTAGGAATACAGCAGTAAGAGGTGTTCTTAAATCTGTTCCATCCCACAGCTAACAAATTTAGCCATATATTAATAACAATTTCCAGCACCAGAAGTTTTCCTAAACTGGAACCTTCTTGCATAGCTATTCATCCTTCATTCTTAACTCATGTCTCATTTTATTCCAATGAGAAAGATGTTACTGAAGCCAAAGAATCCTATCAACACCATCCTTCATTCATTCCTGAGGAAAGGGCAAACACCAGCTTCAGTGTTTCTTGTCCCAGCCCTCACTGTCCTTGTAAGTATCTCTGCAGAAGAAAACCCAGGGCTGTTAGAATTGCATTCACACTTTATATTCACTACTGTACACTAAATTCTTCAAAACTCTGGATAACTCTAAACCTGATGCAGCACGTCAGGCTGATCCCCTTGGCATGTCTCATAGCAGCCCTGCTATCTGGGCAGGCTTAGCCTCAACAGCACAAATACAGATTCTTGTAAGAAAAACGGGGACAGACCTTCTACTAGGGCCTGTTGCAAAAGAACAGGGGTAATGGCTTTAAACTGAATGAGAGTAGATTCAGACCACATATAAGAAAGAAATGTTTTTACAATCTTGGTGTTGAAACACTGGAACAGGTTGGCCAGTGGAGTGGTAGACATATCGTTACTAGAAACATTCAAGGCCAGGTTGGATGAGGCTCTGAGCAACCTGATCTGGTTGAAGGTGTCCCTGCTCATTGAAGGGGGTTGGAGGTCATGGACCACCAATCTAAACTATTCTGTGATGATTCCATGAAATATACTCCTCCTAACCAGACTATCAAGACATTCTCTGCTTCTTTTACCAACCAGTCTGCTATAAACAGGTGAGCTTTACAGTGTTAATAAACTTTTATTTGTCCTTGCATGGATCCTAACCATAACCTTCCACCTGAGGCAGGCTTTGCTTTACTAATGGAATCTGACAACAGCAGCTGTAAGCATTATAAGCCTTTCAGTATCCTGAAACATGCCATACTCTCAGCATTCTGGTCCTTGTCTTTTATCCTTACAGGAAACTTCTCTGCATATTATAAACCAATTACATGGGCTACTGTAGTCCTCTTCCTGCAAACAACAGTTAGCAAAGCTCTTATAATGTCCTGCTGGCACTAACAGGAGGATGTGACAGAAGTTTTCCTAGTTTGGGAGAATAAAGGGTTGAGCATGAAACAGTTACTCTGGAGATTTCATCATTAAGTCAGAAGCTAGCAGACTGCCCTTTCCCACCAAGCTGATTTCAGGGTAGAGACAAAGAGACTGCTTTCTCCTCTACTTCTGCTTTACCTTCCCCTTTGCTACTGGAGCATAGGAGTCCTCAGCATGGCTTGTGGAGTTCAAGAGGAGAGGAGAAGATCTCATTACCATTTTGCTGCCTATTAAAGAGTGAGACAATCGAGCTGTGGTAAAAAATAAATAGCTGTATGCAATTATGAGAATCGCCAGACATCTCATTTCACGTCAGGCAAGACTATTGCCTAATAGGAAGACAATATAATCCTGCTGTTGCCTCGCTCAGATGAGAGAGACTTGAGCTAATTAGCTTCCACTATAGCCAGGCATGAAATTGCCAACTTTATTTTATGATAGCCATCTGAACTGTGATGTGCTCTCTGCATCTTCTCATCACATAAAAGCTGGTGTAACCAGCTCCACTACTCTAACAAAGTGCAAGCTCCTCACTAATGACCACAGGGATACTGAGGAAAGAAAAAACAAGAAAAAACAAGAGAGGGTGCCCAAATCCCAGACATACCTCTGCTCTGGAGCCTTAGTCCCTGCTAGGGCATCTCCCCACCTCTGCTCACAGCTCACCAGTGTGAAGAGATTCTTTGCAGCCAAAAGCCTGGACCCTGCAGCATTCTGCAGCCAAACTTTCTCATCAAGCTTTGGTATTCATTAGCCAAAGCAGGAATTGTTGGGGACTCCAGGAAGAGCCAGCAAGTGTGAGAAAGAACATTCAGTCTCGGTGTTACAGGAGGCAGAAGATTGTTTTCATAACATCTGTGGTGAGAGTGTATAAAGCAATAGACAGACTGCCAATACTTGGAACTACTCAAAAGGCAACTCTGGCAACCTCACAGATTGTTTTATAAACAATTGGTTTCAAACTGATCCTGAACTTAATGGGAAGGGCAACAGAGTCGCTTAAGGATAAAGGTGCTGTGGTTTCTGCACTCCCTGCTGACTACTTCCACAGCAGCAGCCCTATACTGGAGTGTTCACGCTCAGGCATGGAAGTTGTGTCGTCCAACTCACTCTGCTAGCAAGAGCCAATGTGGCAAACCTCAGCAGCTGAAATACACCCACCTGCTCCCCTGCCTGTCTTGTAAGTCCCAGTCTCCTGAGAACAACTCTTCCAGACAAATTTGCTTCCTACATCCCCTCCAGGTCTGGCTGCAACTCATCCCGCTGACCTTCATGGCCAGAGCACAGCTTGGCATTTGCGCAGCAAACCAATCTACCTGGCCATGCTGGCTGGCTCCTCAGGGCAGGGCGCTGCTCTATGGGGGCCCATTCCTCTCATTGCCTGGTCATGCCAAACCCCACACCACCACTATCTGTCCCAGACGCCTCCCTAACCTCCAGACCACGTGCCAAGGCCTCGCCCTCCTCCTCAGGCAGTTCCCTTCTAGGAGTACACCTCACCTTCCAGAGGCTTCGTCATTTCAGTGTCTCCACCAGTCTCCCCCCAGCCTCACAGCACACAGGGAGACACACCAGCTTCCACCAAGCACCAACATGATACCGGTGACACACCTGCTGCCTTGCAGGCACTGAAGTCAAATCCTGTGCAAAACTCTACTCAGTTCCCAGGTGACTGGGAATGCACTGGTTTTGAGGAAAGGCATCCACTGATTTCTCCAGGCAGCTTCTCTCATACACCACATAGAGCCCACCTTACTGCTGCTCTGCCCTACTTCATCCTGCAGCTCTGAAGAATTGCCCACGGGGGTCTAGAGAAGCCTCTCCGAAATACAAAGTGCTCAGGTGTCAGTCTCTTTGCCCAAGTAAAAAGTGACAGGATGAGAGGAAACAGCCTCAAATAGCACTGGGGAGTGGGGAAGAAAGGGAATTAGTTTGAATACTAGGAAAAATTTCTTCGCTAAAAGGGTTGGCAAGCATTCTCCAGTCTATCCCACCTCAGAAGACCAATGCACCCTAGTTTTAGGTCATAAGTTTAGAATATAGCTTTATAATCCTATTTTGTTCAATTCCAAGTCTTTTACATAATGTTTACTATGAGGTAACCACAGAGAAAGCAGAAGAAATCCCTCAATCAGAAGTTATTCAACTATTTTCAGTCTGTTTAAGCAGAAGAAAAGAAAAAAACAAAACACACATTTTGTTTTATAGGAACTTAAACCCTCTAGGGAAAAACAGTTTTGCCAAAAGAATTCCCAATCAGTGCTTACCAGAGTTAATTACAACATCATATTAAAAGGACAACTTCTTTTTGAATACTTAAGAGTATCATGAAACAACCTCTGCCAAAATTAAAGGTCTGCACTGTGCTGGGTTATTGTTCCAGGCTGTCTGCAGACATCACTGCATGAGTTATACTATTCTGACATCATTTTGCAAGTTCAGTGCACAAAGCACATGCCTGTACTATAACATGACAGGACCTCACATTTCCACCCTAGTAAACCCTAAATAGTTTCCAGAAGTGCTATGTAGAAAATACCCAGGAAGCATGCTGGGTAAGCCATTCAGATGATGACATGCTCTGGGATTCTTGCTGTCTCTGAAGAACTTCCATATGTCCAGTCTGTAACTCTAAGGAGGGCAAAAAGAAGAAAAACTTAGTCTGGTGCACAATCCTCTGATCTCCAGCACTTTCACAACTGTTGCTTTGGAGCTGGTTACCTGATGGTAGCAGACAGATTCTGGAAGAACTGCAGACTGAGAACCTCCAGGAAAATTGTTTGGACGAGACAATATGGAGAGGATTTAAGTTTATGAACAGCAGATAAGGCTGGCCAGAGACACGTGATGGAAAAGGGCTGGCATTCTGGTGACATAGTGAGAATCTGGGATCCTGCAGGAGGCCTAGGTCTGATGTTGGTATAGTTCCTAACCTGGTGAACACTCTCAGAATGAAGAGCAATATCAGGATAATCCATGCACTGATGCCATTGCTCAAAGAAACATTGTGAAGGAATGGGAGTTACTAACATCTAGACCCTATAGGTGGGAAGGAAAATGCTCTCTCATTTCCTAAAGACAGGGCCTGTTGTAGTTACAGAAGTAGGTTTCCATACTTTCTGCTTAACTCTGGATTGTTGAAGACAGAGGAGTTACTACATGACACCATTCATCAGTGAGAGAGTTATAGGAAAGAAGATACCAGAGAGAAATTTAACTCAAGTGCATGAAAATACCATCCTTGGGGCCTAAAGCAGGATTTTCCCTCTCAGACTTCATACCTCATAGAGCCTCTACGTACTACTTGGAACATTATCCTTTTCTTAAACCCGTATTTTAAATTGAGGTAATATTTTTGCCTGGAGAACTGAGAATAACTCTTCTCCAGGTACATAGCATCCAATATTCCCCTAATTCCTCCCCACAAAAGCCAAACAGCACACAAACCTCAGTCAATTGTATTATTAGGAGCTTAGAGGAGAGAAACCAGAAAATTTATACATGTTAGAAGAAAGAATTCATGGCTGGGGTTACAGAATTTACTTAGGAGAAGGTAATTTCCCATGTTAGGCAGAGAAGATTCCTGCCACAAGGCAAAAAACTGCATGAACTCTGCCAGCACACACCTGCTAGAAATTGTTTATAATGGCTAAAGCACACTTGGTAGCTTTATTAGCAACATTTTACTAATAGCTTTGGTTCACTAATCGCATATTTTTTGCTAAGGGGCTTTTGCCAGTTTACAAGTGTTTGAAGACTTCCATGCCAGTAGATTTTTACACTGACAAGCTTTTAGTATCAACCTGGTTTAAGATGTCATTCAGAAATCCTGGCTGCTAACTGAGGTTTATATGTAATAAAAGGCCAAGGCTGGAAAAGAGTCTCAGAGGCTAATGGGATAGAGCCAGACCATGAATAATTGAGGATATGTTCTCCATTTATGGCATTGAGTGGTAGCATTTGTAGGAATCCCAAGGTCCTTTAGCTTTTCAGCAGTGAGTCCCTGTGGCTGCCTGTTCCTCACTTTCCCCAACAATGTCACAGAGCCTGCCACCACCACTTGCAGTCTGGCCTTTGGCAGCCAGAAACCAGGCTTTTCTGAAGTCTACCACATTCAGCCTGAATCCTGAACAAAGCTGGCAGGGACCAGCCACACCACCACACATGGGAGAATTACAGGGAAAAGAACAGCTGCCACATGTTAAATTTGAGTATGTGCCATACAGAAAACAAGATGCATTGTGACCTATAGACTTACTCATAGCCACTCTAACTAATGCAATTCCTCTTCCCTCTCCAGAAGGAAAAAACACCTCATGGAAAGAATTATAGCAGCTCGTGAGTGCTTCATGATCACACAGAATGAGGAACGTCACCAGTTCATTACTAGGGGCCTTGCTTCAGGCCACAGGGCAGTCACAACTCTACTCTTGCAATATTAATTATTGGCCTGGGACAGCTATAGAGCAGCTTATTGGCTGTGCACAAAATGCTTCCATGTGCTGAGCTTCTGCAGAGGCTGGTGCTGTGGGCTTTGCTAGACAAACACTGCAGCTCCCAAGAAGTCTGAGAGCTAGTCTGATTTCTAGTTCCAGCAGCAAACCTCCTCTGGAGAGGAGCTGGGAGCCTGGCCCAAGGAGCAGCAGCAGATTTCTTGCTCTCTGAAGGCCTGAGGACTTTCTTCCTGGAATCTTTTTTAGACTAAATTTATAAGTATTCAATGCCCTCTCCTCCCCTACAGACTGACAACTCAAAGGAACTGAGGATGGAGGGAAACAGGAAAAAAATGGAGACAAGGAAAGAAGCATCACGAGAAATTCTTCATGCTGAACTTCCAGAGCTAGGTAGAGCAGAAACACAAGAAGGAAACATAACTCTCACAGTAGTGGAAGACATACAACAAAATATCCAACTGCATGCTTCTCCAAGAAATGGAAGGGAAAATTATCCCTAAAAATGCCAAACGTAGCACAAATCGTTTACGAGGAGAATACATTCATAATTACAAGTTATTTTAGCTACCATGCTGCCAGGAGAAACTGGGAGCAGAAGGAAGCGATCAATGCCATCTTATTCCCCTGGGACCAGCCCGGGCTGGGTTTTCTTGGTGGAACATCTCCCTCCAGTGGCCAAAGGCAAGTGGTTTCCACAGAGCTCGGGCAGCTGGGGACGAGAAATTGTCCTCCTCACCTTCCCTACTTTCTCCGTCCAGCTCCACAACAGGCTGAATGCAAACCAGCAGCGCCCTTCCCCACCTAGGAGCCATCTGGTCAGGGTTGGCAGTTTTGCAAAGAAGCGTAGCCCTCTAAACCGTTGGGCCCTGGGAAAGCATTACCACCTGATTAAAGCAGGGTGCTCTGGGAAACCAACCAGAAAGGAGAACCTCCGTATGACCAAGAACCAAGCTCTCCTCAAGCACAGCCCAGGACAGCCTAAAGGAACAAATTATCTGTACTCTTATCTGTACTCACAGAAAAGGCAGATCATTGCACTCTACTGTAGCTCCAGGATCCATTTAAGCCCCTTCTTGCTCTGCCCTCATCTGGCCAGGGCTCCTGAAATCTTGACTTACACCAGCTGCCACCAGCGTTTGCTGGTAGCACCCCAGTACCTTCTTTGCAAACTTCATTCTGTTTCTTCAAACACATGTGAGGACTTAGGTCATGCTTATTACTTCCTAAAGCAACAGCTGTAAAATTCATTAGCACACTGCCTTAGCTTCTTCTAAGCCATTTCAAATATCCAGATGCACCAATACGGTGCAGGATCTGAAGGAATTCTGAGATCTAGCTCATATGCACATCTCAGCTGCTTAGCTGAGAAAAGCAAGAAGACTTATATATTTGGTCTATCTACTTGTCAAGAGCTTTTCAGTCAAGGCCAGCATGTGGTGACATAAACTACAAAAAATGGCTATCTAGCTTTCTTGCTTCTCACAGTGGCAGGGCAGGGGCTGAGGAACCTCTTTTTTAAATAGCAGCCTAGAGGCAGAATCCTACTGAAGGTGAATAGGAAAAAAATTATATAGAGTTAAGCTAGCAAGAGCTGTATGTACTGTGGGCATAGCAGCAAGCTTGTATTTTATTAGAATTAGTCCCCAAGGCTTATGACTTCATAGTGTGCAGACTGTGCAGATTTGAAGCGACATCTTCAAATACTTAGCTTAGGAGATAGCAGGTAATTCAAGGAACTACCACTCAGTCAGCTCACCCCAAGACAAACATACTTCATAAAACAAGACAAAGTTTACTTCAGAATACAGTCCAGAAAAATTGTCACCTCCCCCTGCTGGGCAGTATCTTCACAGTCCACACTGATCTCACACATGCGCCTCAGACCAGCTTTTTGATACCTTGAACAAACAAGATGTCAGTGATCTGCATGTAAAGCAGAACAGGGTGGAGAGGAAGGAAGGGGAAAACACTTCAATGTACAAGTCATAGGCAGAGATATATCTTTTTTAGCAAAGTCTTTATTACAGAAATATTCACCCTCTAGACTTTTATATCTGTACATGCATTTCTTCCAGTAGGAAGATGTTGCTAAAAACAGACAAAAACAAAAAAGGAAATCCAAAATGGGCTCCTTTTCACTTGCTGCTCAGCATTGGCATCTGTAACTGAACAAGAATCTTACAAATAAGAACACATTAGAGAACAGACTTTATGTTATAAAAGCTAGCAAGCTTTACTGCTAAGGGTGCCTTCTGCTATAGCAAAGGTCAGCTTGAAGGATCTGTGCAGGAAGGGGCAGATATCTCAAAATTGCAAAGCCTTATCAGACCTCCTTAAAAGCCAGTTGCCCAGTCATGGCTACTCTCCCCAGTCACTGCTCTGTCCAAAGATGAGGACAGAACAGGGACCCACTGCTGGGGCCCTGATGCCTTGCACCAGCCTTTCTTCCCAGAAGGAAAACCAAGTAGGTAGTGAAACCATCCTTTGGAACTACTAGGGTTATTACTACCTGCCCCATCCCTGACAGGAGACAGTCCTGGAACCATCTCTGTAAGGCAAAGGCTGTCTCACCAAGTACCTTGTAACAGGTCCCTGGCAAGGACCATCCACTTCTCTCCCATACAGCTTCCTGATGTCAGGGTGATTGTACCACATATAACAGCAGGAAATCTGCTGAGCCCAAGACACCTCTAAAAGTGAGGATTCGCACCCAGCTCTCTTATGTAAGCAGTTGGAGCAGCGTTTCACGTGCATTTCCTGCCTTCTTCTGGTCTATACCAGTCCTTGCTGCTGGCCAGTGGCTGACTAGAGCAAACAGCCCGGCCATTAGCACAGAAACCTGCAGGCTGCACAACTGCAGAACCTGCTACTTATCCGCTGCAGTGCTGGCACTTGAGGCAGAACTCAGGATGCTGCCATGCCTCCAGACCACAGTGGAGTCAGAAGAATGGAAAACTGAAATAAAAGCAACTTATCTTTGCATCCAAACTACAGAACCTATACTGAGCACTGATAGTGATATTTCCAATATACAGCATCAGTAATCCAGGCAGATCCCTCCATACTCATATCTAAACCCACAGCTAACAAGTTTTATGTTCATAAAGAGCAGGGGAAGAATTAAATTAATTGGAACCTCTATAAAGTTGGCAACCCGAGAATGCAACCAGCAGAGCCAGCCTGGGGCTGAGTCCACACTATGCAGCAGTCTCTGAAGTAACCTCCAAGCTGACAGGAGCCAGCAAAGCAGAGCTAATGGGAGAGGAAAAGATAAAGAGGCAAATGGGAGAAACATGAGTGTCAAATCCAAAACCCAAGGGATCCATTCCAGAAGTAGCTGAGCACCACCACCACCACAATCTGCCAGGTCACACTAGGAATAAATAGGTAGGCTTGGCTCCCTCCCGATGGCTTCTCATCATGCTCAAAGGGAAGAGCTCCACTGAAGGCAAGGCATAGCTGACTCCAGAAACAGGAGAAGCGAGTGTGACAGTAACACTCTGTATTTCAGATGAGAACCTAGGCTGGAAGATGCACAGTAAGAGCTGAATCAGGTTAACTGCAAGGGACAAGAAGGCCTATAAAGCATGACTAGTTACCACCACAAGTCAGTGAAGCAAGTGAAGCTACCAAAGCACTGGAATCTCAACAGAATTCCTGGCTCATGGGACTTCAGGGGGGAGGTGAAAAGATGTGCAGGAGAAGAGCAAGGGGGAGAAAAGTTATTGTATGTTAGGCCCAGTGGGTTGTAGAATGTAGATATGAATAGTATTGTTTAACATGGAGCAGGCAGCAAAAGCATTGTCCCCTCAGGTTAATCAGTGTCTCATGTGATATGAGACAGTTTAAGTTCTGCTTCTTGAAGTAGAAATAATCCAGAGGCAGGATGCAGGTGGCCCAAGGGCCCTATTGCCAGAAGATCAGGCTGTGTTGCAGCTCTAACAGTTCTTAGCAGAGTGGTATCAGAAATGGGATGTCACAGGAATAATGGTCAACGGTTGGACAGTCTGGGTATGAGGCAGGAATGTTCTGTTTGCTCCTTTCTCTGTGGTGCCGTAGCTCTGGAGTCAGCGAACTCAAGACTTGGGCACTTTGGTGTAGTCTTCGCTGTGTATGTTCTTGCAAAGCGAAATGGACAGTATCATCCCCAGCAGCTGGAATAAGTATGAAGAATGGGAACAAAATCAGCAACCAGACAGATAAGGTGGGAAGAACGGGTGAGACAAGGGAGCACAATACAGTGAACCTCTTTTAAGGACATCACACAGGTGAACAGTTAGTCTGCAATGCAAGGCAAACGCAGTAATTGGAATGACAAAAAATTTGGCTTCATAAAGATGTGACTTCATCTGGAATCTATTTTATGGGCTTTTTAAGGCAACAAGTGGGATTTCACTAGCATGGGATTTTGCTTGCCTCAGTATTCTGGTTACAGAATTGCCAAAAGTCAGATACAGCAGGAGGAACCACAAGTAGACAAGGCTTTGTCCGATTTTTAATCCAATCAACAAAAGTGTCAGTTCAAAGGTCTAGGCAGACACAGCCAAGAGCTAGAACTGCACTCCCATTAAACCAGATGTCTGTGACTTGAGAAAACATCTTTGCCTTTAAAAGAGTCTCCATAATAAGACAGTATAGGTTCATGTCAGGAAATTACTTACCTCTATAATAGCAACACCAGTGCAAACCCCAAGAATGATACCAAGGTTGTCCTTCAGCCACTGCTCTACACCATCCATGCATCCCTATAGAGAAAACATGGACACAAAGAAAAGAAGAATGAATGTAAATATCTCAATACTGAAAATCTATAACATATCTTTGCATGCAGGGATTATCCCAGTTACATGCTATACCATGTTTCATGGAAGCTTTTGCAGAAAAGGGCAGTATCCCTGTCACCCTGTCCCACCTTGCCCCAGATTCCACAGGTGCTTCAAGCAATAAGGACATGAAAGAAGTGCTCTAAATTTTCAGGGGAAAAAAGACGAGGCAGCTTCAGTGGAAGCTTCACAGGGCCCAGACATACCCACTCACCTGCTCATGAACAGGCCAGTCAGCGTATGTTGCAGTGCCATTGACAGGGTCATCCAGATTACAGAAACCTCTTCCTTCCACTAAGTCCGTAGATCTATTGGAGCAGGAGCACGGATACTCAGTATTGCTTTTGTTCCTAAGAATCTCATTATTCTCCCATTCCTTTGCTCCAGTCCAGCCACAGCAGGCAATCTAATAATGGGAAAGAGATCATTACAGCTGTACACTTTGCATTGGCAAGATGACTGCACATGAAAATAAGCAGGTAGAAGTACTCAGGAGCTCTCCGTGTAACAATAACAGTCAAGCCATACAGTTTGCATGAATTAGCTGCACTAAACACCACTCTGGTTACTTATGTACAGAGCTGTCCAGAAGACAGGGACATTATTTCCTACTAAAGAGCCACTCTGCTAGCAAAACAAGAGTTAAAGGGCCCTGGGTCTTAGCTGTGGCCCGGGGGGACAGCAGCAGCCACCGCACGGTGGCGTCCCCAAGCCACCAAGCCCCAGCACGTCACTGCGCGCCAGCGTCCGCCTGAATGCAGCAAAGACCAGCTGGAACATGGGATGAGGAAAATTTTCCATCCAAAGAAACATTTACATTCCTGTAGAGCCACGTGATAAAACCGTATTTGCTGGAGGGGAAAGCACATCAGGAAGTCTAGCAAGCAGTAAGATCTTAGGCATGGATCCCAGACCTTGCCCAGTGGTACAGAGCAGAAAGGCTGTCTATGTCGAGGTAGAAATTTAGGGAAAATCTTTCTCTGCTCAGACAGGAAAAGTAATGTTTCTGCTATAATAAACATGAGATACAAACAGCTGAACATTCACAACAGGACAAGCATTTGGTTTCCAAAAGAGTATCGTGAAGACCCAGCCTCCAGAAGGAACTACCTCTCCTTCGCAAGAGGTTTGGACTTTAACTCCTAGACTGGTTTACAGAACCCCACCCTCTTTCAAATGCTAATTCTAGTATGTGAGACGAAGTAGACTGCTAACACTCGACTTCTTCATCTCTGCAAAACCTTTTTCTTCTGTTCCTACATAAAGGAAGGGCTCAAGAAGGAACCTCTCTCCACAGTAGACTCAGGCTTCTCTTGAGTTCACTACCAAGGAGTTGCAACTACAGTGACAAAACACACATAAATCATTCTCCAGGGAGGAGAAATACTGCAAGTCAGTGTTTTGCAGACCAAAGAACAGACAGAAGACAAATGCTGTTACTTGTACTTACTACACATCAGTCCCATGCTGGGCATGTATTTAACCACAACAGCCAGCCAGCTCTCAAGCTTGTGGTTTGGCAGTAAACAGCTGTCATGACTCCAGTGTGCTTGAATACTCTCTAGCTGCTCAAGTGCTGACCCTGATGCTAAAACAGAAACCATGGGCAGTTGGATGGCTCCCAAGAACGCTGATACTTGCAGAAGAACCATCACAATAAGCAAGCAACATGCACCAAGTAGTAAGGCAGGTGGTGCTGCTGACTTGCCTGGCAATAAACTAGGGACTTTTCCTACAAAAATCGTGTGCAAAATGTTTTTCACACATGTTAGTATTCAGAAGGCCCAGTGAACAAAGAGGAGTGTTGGAGTGCCATTTGACAGGCTGGATACATTAGGCCATGCAGCCAACACTAGCTAGTTCTAACACTCAGCATGCAGGAATGGTTCAGGGTCTGACATAGAAGCAGCAAGCAAGACCATTTTCTAGTCTACAGGCACCAAACCTCACAGGCCACTTTGTAGATCAGCCAGGTCAACGTGCAATAGTTGTTTCTCTGTCCTCAGCCTAGCTTTAAAGGTCATTGCCTGGACTGACAAATAGCATCATCTACCTCTTGCTGCCCCCCAAGACTCACCTGCATCTGCACATAGTCCCATGCATCTTGCAAGTTCCTCTTATCTTCATCCGAAGGGTCATAATTTTCTATCAGATCTACAACTATGTTGGACAACTCACCTTTCAACTGGAAAGAAAGAAAGAGGCAGGAGAGTTAGATTATCAATTCTTGTAGCCTTTTCTTTGGTGTTTCAGATATATATAAAGCTGCACTCACTCATAAAAGCTGGCTGCAAAAAGTTAACAAGTACAGGTAAGGACAGCAGCTTTGCTGCTGCAACAGCCAAAGCACCAGCAAGTCCTTACCTGGGCACAGGGAATGGCTACAAACCTGATGAACAATAAGGAAATAGAACTGGGTACGGTTATCATGCTAAGACACCGGCTGAACAACCAACTGCCTGCCCCAGACACGACAGATGTGCAAGGTAAGCGCAAGCTGAAGGACAGCACTGCCTGAAGGGCTCACAGGTTATGTGTTTCTAACCTCGTACTGCAGGCAAGAGCCCGGTCCAGAATCTCTGCCACTGCAGTTCATCTCCACTGCTCAGGGAAGGTGTGAGTCACTCTGCTCCTGAATGCAGATGGGTTTCCTGATATATAGCTGGTGGAAACTTGCCTTTTTCACAAGGTGTTGATCTACCTCTCCCCCCCCAAACTCCCACAACTGCTGTTTCTATATTAAGACAGGAAGTATTACAACTACCTAAACTGCTCATTAACAGTCTTATCACAAAGCTCAGGTGTATCAAATCATCCCTTCACCACCATTCTTTTTCCAGAGATAGTTACAACACCCTTCAGTTTGATGAGAGGTGCAAGCTACCACCTGGCAGACTCCTTCACCTTCCTCCTACCTCCTTTCTGATGCTCTTCTTAACCAGCCTGTACATGAGTACTGCTAAGAACAGACCCAGATTCACAAGAGGTTGGAGAAAAGTGTCATTAGACTGCCTGAGGGATAGGATAGAGTTATATCAGCCTAAGCACTAGGATGTTCCCATCCCACATATTACCTTTTTGACTGTAGTGCTACAGTGTATTTCTAATCAGTGGAAATGGGTTCTCTCTTTTCTTCTACTGTCAAGCATTTTCAATGACCAGGCAAATACCAGGACATTCAGCAAGAGGAAGCACTGCCTACTGCTGAGAGAAGCTTCTCTACATCGGCAACTCTTCTTCCTAGGAAAACTGCAGGTCAATTCACTGGGATCAGCTATGTCAGGCCAGACAGATGGGAGCTGCATGATCTTTCTTCTCATGATGTCTAGCTCTTCCCCTTTTAATTACTTCACTTCCCCTTTTCCTTCCCTTCAAATCAAGGCAACCTGACCTGGTTCTCACTAATGAGATTGGCCTTGGCTGCTGCCATAAGCCTTATCAGTTACTGAACCTCTGAGTTCCCACCCTGACCCCTCCCGCACACTGCTGCTCCACATGCAGAGGGAGGCAAGGAGAGCTGGGTTTGTTTTCCAACCTTGGGCTCATCTAGCCCCTTAGCTATTGAGTCAGATGGAGCCTAGTGTCACTTCTGCAAGAATCCCCAGACCCCACCATAAGCAAAGACAGGACCTGAATCTTATGTCCCCAGTCAGAGCTACATAGGGAAGCTGTGCAACTGCTCTGCCCTTACTCTTACAAAAGAGCTGGCAAGGAGTCTTGCAAACAGCTCATTTCAAAAAGTGAGGCATTTCAAATTAAAGAGAAATCAGGCATTCCTAGGTGTTTCAGCAAGCAATCTGAGAGAGGGGGAATATTATGCAAAGAATGGCAGAGCTCCGGAGAGCACACACACAGGCAGCTTGCTTGTGGGTTTAACTCACAGAGTGGCCCAAAGCGAAAACACAGGCACCTGCAGCTGTTCACCCTTAAGCACCTGGCAGAGGAAAACTGAAAGAGCAACAAGCTAGAAAGGCACATGCAACACACAAGTTTTCAACATCCTCACCATCTTCACCCACTTAAAGCTATCAGGACTTAGTACTGTGTGAGACCTGAATGCTTCAGGAAATGGCTACCCTTGCTTTCAGGCCTTCTTGCTCCTTCCCAGCTCTAGCAAGCCCAGTGTCAGAAGGCACAATCCCACCACCTCAAAGCAGGGGCACTTAGATCCTAGGCACCAAAGCCACAGCTCATTGCCAGAAAGCACCAAGGCTGTCAGTCTCCCCATTACATGGGCTACTGAAGAGAGAGATGGGGAAAGCTGAATGCCAGAGGCAAGAGCAGGTCTTTGATCACACAATGGATTGTGCAGGCTTCTTCCCCTATCAGGCACTGTCACTCATCTATCCTGTTCCCGTCAGATGCAAGCTAGATCCTTCCCTCAGCATTTATTAGCATCTAGCCTGCACACCAAAATAGGCTCAAAAAACCAGGAGGGAGCTCTCCTCTACCTTGTCACTTCAGATTCTGAAACCAACGCACAGTCCATAGCCCCAGACAAGCTGCTGCACGCAATCGAACAGGCTGTCTGCTGCAAACAATAGCTAGCAAGTAGGGCTATTCCCAAAACACCACCATTCTCCTTTACTCAAAGCACTTAGAGCCAAGCTGCACAGAACTGTGTGAACTAGGCCAAGAGAGAACTTGCCCAGGCTCTTACATGTTTAGGGGCTTGTGATCCACTAGATGTAGGTGAGCAGCAACGTTCAGTTCAGGAAGTAGAATAAAATTTGCAACATTTGTGATGTTACTATTCTGTTGTACATAAAAAAAACCCCACCCCACAGTTTCAGTCACCAACAAATGTAGGGAAATGAATGTTGCATCAACATTCCCCCAGAAGTACTGGGCAATTCCAGTCTGAAGGGACATTCCTCTAAGAATGCCCATGGGAGAGGCAAAGCAGCAGCCTTCCTGTCAGAGGCTCAGCCTTTTACAGTTACACTAACTCTATTTCAGTATACTTTCATATGTCAGTGTGGGGGAGGATTTTGACACCAAAAAGGAACAGATATGCCAACAATAACATCAAGTTAATCCATAGAAAAAGAAATACTTCAGTTACAAGCGAAGGAGTATCACCTTGCTACGTTCTGGATCCGAAATCCTTTCCTTCACTCTTGTTATTCCTTGTTTTATATCTAACCAAGCTGCTGAAGTCAGAAAGAAATAAACACAAGGAACACAATAGATATCTAGGGACTGGCTGTTGAGCAGTTTCAGTGTGCCCCACTGTGCTCTAAGCTGCCTTCGGATGACGTACAGCCAGCGAAGCAGAGCGACTCGCACAGCACCACTGAAGCGCAGTCCCAAACCACTGTGCTGGAGGTTTCAGCCAAGACCTTCCTCAAAAAGTTTTTCTTAGTGCTCTAGGCAGGTACTTTGGAGGATCCCTGAAACAGAAAGGCTCTAGAAGAGCTTTTCCATTAATTTTACTCATTAGGGACTGAACAGGAGCACCTGTTCAAAGCCCAGCTTCCCTGACCATTCTCCCAGATCTGTACAAGTGATGATCTCAGTAACACTGGCTCCATCATCTGTGCAAAACAACCCCCAGCACTTTTAAACTCTCCCTAGTCTGGTGAGGTTTAAATGAAGAGCTACAGTTTAAAAGCTGGAGTTTTCTAGAGCAGATTGGCAGCTGGAGGAGAAATGCTAACAGAGGTACAGAATTTCCTGGTCTGAAGTCACATTTCCCCATCGCAGGGGAATGCCCATCCCCACACCTTCGTATCTCCATTAGTCAGAGCTGTTTGTTGAGAATAATCTTTACACACGAGTTTTAGTCACTGTTTTAGTTTCTCCTTCAGCTTCTGCCAGCTCAGAGAGCAAGCTACAGTCACACCACATTTGGCAAGGAACCCAGCCAACAGCTGCTCACAGTCACCGCAGTACAAAGCTCAGATCAGTTATGTGGTGGCAGGCACCTTCCCCCTGCCCCCAAACTTCTCCGCCAGGTCCCATTCATAACTTCCTCAACCATTCTGGTTTCTGTAACCATCTAGCTAAATGGTTGGCTTAGGAGAGGCAAGCACAGCCGTACAGTGGTACAGATATACAGTTATGTAGCAAAGAACAGGGTTACCCACAACTGGTACCAGAAGCCAGTAGTGACTCCACTGTTGTAACTTGTTCCCACTTATGGCTCCCAGTTTATCTGTCAAGTAGCTGAAGGCCTGACCAGGCACTGCCTTGGCTAGGGAACCTACAGCCAGGATGGATTGTTGCGATGCACTTAGGTAGCTCAAAAATTATTCCCTTTTACACTACAAAGCATGTTGGAGCTCTAGAAGAACACATTGTGAAACTGCCTTCCTGAAAAGGAGATCCACTTCAAAATATTAAACCACTTGGCTTTAGCTCCAGCTGTAGAACAGGAACCATCAGATATTTGGATTTGGTCCTGGGGAAAGAGGACAGCTCTTCCAAGAAGAGTTCTACACACTGATGCAGAAAGACTGAAAGAACAAGATGGAACAAGGAGGAAGACCAGTCAAAAAAGCACTCAGGCTGGTAACTCCTCAAGGCACCAGTGATGACAACACGGAAGTAACCACTGCTACTACATGCCCAAATAGTTGTCTACAGCAAGATCAAGAGGAGGTGTGGCCTAAAGCATTTCAGGACTTTTTTTTTTTTTTTTCGCTGTTCCCACTACCCAAAAATAAAGCCTGCATATCAAATAAAGTTTCATAATCGTTGAGAAAGCAGCACTATTGAGACAGATACAGAAAAATTAAACAGCAAAGTTATTGAGCTGGGGTAGAGAAAAGGAAAATCCAGTTATGCCTGCTGTTTGGAAGAAAGAATTTCTAGATACCACCCTTCTCCCAAGCCAAGACCAAGGAAAAGACGCACAGTAATAAAGTAATAAAGTAATAAAGACTTACTGTGTCTTTCTGGAAGTAGATGACCAGTGCAGCAGCAATCTGAGTTAAGAGGATTATCATCAGGCAGGTGAAGTACTGGAAACAAAAAACAATAGGTGATCACTATCAGTCTTTAGAAAGGTCTGTAAATAAAGGTTAATAAAATTTCATATACAAGAGAAATCACAACATCGAGCTAATATCTTTTTGCCAGCAGACAAACTCTGCTATCAACAATGCTTTCCCAGGAAAAGCCGTAAGTACAAGCACCAACGTCAGATCAGTACACTTCAGCATTTCTCCCATCAGGCCAACAGAAAGACTTTAGGAGGGAAAGGGTTTATAAGTGCTCTCTGCATGTGTCATTCCAACTGAGACTCTCTCTCCCATGTCCAACTCCATGCCCAGACCATTCTGGCCTCAGTCAATCAGTTGGACTCTGCCTACCTCAGTCTCAACAAAAAAAAGAGTCAATTTTACCAACCTGATTTTTAATTTTTGTTTTAAAATCAATTACCTTTTTAAAAATGCTATTTAATTTGTTTGAGGATCTAAGTTTAAGATTCACCA
Source organism: Cnemophilus loriae (assembly GCA_013397755.1). Classification (NCBI taxonomy): domain Eukaryota; kingdom Metazoa; phylum Chordata; class Aves; order Passeriformes; family Corvidae; genus Cnemophilus; species Cnemophilus loriae. The sequence goes on from VZTF01002078.1 coordinate 952,705, forward strand.
GCGAACTGCTGAGGGTACTTTTAAATGGTGGCAGCTACTATTGTTAGACTAGGAGATGCTCCTAAGACCAGGACACACAATGTGTGCCATGCTTGGTTTCTAATAAATAGGTGCTCTGAATAAGCCAGAGTCAAGTAGGCTGAGGTGTATGAAGCTGGTATCATCTCACCCATCATGGACAGAAAACTTCCTATAGATAAACTGTTTGAAGAGCGGTCCTGGCATATAGGACATTCCTAGCTGGGTCTCTCTCGACTCTTGCACTTTACACAGATGTAACACAGCAGGACACTGTCACTCTTCCTCTTTTTCTTTCACTGCCCTTGGAACCTTCTCTTCCACCACTGAGAGCACAGAGCCAGCTGGGAAGTCAGGGTGAGGGGGACAGGGTACACTTCTCAGTTGGCAGTCCTCAACCCCCTGTGTGCAGAAAGTGTCAGTGACATCCTCTCATTCACAGTTACGAGCTTATTAGCAGTAATGTCTGAGGAGCTCTGCTGCAGCCTGCTGACTGCTGGAGAATTTAACGCGTGTGAATTAAGAACTAGATCTAATTTGACCTAGCAGAAATAACATCCCCAGGAGACCAAAGCTCCATCTACAGATATTTTGCAGGAGAGGTATTAAAGATTGGCTCTAAAACAGGCATGAATACTCTCACCAGAACCAAGAGACATCGGATTTCATTAACTGCTCCAAGACAACCCAGGAACCCCATCAGCATGGTGAGCGCCCCAACGCCGATGAGGATATATGCACCAGTCTTCAAGGAGGGAGATGACATCTCTGTAGGAGCCAGGAGAGGGAAAAACATTAGCTACTGACAAAAAATACATCTGCCATCACCATTTATAGAACTGTCTCCATATCCAGTGATAATTGTCTTTGTCTGCTACAAAGGGGCTACACAGAGGTGTGCTGAACACGGTGACAGAAAGATGCTTCTGGTTGTCTTTTGATGAAGGCAGACTTAAAAGCCATCCTGCAGGTCTCCAGAGCCTGGAAGACTCAAGGTCACTCCAAACAAATGAACCTTGTTTGGAGAAAGTTATCTCCTTACTGGAATTTTACTCCCTCATGAAGGTACTTCAAGTAGGAGTAAGATAAAAGATGATCTACTCCACAACTACTGTCTATTTGCTTCAATTCCCTTTGCTATCTTCAGGGAAGCTTTCTTCTAAGTCCTAAACCCCCTTTTTGGATAGCATTTTCACTTTAATGCACTATTTCTTGTTGTAGCCATTCTGTTTTCATTTATCCACTTACAGTCAACACTGGGACACACTAACTCTGTGGAGTGAAACACGCAACAAGCTACAGCTAGTGTTGAGCACAGATGATGTGACAGGTTACTCAGCAAGTCAGTGGCCAGCTTGTGGCCAGGCACTTACCACAGGCTGTTGCAGCACCTGTGCACGACACCCTGCACACAGATGCTATTCCAGGATCAAAACAGATACAATGCCCAATTAGCTACTTTTACAAATCCTCCTAGCTGTCCCCTGCTATTGTTTGTAATGTCTGCACTTTTGAATGCTCAACAGTTTTTCAATCAAGTTTAGCTCAGATTATTTCAGACATGCTGGTGCTGTCAGCCCTTTCCCCTCAGCATTTAGTACTGCAAGCAACAGAAGAAAAACTCTTACATTTGAGTTGGTCAGCAGTCTGTTTCTTGCAGAATAGGATTGGCGAGAGCAATCATTACAGTACAAAAGTTGAAAATATACTGTCTAGAAACAATAACTAGAAACCTCATTTATCATTAAGAGATATTCCCAAATCTGCAAGCTGCAGAGCGTAGGGGAATTCTGGATGTCCAGTGATTCATGAAAATAACATTCTTAGAGCTCAGCATTTAGTTTCCTGAACTAAGGAAGTCTCAGGAGGCAAGCTTCCTCTGAGCTGCCCCTGAAATATGTTAAATGAGAATAATCAAGCCTAGACTGATATTCTCCCCCCTAATACATACTTGCCCCTGCTTCTGATACCTGGCACAAGTCACCAACTTACAAACTTTTTTCCCTAAAACATGCTGAACAGAGGAAAGTTCAGTTATCAAGAAGTGAAGCAGATCCGTTTGCGACACAGGTCACTTCTGCCTTGATTATTTTCCAGGCCAGACTCTCCCTGGCTGGACATACGCCACAAACCCCCAGAATCCTGCTTTCTTACCAGTCCTGTGACTCTTGCTGTGCAGGTTACGTGCTGATAGCGCAAAGCATTTACTGAAGCAGCAGCCTTACAGGAGTGGTCTTCACAAATCTACCCTATTCCCTCCCTCAAAATCAGCTCAGCTATCATGAACTCAGTGTTCAAGTGCCCAGGTTGCAGCACCTCCACAGTGCTAGAAAGCAGTTGCTTCATCAAATTTCCATTAGAAGAAAGAAAAAGGTATTTCCAACTCAAAAGCCCCCTGGAGAACTGACAGCGTCAGGGGACAGGAGCCACACTTGCAGTTCTCATCTGCAATAGTCTTGTCTTGCAAGACAAGGCTCTGAGGGCATTCAACTCCTGCTTCTTTGCTGTCACTCCGTGTTTTTCCCTGAGCTGGGCAGGCAGCCAAGCAAGTACAACAGGCTCCTTTGGCAGCAGCTGGAGTGCCCTCCCTGATGCCTAGGTTACTAAAGCAGAGGGAAAGAAGGGCAAGGCATGGGAAAGGAAGTGAGGGGGCAGGGAGAGAGCTGATACTGGAAATCTCCAGGAAGGAAACTAAACCCTTAAATGCTCTGTTAACAGATTCTGAGTAAATGGGAAGAAACAGAGCCAAGTTCAGGGACTTCTCCCTCCACAAGTGGCTGTAACACCCATCAACCTGAGGGAATCAGCTGCTGACCCACTGGTACTAAGCACACCTCAGACTGTGAGAGGTACTGCAAACAGCCAGGCCACGATAGGCTCCTTTTAGGCTCCATGTATGGGAAGTTTGTTTCTGCTCATGCTCCCACTTTATTAACCAACATCCCTTGTTGTGCTTCTTGACCTTCTAGTACTGCAGTAGTAAGCCAGGTGCCACAGCACAAAAGCAGAGCAAGGAGCAGTATCTGAATGTGTGGTATTAGCAGGGGTGTCTTCTCCACCCAGCACCTTCCAAACCAGGCCAGAGTGCTCAGCAAAACTTGGAGACAAAGCCCTTTGCAGAATCAGTGCAGTTGGGAACAGGGCTATGAATGCCATTACTGTTCATTCCCCACATGCAGACAGCCCTCCTGCACTGTCTCAGGCTGGTGCCCAACTCAGCAATTCTGGAGGTCGTGACAACAAGTAACCAGAGCCACCAAGCAGAAAAGTCTGAAGTGCTTCTAGGAAAAAGCTCAAAGGAAGTGGAGCCTGTGAAAGATGAAGCTGAGATACTCACTTGGTGAAAGTCCACTTACAGTCCTGCGAGGCCCAGACTCTGCTAGGCCAGCTCAGTTTTTTTGTTTTTGCAGAAAGCAGACCCTCTGTTAAGACTCAAGTCAAAATTTGTGTCTGGCTTTAGGGAAAGAAAGCTAAGCCCCTTGCACAACACAGAAAACCTCTGATGCCCAGGGTAAGTCTCATCAAGCGTATACAAGAATATGTTTTAGAAGTCAAAGCACTTCACACCCACATTCCCCAAATCTGCATCCTCCACTGCTTAGGAACAAACATACCATCTACTGTCAATGAACATGAAGCATCAGTAAAACCAGGTACTTACTTTCTTTGGCATTTAAAACATTTAAATTGAAATAGGTCATTACAGAAGGAAAGCAGTGGAGGACTCACACAGCAAAACTGCATTAAGGCACTGGGGGCCTTTGCACATGATGGTAATAAGGAAACCATTGTGGAAACACAGAGCATGCAGTGAAAATAGGATGAAATACTAGTCCCTGTGTTTAAGACTAAATATTTGGACTGTTGGTTGAAGAGGCAGCGGCCTCACTCAGTCTGGCCCTGGTGTTTCAATCCACAAGACTAGGAGGAATGCTGTGTCTCCAGGGTTTCTCCCTTTCACCGTGTCCCTGATAACAATCCCATCTTGCTACACACCGTGTTACTGCTCAGGCCACAGACCATGTACAAAAGTATCGCTATTCCTAGACCACACCATGGTCAAACACAGCCCAAGAGTAGAGTCAATTTAGAAGAAGAAGGAAGATGAAGAAACATGGTCTTACGTAGAACCGCAATGAAACTGGTCTTGTCGGCCAGAATCCATACTCCAAACCCCAGGATCACGGCACCCAGAATCTGAAAGAGCAAGAACAAAACATACACGGTTTTGTGTAAGTTATAAGCTTAGATAAATAAGAGGAGGCAGTCACTATTATCCATACTTCCAGATTAAAAACAATCATTCCTTTGCTGTTCCCACCCATCTCCCCTACAGTACTCCTCCCAGAGCAAACAGGATTAGCAGAACTCCAGGAAGAATGCCTCAGCCAACTGCACAGGAGCCCCAAGATCTGCTTGGCAGTTTGTCACACAGTATTATAATAGTACATGATGATGTATAGGAGGACCATTCAAAACAGTCTGAGGAAGAGACACCCTGCTGCTAGAGCACTGTTGTCAGAAGCGAAAGGTAAGTGCATTGCTTCTGTGAAGAAACGGGGAAAGACAAACACATGATTTTAAATATCTTTTCTTTTTAATAGAGAAACCCATGACTCTAAGGACCAGGCTGGAAGACAGCTGGCAAAGGATTAGATATCTATGCTGGAACCTCTCCAGGCAGGAAATCTCTTGCTTGTCAGGCTCTTTTACAATGTTATGGCCTCAAACCACAAAGACAAAACACCAGCAGCAGGTTCCCTTGAGCAAAGTGCTTCGCCCCTTCCAAAGCCAAACTTAGGCATTTTGACTCGGCCCCTACTTTATGCCAGAATACCTCAGCTCACCAAGCCAACATATCTGAGCCCCAATGGAGTCAAGAGTTATGAAACATTAGCCGTGGCCTCTGCCTTGCTCACCACACTGTCTTATGTAGGGCAAGGATTAATAGAGCAATATGTTCCTGTGAGAACTCAGTTGAATCCAGACATTGAATTCAGTAGTCAAGCAATGCACACATTTTCCCATCTCACTTTGAAAGGTGGGGAGAAGCACGCTCTGTTTTAGCCTTCAAGTATCAGGAAGTCTTCAGGTTTGATATGAAGCTTAGACTTGTGCTGTTCAGCCAACTAGGACTGGAAAACACTTGTGCAAGGGTCTGAAATAGGCTTTGAAGAAACAAGGAATGGACAAGAACTGCAAGTGAACTGCAAGCACCGGTTCTCACATCAGCAGGATTTCAAGACAGGAAAATAAACTAACAGGGCTAAAGAGAGATTGCAGTTCTGTGCTTCTTTAGATAATGTTCTAATGCTTGGGAGACAAGGAAAATGCCAAACCACCACCCAAAGCAAGCTGGCATAGAGGGTTGTATGGATAGGCATTGGCTCCACATTTTGAAAGTTTACACTAGGCTTCAGCTGCTCATACAAAGAAGCTTTTCTGAACAAAGATAAAGCCACAGTCTGAAATAAGCTGCTTGAAAGCTTTCTTGTATTGGCAGAAGGTGCAATATGTAGTTAGCTCTGGGGACAGCATTAGAAAGTCATCAAGCAAGTTCCCACCTCTAAAGAGCGTACTGACTCAGCTTCAGAAAGCATGTAGCTGTTGTACCCCAGCAAAAAAGAATTCTCCCTTGCCTTATGTCCAAACGTGCTGCACCAGCAATGCTCAGTCTGCTGATCAAGATAGAGAGGCCCCTTGAACATGCAACAGCTGGGACACCTAAAAATTCCTCTCAAACTTGGTAGTATCAAGAACTGCTGAATTGACAGTTTAAGGCAGTCTCACATTTAAACTATAGTTTTAATAAACATTTGTCTTAACAAAGATGCAAACTGGGCTGTATGTGACATCCCTTTTAGTACACTGACCCCGAAATGTCACCTAAGTTTTGCTGTTGCTGACAAAACACAGAATGGCAGCTGAGCAGAGTTCCTGGGAAGTTATTTGTTATGAGGTGCTCAGACTATCCAAGGCCTGTTTTCACTCTGATCTTTGCTCCAGTCCACAACTCATGCACTCGCCAGGAGCTGCTCCAAAAAGCACTACAAGGGGAAGGCAGGGAGACAATAACTACAGGCAGGGAGAAAACACTGTCCCATTAACAAGACTATATTCACTTCCTAGCAAGATAGTATCTCTGCTCAGCATCTTCAGGAGTTTGCATTGCATAGCAAGGCTGCTTCTGCCACTGGCTTGGTTTCAGACCCTCCATAGAAGAAATCACATCTGCTTTCCATGGAGTCTAATTCCTCTGCTCCACGGCTGTAAACTCCTGAAGTGGGGAACAGATGTCTCCCCTCCTCCCCGGAGGATGGAGGTTCTACCCCCAGTTTCAGCAAAATCTCCTTCCACACCCAAGCCAAAAGGATGCAGATCCCTCAAGACAGGGTCAGCAGTTTCCCACAGAGAGTTAGTCAAGAGGGGCTTGGAAAAACTAAGCTGTGATGGAGCTGACTCATCTTTCTGGAAAGAGCAGCTGGGGGTTCCCAGCTGTCCCTCCCCAGCGCTGCTTTCCTTCACACTCATTGTGTGATGTAACACCGAGCCTGGCACAGGGGCCAGCAGAGAGGCTCTAAAACTCCAGGCTTTGCTTCAGGTAGTAGCCTTCTGCTGCATTTACTGAAAGGTTAGAAGTAGGACAGACAGTTATATATTCCAAACAAATAGTTTCCAGAGACTGTTAAACTTGTCTCACAGAGCTGTTTTCCCTTTAAGGAAAGCATGTGCTGCAGCACGTGTCTGCTAGCCAGGAAGGTAGACGTGTTAAATTCTGATTAGGAGGCTAAGATTATACTCCAAGCTTAGCTGGTATCTTTTCTAGCAAGCAGGCAGGCAGTCCAAGTAACCTTCTTCCCTTTAACCAGAGCAGGTCAAACCCTTCCCTGAAGTAAGGCTCCAAGACTGCAAAATACCACTAAGTCCCTGAACTACTTCAGCTATAGCAAGCAACCTTCTCATAGAGCTTGAGCTGTAGAGAAGTGCTATTTCAATGACTAACTTCTAAAAAGTCACTAGCATGTCTCTAAAGGTTTCAATCATCAGCAAGGCTGAAGAACACACTTTAGACAGCAACGGCTGGCTTGCACAGGGTGCAATCACATAGGCTCAGCTCAAGGTCCACAGCAGACACAGGGCTGTGTCAGCAGCATCAGTGCTCACCTTTGCTCAAGCACTCTCCTCACCAAAGCTCAGCAGCTTCAGGAAACCAGCACAAGGCATGCAAAACCTGTCTGTGCTGAGAGCTCACAGCAACTCAATACAAGCAGTTTCTCTGCTAGATTAATATTGCTCTACCATATTGTATAAGCTCAAGAATCACCAACTACCCTCCCCAATTCAGACCCTGAACAACAATAATGGAAAAACATCTCAGGTCAACTATTTCCTAAAAGAGAGAGAGAGAGAGAGTAATGTATGCCACCTTCCTCAACATCTGGCACAGGCAAAAAGCCTGCCGTCAGTCAAGACAGAAGCATGCTCAAAATCTTCACTCTAGAGAAGTATCAAGCTCAGCCAGAACACAGTGGCTTTGGAGACCTCACTTTGAAGGAGTAGTCTGAGGGGAAGACTGTGCCTGTGCTGCACAGCAGGGTTAAAGAGCTCATTTAAAGCAGCTTCTCCCTTTAGTCAGCACAGACCTTCTCACAATACATCCTACCCTAAAGTTCTTACTCTCCAGGTCCAGCTCAGTGAATCAGATCAGCTTTCCACAGAGGGAGGAGGGCTGGGTGCTACACCAGAGGCGTTGGCTTGGAGCAGGGCGTGCACAAGACAAAGAACAGCTACTTCTAATCACTTGCCACCCAGACAGCAGTTCTCAAACCTCTCCAAGACCCAGAGAGGGATTCAGTGCCTGCCATCCTCAGAGTCTTGCAAAATACAGGAAAGTGCAGCACAGATGTGGGTCAGCCCAACAAAGCAGTTCAACTCTGCCTCCTGAGAGCACATCTATCCGCACATGCTGCCTGCAACCATGCCTGGCTCAGCAGAGCAGGGAGAGATAGGCAACGTGGAATAGAGATGCCACAATGACAGCATACAGCAAAAACAGTGACAGTGTTGTAAGGTACTGTAGTACTTCAGGCTGTCATCTTCCTCCTTTCCTACATGCTAGGCTTGCTTTCTTGAAGAGAACTTTCTCCACACAGAGATTAGCTAATGAACTCAGACCAAGGTTCAGGCATAAAGGAAAACTAGACAGTGGCCAGATACTGGGCTTCAGCAAGACTCAAACACTCAAAGTGTTATTAACAAACACAACTCTGCTTCCCAGGGTAGACTAGTTGTTATATGCTGCTTAAAATTTATCACTTCTTCAAGACAGGAGATAAGACTGGATGCTTATGTCTGCAGAGGAGTCCTGCTCTAGTAGGAGGACAGGCCTGGACTCAGACGATTTTTCGTATCTTTAAAGTGGGCTAAATCGTACTCAGAAAGACCTAGTGGCATTTGAAATACCTCTCCTCTCCCTCCCAAGAACCTTCTCCATGGATGTTCCAAGCACCCCTGACTTCAGATCATTAGAATGCAGTTAACTACTCGTAGGATGGAAGTAAACACAGAGAGCAAAGAGCGAGCACAGTAAGCTAAGGGAAACCAGATCCAGATGTACCTCAAGTCCATCCTGTGTGCTACCAGCATAGTGCAGCCATGGAGAAAGCAGGAGTGTAGCTGTGTGCAGGGACAGAGAACAGAAAGCAGTGCTCACCTTATCATGATTCACTTCCCTCCCTTCTCTCCCAGCCTGACCTTTCTTTTTCCTTACACACTGCACAAAGGATAACAATATCAGATGGGCTATTTTCTTGCTGACACGTGAAAAGCTGAAACCTTGTACTTCCCCACTACACCATTCCACTGCAAGAAGGCATCACCAACAGTACCATCATCATCCACAGGACACACAATATCTAAGCATCAGAAAGATGCATGCAAGATGTGTGTGGCCCTCCCAGACCCAATCTGTTCCAAAAGGAGTTCATCTTTTGCTAAGCCTCACACTTGAAAATAACTGCACCCAGTGGGCTGTTTTCTTTCCCCAGACAAGCCTGTCCCAGTCTCCCCCACCTCCCAACTCCATTTCAAACAGGAGACTTGGACTAATTCATCTTGTTACAAATCAAAACCAGCCGTTGGGACTCAAACAAAATTAGAGTTGTTCTTTGAAGCCTGCCTGGCCTATTTAGGAGGGCACTGCCATTACTTGGCAGGTTTTGTAGCTTTGCTGCTCAGGGACAGTTCAGCTGCTGCTCCAGATGTGTCAGAGAAAGTAGTTACAATTACTCTTCTTCCAGAAAGAACCCGTAACTCTTGCTTTCCCTTCCCAATGCAGGAAGGGAGCTGTGTGCACTGGAGGCAGCAGGTGGGTACTGGGAGTGGAGCTGCTTGGCATACCTGAGGCGCACACAGCAGGTCTGACATCCCTCAACTTCTGAGGTTCCCTCCCTCCTTCCAAAACTGTGGCCATTTTATTTAATGAACACATTGGGCCAACATCCAGAAAAAAAAATCTTCCAGCTAATTTTGGTCCAGGCCTTCCTTCTTACTCCACAGATGTTCGCAATACTTACAAGGAACAGGAGATTGAAAAGGAAGAGGAAGTACTTGGTGACTTTTAGGCAGCCAGACCCCATCTTCTTTCACTTACGAGGCCTAAGGGGAAACCAGACAGACAATGAGTTACATTACAGACAGGTCCTCTGGGCAGTTTCAGAGCAACACCCTTACCCTGTGCAGAGCTCTGGATCATCTGGTGGGTCCCAGAGCACATGCACAGACAGCACAGAATACCGGAGTTGCCTTTTCAGGACAGCAAAACAGGACACTGCCACCACACTTCTGTCACTGCTGCCAGGATCTCCTGGAGAGTGACACAGAGCTATGAGCAGTTACAGAAGAGATTTAATCACAAATACACTGCTAATTCCATCACTATTTATATGGACTTTGCAATAGTAGCATGAACCAAAACATCAACTCTAGCTACTACTCCTGGTGGTGAAAAGTGATGCAAGTGATGCAAGCTACTTCAATTCCCTGACAGCAGTGAAAGAGATGCATGGAGCTTCTGGAGAAACACAGATTATTAAAGGCAACAAAGATTATTAAGGGATTGGAGCATCTCTCTTATAAGGACAGGCTGAGAGAGTAAGACCTGTTCAGCCTAGAGAAGAGATGACTGAGAAGGGACCTCATCAGTGTCTATCAGTATCTGAAGGAAGGGTGTCAGAAGATGAACCAGGCTCTGCTTGGTGGTGCCAAGCAATAATACAAGAGGCAACATGCAGAAACCAGGTGTGACCAGGAAGTTCCACCTGAACATGAGGAAGAACTTCTTTGCTGTGCATGTGACTACACACCAGAACAGACTGCCCAGAGAGCGTGTGGAGTCTCCCTCACTGGAAATATTCAAGAACCGTCCGGATGCAATCCTGTGTCATGCACTCTAGGATGACCCTGCTTGAGCAGGGAGGTTGGACCAGATGACCACTGTGGTCCCTTCCAATCTGACCCATTCTGTGGTTCTGTCAGCTTTCCTGCTTCTCCTTCCTGCCCCAGACTCCGTTGTTTCCTACATAAACAACAGAGAACTTTTAAGTTCCTTATAATTTGCTCTATCAAGCTCCTTGCTTCAAACAGACCATGCCGCTTTAGGAATCATCAGCCAGAGGAAGAGCAATACCAGGCTGGGGTCACCAGTCTGGCCTGGGAAGAAACAGCCTCAAGAGAGAGCAAGGTCAGCAAGGTTCTCTGCTGTCAGCCTGGGTGTACCAAGGATCACCGGAGCCCAGTACCTTCTTTTGTTTCAATCAAAGGCTTTTGCTTAATCCTATTAAATATTTAGGTTAACTCTGGAGCTAAACCAGTATGTGGGCCTTGTTATAACTGCCTAGCCTTCCCAACAAGCAACAGTCAGCCTCAAACTACCAGGAGAGAGCACAAGTCTGAACTCCGCAGCTGAAGCTGCTGCTCTAACTTCAAGGAATGCCATGGCTAGAGACTGCGCTAAGCCCATCACCGCACAGCACCTAGCAAGATGTTATTGAGATGGGAAGCAGCACAGATATAAAATGTCAGCCAGCTGTGCTACAGACTGATCTCAAAAAAATCTCATCTGTATAGCAGTCATTGCACTTAAGGGAGCTCTTACTGCACAGCCAGGTTAGCAACATCTCAGTCAGTTTTTCTTCAGTTAACTCCTCAGATCAGAGGCCATAAAGCCAGCAGCACCTAAAAGTAGGTCCTTCAAACGAGCCATGGAAAAGTCCTATAATAGTTTCCGGTTCTATATGTACACCAAATACCAAACAAGCAGCATTCCCATTTTCAGTGCCCCTGGGTGCAGCCTTCAGTTATGAGCTGGTTCTGTTCCAGCACAGATGCACTATACAACAGCTGCATCACTACCAGCCTAGGAAGAGTGAATGCATGCTCTCTGTTAGCAGAATTCCTCCTTTCCTCTGTGGGAGAAACGTCCTCTCAGGCCACTAGTCCTGGAAGGTATCAACACCTAAGACTGCACTTGGAGAGGATAACTACGATGTTAATTTTCCCACTCAGCTGGCTTGCTTCCCGGCTTCACCATGAACACATCTCCTCTTAACAGCATCACAAACTGGAGCCTGGCAGTCTAACCAGAACGCGAAGGCAGCCAGATCCCTAGGTGATGATGAATTTCTGTTGTGGGAGTTATAAATGTTTTTCTCTTCTTTAACGTAGCCAAGAACTAAGCTAAGGAATAACCTCCTGCACAATGCACTGGACTTCTTACCTTAAGACATCTGATTCCAGGTGCAATCCTCCTAATTTTCAAACTGGAGGGGCAAGTCCCAGTACTCATTGACTTGCTTTCTAGCACTAAAAGCCGTATGCTGCCTATTTCCAACTCTGCCCACACTGTTTTGATTAGTCAGGAAAACAGAGATTTACAGAGCTGTTAGGATCTTTATAAAAGTTATTTCAGCTAATTAAGCAGTAAAGCAAGTTTACTGTGGAAGAAGATATGCCTGAGGTAACGAGTAAAATACTGCTTTCAGGGCTCTTCTACTCCTAGCTACTTGTTAAAGACATATCATCCTCAATGTTTATTTAAAAAAAAACAAAACAAACAACAAACCCCAATTGTGCATTACAGCATTATGCACCATTCTGTTCTTGCCACAGGGCAATATATCTCTTTCATAGCTCACAGCCATAAAGTAATTCAAAGTATAGTTTTCAAGTCAGAAGAGAAAAAGGGTCTTAAAGTTTTGCTTAGACTTTTTAAGATACTTTAGAGCTCCACGGAAATATTACAGATTTTCCATTTTTCTGTTCTTTGCAAATTAACTTACTTTTGTTCACTACATCAGTGAAACTCCTCAAAACTCTGTCTTCTGAAATTACACAGTCACAAGACTAGCAACGCTGTCATACAGTAGAAGCAGCAGCTCAACAAAGTTTGAGATAGGTCAGGCTTGGAAGCAGATGAGCTTGGAGTTATCACAACCAGGCATATCCACAGGCCACTCAGCAGCAAAAAGCCAGCTTAAGTACCATAGCTAGTGCTGCAGTCAGAGCTGAAGTTTGCCTTCTGAAGCTGGTCAAGTTTTGAGCCTTAATGTCTTGCAGCAATGCATGCACAGGTTAAATACATGAAGTCTGCGGCTTTTAAATTCCACTAATTGTCCACAATTATTTGTTTTTCCCTCTCTCTCTCCACACCTACTGCTTTGATCATTTAAATTTTCACCCCCAAACAGCAACGCCCACTCTTTTCAACAATCCTGTATGTACACATCCAGATTTTCCCTATCATTCTCCAGACTGATGCCAGCTCTGCAGAGGATTTCATAAGATACCATCAGCTTGCAAAATGGCATTTCTTCCAACCTCTCATTCTCTATCTTGTAAAGATAAATAGGATTATTTATGCAGTATGTTGCTTTGAGGCACTAGTGCCATAAAAACTTGGTTGCCAACACAGCCTGCTCAGCTGCTGTGTAGTTCATCCGGGGTCTTTCTTAGCCCAGGTTCAGTTTCAGGACCTGAAGGCAGAACTAATTCCAGGAAGGCATCAACTGATCCAGAACTCAGGGGTTTCCTACCACGAAGAGATGGAACGGGTCTCCATAGGCTAGACTGGCACCAGGTGATGGCTTCCTGCCCCCTCCATGACCTCCAGCTCTCAGGCCTGTCGTTCTCCCAGCAACAGCAATGACAGCAAGACCTGTATGCGGAGCAGGAACTCAAAATCCAGGACACGTGTGCCTGAGGAGATGCAGACAGAGGCCTGCTTTGTTAGCAACTGCAGAGGAGTCCCATCATAGCTGAGAGATTAACTTATTTTTGTCACAGGAGCCTGTGAAACTCCCAGCCCCCCTCCTGTAAAAGGTGACCCCAGAGAAGGACAGGTGACATGGGGAGAGTTGAATACTTCTGCCTGCTGACCCCACCACTGGCCACAGAGGCATGAGTGAGAAAATTCATGCACAGACATTATAACCACATCAGTCAAGGGGCAGAGAGGCTAAGTTAATTTTTAATTGCAATTCTGCTCTATCCAATTAGATTTTGTACTGCCTCCACCCAGCAAGCACTGCATGCTTGGTACTCAGTGAAGTTCATGATATTTGGCCCAAGCTAGTGCTGTACATGCCTGGGCCATGCAGCTCTGCTGGGAAGGGCTCAGCCCTCCTCTGCAGCACCACCCTCACGCTCACTCTGCAGGTTTCTCCCTGATGAGCTCTGGCAGCTGAAACACCTCAGCTGCCAAGTTACTGTACATCACAAATAAGGGGCTCATTTATGAGTGCAATGAAAGAAAAGGAAGAAGAACCACAAAACAAACCAGAGCAGAACAGCTGTGGAAATCACCATCTCAGTAGATTTACAAAAAAGTGCAAAGTTCATGCAAACCCTTAGGGACAGCACACATGTTCCCAAGAGCACTGAGCCCTGACAGTCAGCCCCTAAACTCCAGCTCAGGTAAAGAGGGTTCACATTTGACTGTATCCACACAGCCTGAGGATGCTGTCCTCTCTTCCCCAGACCTTCTTGCTTAAGGAAATGAAATTATTGGTTACACAGAAGCTGTGGGTTTGATTCCGTGTACTTTGACCAGCTGCTCTCCACCACTACCCCTCAGGCTCTAACACCAGGGAATATAAAACAAAGGCAGAGCCTATAGGATGCGCTACTACCAGCTTCTACCAGGCTAGGATGAGGTCAAACCAGCACCAGATTTGGCTTTCACAAGTTGCTATTTCCCTTGCCCCCACAAACACCTCGAATGCCCTATAAGGCTGGCCATGCTGGCTCAGTTCTGCTATTCCTCCTGCCTGCTCAAGGAGAAACTTCCAGTTTGACAGATACAGAGATGCAGCAGCCAGCACTATGAACTAAGGTTCTGCCACATACCCTAAGGCTCCTAATCCTTCTTCACATCTTGCATCTGATGTGGAAGGTGAGATCTTTGGGTGAAAGTCCAGCTGGTCCACTGAAGCAACCTCCAAAGCAGCCTCAGCTGATCTCAAGCATTGCAGGTGCTTCTTGACACAACCAGCAAGCACCACCTTCCTCACTTACCTAAGTCTTAACACATTGCAACAGGTCATTTCCCTCAAGATATTACACCGCCGGACACTTAAAATATCTAAAACTGTCCCTGATCTGGTCTCACCTCCCTGTGTTTTCTTCTCACACCACAACATTGACCAAAGTTAGCTGCGTTTATTTGCAGACAGATTGACCAAGAAATCCTGGACATGGAGGAGCTCCTACTGCTGTACTCAGGTTGCATAACTGGCTCCCTCTGCCCAAAGCAATTAGCAGGTGTCCCTGGGAAGGGATCAGCATGCTGCTGGTTCCATAAAGATGTTTATCTGCACAGTAATTTGCATGAGGTTGAGGCCATTTTGAAGGCCAGTGCAGTTATTTTTTGCAGTATTATCCCAATCCAGAAGCCAGAACCAGACTAGACATATAGCTGGATAGAGACCCACAGAAGCCAGCACACTAAAGAAGTTGTTCACTAAATGGCCACTTTCCAGCTCCAAGGCAGCCATCCCTACGCAGGAGAGATTAGGGAAGGGGCAGCTGAGAAAGCCGTGGGGCAGAGGAGGAAACAGGTTATTCTTTGCAGCATTCTGAGCCCTTGTACCCCAAAGCCCAGCTGCTTCTCTATCCATGCACATGTAGAACAGACATTTGGCAATCAGAAAGTCTCCTGATCATGACTGATGAGACAGGACAGCTTCACACAACAGTACCAGTTAATGAACAATGACAGAGTTACTAAGTCTCCTGTTAACCAGGTACATCACTGCCCTCAGGGCAGGGACTGTAAGTTACAGCCCCATTAACACACAAAGAATCTCCTAAGAAGTTCATCTTGTTGACGTTAATATACAAAGGCTTTGGACTTTCAGTACACCTGGGAGGTACATCTTGTCTCTGGCAAGCAAATAACCACAGAGCTGATGAATGACCCAAGTTTGAATTCACTGAACTTTCCTTTAAGCTTCACTGAGATAATACCACCTGTGTAATGACCCTGAAAACATAAACAAGATTATGTTTGTTGTGGAGATTTTCCAAATAGCATCTCTTCACAAGTTACAATAGAAGGACTGAGGGAGAAGCTAGATCCTAAAAATTAAGGTATAGCTATTACATATTGTATATATATATATTTATATATGTGTATCTCAGTGATACAGCTACAGTTTCTCTTTGAAGGAAAGCGTCAGTACAACGTAGAAAACTATTTCTGCATAATACAAATTTTGAAAACAGAACAAACTAGACCCTCTCTTATTCCATCTAGTACTAGAGACAGTTCTTAAGTAAAAGCAATTGTCTTCAAGGTAGAGGAGATGGTCTGAGGGCTAAGCACAGAGAGACCAGCACAGGTACATCAGCCTGCAAACTGCAGCATCACACTTAATTGTGAGCAAATTTTGAACTACCAGCAAAGACATGTACAGTGAGACCCTAAGAGCATTTGCAAGACATCTGCAGGACAGAGACTCAAACGTGCTTGCAGTCCCTCCACGTTTGCTATTCCTGGGGCAATGGGAGACTAGAGCAAGGCAACAGCTGGCTGCAAGTACTGCAGAAATACCACTGGAAAGGAGATTTCTCAGGAATAGTTTCTGAGGGAACTTATCAGCTCATACTGCAAAGGTAGACTTGCTCCTGGTGCACCTGGTAAGACATTCAGCTTTTCTGTCTGACTTCTGTAGTTAACATACTGTTGTGTGAATTATCTGACTAGGAACTGCATCCTCCAGCAAGACCCTGAATGAGAAAGCACTCCTAGGACTACCTGTGATGGCATAAATTTTTCAGTATGTTTTATCACAGCAAGCACATGTTTGTATTTTGTGAAAAGAAAATGCATATTTTAGAAATGTACTTCTGATGCTCGACAGGAAGTGATCAGATATTTATAAACCACTATCATATCATTAAAAATAAACCAAGCTCACAGTTCAGTATCAAAGAGGTCTCAGAAGCTTCTGTTTTCATCTCTATATTTACAAGCAGTGCAATAGGTTTTGACATCATCTGGCCTTCACACTTCAGTTTGAAAGCCAACATTTAAGTAGGTCTTCAGTCCCTACAACTGGCAAATTGAGAAAGTTCTTTGCTATTTTCAGCCTACGTACTCATGCTTGCACAGCATGACAGTATTTGCAGGACAGCATTTCTCCAATTTAAGCAAAACTTTCCATGCATCAAGACCAGAGATACAACTCTGCCAAAAAAATGAGAGGAAAAAACCAACCCCAAACCCCACAAACTGTCCCAGAAGTAATTTGATTCTCCTCTCCCCCTAAAAAAAAAAAAAAA